>OX376307.1:21316126-21767728 GCA_947369205.1 Cantharis rufa | reverse complement strand
CGATGATTCGCTTCGCTATCACGAAGCTCGATTGCAAATTTGCTTGAGATTTGCAAGGCTAGTCGAAAAACATCTAAACAACTGCAATAGCATGCGTACATATTTAGATGAAAATGGCAACGTTCTAACTAAAGAAGATGTTATCGGTAGGTTGAAAAGTTTAATCAAACTTAGAAAGGCTCATGCGGCTAAAAAGTTTGGTTTGTTAGAAACAGGCGCAGTATAGCAGTTACTATACAGTTGCCAAATGCAATTTATTAATTTATTGATGCGGTTAATTTAATTTAGCTTAGTAATTTACAAATACATAATATATTTTTACAATTGAAATAATGAAATTTATAATTTAATATGTATTTTAAACCATAAGTATAAGAGCACTCCTGAATGGTTTACTATAATGTTACGGTTCTCAAATTTGTTCAAAATTAGAGAAAAAACTACTAAGTATCGGCCCGGGGCCAGCGGAAAAATAATGTCGCTGAGGAAAAGTGTTTTAATTGCGCCCTCCGCAATAATCCGTTGAGTAGTTGATCCGTTGATCGGTATCCGATTATAAATTTAGAATACTATTTAGGTCGAACGGATGCGTATTTTGTATGTAACAAAAATCTTCCAAATTACGAAAACGCAACAGATATGGCCGAAACAATTATTGAAACGGAAATTTGCAGCATATGTATGAGCGACCTTGACGATAATCCAGAAGTTGGATCTCTTGATTATAGTTGCAAACATAAGTTTTGTGCCAGTTGTATCGAAAGCTGGGCAAAATCGCAACAATCGAAGCTAATCAGCCCGACATGTCCAAACGATAGACAACACTTTAACGTCATTCAAGTTAAAAAATCATCCCATGGTGACGTTACAAAACAAATTTACGTTGGAGTGCTTTCGTTAGACAAATCCTTTCATATTTACGAAAAGAAAGGATTACGTGCGATGGCACTAAAAGTAATCGACGATGATTCGCTTCGCTATCACGAAGCTCGATTGCAAATTTGCTTGAGATTTGCAAGGCTAGTCGAAAAACATCTAAACAACTGCAATAGCATGCGTACATATTTAGATGAAAATGGCAACGTTCTAACTAAAGAAGATGTTATCGGTAGGTTGAAAAGTTTAATCAAACTTAGAAAGGCTCATGCGGCTAAAAAGTTTGGTTTGTTAGAAACAGGCGCAGTATAGCAGTTACTATACAGTTGCCAAATGCAATTTATTAATTTATTGATGCGGTTAATTTAATTTAGCTTAGTAATTTACAAATACATAATATATTTTTACAATTGAAATAATGAAATTTATAATTTAATATGTATTTTAAACCATAAGTATAAGAGCACTCCTGAATGGTTTACTATAATGTTACGGTTCTCAAATTTGCTCAAAATTAGAGAAAAAACTACTAAGTATCGGCCCGGGGCCAGCGGAAAAATAATGTCGCTGAGGAAAAGTGTTTTAATTGCGCCCTCCGCAATAATCCGTTGAGTAGTTGATCCGTTGATCGGTATCCGATTATAAATTTAGAATACTATTTAGGTCGAACGGATGCGTATTTTGTATGTAACAAAAATCTTCCAAATTACGAAAACGCAACAGATATGGCCGAAACAATTATTGAAACGGAAATTTGCAGCATATGTATGAGCGACCTTGACGATAATCAAGAAGTTGGATCTCTTGATTATAGTTGCAAACATAAGTTTTGTGCCAGTTGTATCGAAAGCTGGGCAAAATCGCAACAATCGAAGCTAATCAGCCCGACATGTCCAAACGATAGACAACACTTTAACGTCATTCAAGTTAAAAAATCATCCCATGGTGACGTTACAAAACAAATTTACGTTGGAGTGCTTTCGTTAGACAAATCCTTTCATATTTACGAAAAGAAAGGATTACGTGCGATGGCACTAAAAGTAATCGACGATGATTCGCTTCGCTATCACGAAGCTCGATTGCAAATTTGCTTGAGATTTGCAAGGCTAGTCGAAAAACATCTAAACAACTGCAATAGCATGCGTACATATTTAGATGAAAATGGCAACGTTCTAACTAAAGAAGATGTTATCGGTAGGTTGAAAAGTTTAATCAAACTTAGAAAGGCTCATGCGGCTAAAAAGTTTGGTTTGTTAGAAACAGGCGCAGTATAGCAGTTACTATACAGTTGCCAAATGCAATTTATTAATTTATTGATGCGGTTAATTTAATTTAGCTTAGTAATTTACAAATACATAATATATTTTTACAATTGAAATAATGAAATTTATAATTTAATATGTATTTTAAACCATAAGTATAAGAGCACTCCTGAATGGTTTACTATAATGTTACGGTTCTCAAATTTGCTCAAAATTAGAGAAAAAACTACTAAGTATCGGCCCGGGGCCAGCGGAAAAATAATGTCGCTGAGGAAAAGTGTTTTAATTGCGCCCTCCGCAATAATCCGTTGAGTAGTTGATCCGTTGATCGGTATCCGATTATAAATTTAGAATACTATTTAGGTCGAACGGATGCGTATTTTGTATGTAACAAAAATCTTCCAAATTACGAAAACGCAACAGATATGGCCGAAACAATTATTGAAACGGAAATTTGCAGCATATGTATGAGCGACCTTGACGATAATCAAGAAGTTGGATCTCTTGATTATAGTTGCAAACATAAGTTTTGTGCCAGTTGTATCGAAAGCTGGGCAAAATCGCAACAATCGAAGCTAATCAGCCCGACATGTCCAAACGATAGACAACACTTTAACGTCATTCAAGTTAAAAAATCATCCCATGGTGACGTTACAAAACAAATTTACGTTGGAGTGCTTTCGTTAGACAAATCCTTTCATATTTACGAAAAGAAAGGATTACGTGCGATGGCACTAAAAGTAATCGACGATGATTCGCTTCGCTATCACGAAGCTCGATTGCAAATTTGCTTGAGATTTGCAAGGCTAGTCGAAAAACATCTAAACAACTGCAATAGCATGCGTACATATTTAGATGAAAATGGCAACGTTCTAACTAAAGAAGATGTTATCGGTAGGTTGAAAAGTTTAATCAAACTTAGAAAGGCTCATGCGGCTAAAAAGTTTGGTTTGTTAGAAACAGGCGCAGTATAGCAGTTACTATACAGTTGCCAAATGCAATTTATTAATTTATTGATGCGGTTAATTTAATTTAGCTTAGTAATTTACAAATACATAATATATTTTTACAATTGAAATAATGAAATTTATAATTTAATATGTATTTTAAACCATAAGTATAAGAGCACTCCTGAATGGTTTACTATAATGTTACGGTTCTCAAATTTGCTCAAAATTAGAGAAAAAACTACTAAGTATCGGCCCGGGGCCAGCGGAAAAATAATGTCGCTGAGGAAAAGTGTTTTAATTGCGCCCTCCGCAATAATCCGTTGAGTAGTTGATCCGTTGATCGGTATCCGATTATAAATTTAGAATACTATTTAGGTCGAACGGATGCGTATTTTGTATGTAACAAAAATCTTCCAAATTACGAAAACGCAACAGATATGGCCGAAACAATTATTGAAACGGAAATTTGCAGCATATGTATGAGCGACCTTGACGATAATCAAGAAGTTGGATCTCTTGATTATAGTTGCAAACATAAGTTTTGTGCCAGTTGTATCGAAAGCTGGGCAAAATCGCAACAATCGAAGCTAATCAGCCCGACATGTCCAAACGATAGACAACACTTTAACGTCATTCAAGTTAAAAAATCATCCCATGGTGACGTTACAAAACAAATTTACGTTGGAGTGCTTTCGTTAGACAAATCCTTTCATATTTACGAAAAGAAAGGATTACGTGCGATGGCACTAAAAGTAATCGACGATGATTCGCTTCGCTATCACGAAGCTCGATTGCAAATTTGCTTGAGATTTGCAAGGCTAGTCGAAAAACATCTAAACAACTGCAATAGCATGCGTACATATTTAGATGAAAATGGCAACGTTCTAACTAAAGAAGATGTTATCGGTAGGTTGAAAAGTTTAATCAAACTTAGAAAGGCTCATGCGGCTAAAAAGTTTGGTTTGTTAGAAACAGGCGCAGTATAGCAGTTACTATACAGTTGCCAAATGCAATTTATTAATTTATTGATGCGGTTAATTTAATTTAGCTTAGTAATTTACAAATACATAATATATTTTTACAATTGAAATAATGAAATTTATAATTTAATATGTATTTTAAACCATAAGTATAAGAGCACTCCTGAATGGTTTACTATAATGTTACGGTTCTCAAATTTGTTCAAAATTAGAGAAAAAACTACTAAGTATCGGCCCGGGGCCAGCGGAAAAATAATGTCGCTGAGGAAAAGTGTTTTAATTGCGCCCTCCGCAATAATCCGTTGAGTAGTTGATCCGTTGATCGGTATCCGATTATAAATTTAGAATACTATTTAGGTCGAACGGATGCGTATTTTGTATGTAACAAAAATCTTCCAAATTACGAAAACGCAACAGATATGGCCGAAACAATTATTGAAACGGAAATTTGCAGCATATGTATGAGCGACCTTGACGATAATCAAGAAGTTGGATCTCTTGATTATAGTTGCAAACATAAGTTTTGTGCCAGTTGTATCGAAAGCTGGGCAAAATCGCAACAATCGAAGCTAATCAGCCCGACATGTCCAAACGATAGACAACACTTTAACGTCATTCAAGTTAAAAAATCATCCCATGGTGACGTTACAAAACAAATTTACGTTGGAGTGCTTTCGTTAGACAAATCCTTTCATATTTACGAAAAGAAAGGATTACGTGCGATGGCACTAAAAGTAATCGACGATGATTCGCTTCGCTATCACGAAGCTCGATTGCAAATTTGCTTGAGATTTGCAAGGCTAGTCGAAAAACATCTAAACAACTGCAATAGCATGCGTACATATTTAGATGAAAATGGCAACGTTCTAACTAAAGAAGATGTTATCGGTAGGTTGAAAAGTTTAATCAAACTTAGAAAGGCTCATGCGGCTAAAAAGTTTGGTTTGTTAGAAACAGGCGCAGTATAGCAGTTACTATACAGTTGCCAAATGCAATTTATTAATTTATTGATGCGGTTAATTTAATTTAGCTTAGTAATTTACAAATACATAATATATTTTTACAATTGAAATAATGAAATTTATAATTTAATATGTATTTTAAACCATAAGTATAAGAGCACTCCTGAATGGTTTACTATAATGTTACGGTTCTCAAATTTGTTCAAAATTAGAGAAAAAACTACTAAGTATCGGCCCGGGGCCAGCGGAAAAATAATGTCGCTGAGGAAAAGTGTTTTAATTGCGCCCTCCGCAATAATCCGTTGAGTAGTTGATCCGTTGATCGGTATCCGATTATAAATTTAGAATACTATTTAGGTCGAACGGATGCGTATTTTGTATGTAACAAAAATCTTCCAAATTACGAAAACGCAACAGATATGGCCGAAACAATTATTGAAACGGAAATTTGCAGCATATGTATGAGCGACCTTGACGATAATCAAGAAGTTGGATCTCTTGATTATAGTTGCAAACATAAGTTTTGTGCCAGTTGTATCGAAAGCTGGGCAAAATCGCAACAATCGAAGCTAATCAGCCCGACATGTCCAAACGATAGACAACACTTTAACGTCATTCAAGTTAAAAAATCATCCCATGGTGACGTTACAAAACAAATTTACGTTGGAGTGCTTTCGTTAGACAAATCCTTTCATATTTACGAAAAGAAAGGATTACGTGCGATGGCACTAAAAGTAATCGACGATGATTCGCTTCGCTATCACGAAGCTCGATTGCAAATTTGCTTGAGATTTGCAAGGCTAGTCGAAAAACATCTAAACAACTGCAATAGCATGCGTACATATTTAGATGAAAATGGCAACGTTCTAACTAAAGAAGATGTTATCGGTAGGTTGAAAAGTTTAATCAAACTTAGAAAGGCTCATGCGGCTAAAAAGTTTGGTTTGTTAGAAACAGGCGCAGTATAGCAGTTACTATACAGTTGCCAAATGCAATTTATTAATTTATTGATGCGGTTAATTTAATTTAGCTTAGTAATTTACAAATACATAATATATTTTTACAATTGAAATAATGAAATTTATAATTTAATATGTATTTTAAACCATAAGTATAAGAGCACTCCTGAATGGTTTACTATAATGTTACGGTTCTCAAATTTGCTCAAAATTAGAGAAAAAACTACTAAGTATCGGCCCGGGGCCAGCGGAAAAATAATGTCGCTGAGGAAAAGTGTTTTAATTGCGCCCTCCGCAATAATCCGTTGAGTAGTTGATCCGTTGATCGGTATCCGATTATAAATTTAGAATACTATTTAGGTCGAACGGATGCGTATTTTGTATGTAACAAAAATCTTCCAAATTACGAAAACGCAACAGATATGGCCGAAACAATTATTGAAACGGAAATTTGCAGCATATGTATGAGCGACCTTGACGATAATCAAGAAGTTGGATCTCTTGATTATAGTTGCAAACATAAGTTTTGTGCCAGTTGTATCGAAAGCTGGGCAAAATCGCAACAATCGAAGCTAATCAGCCCGACATGTCCAAACGATAGACAACACTTTAACGTCATTCAAGTTAAAAAATCATCCCATGGTGACGTTACAAAACAAATTTACGTTGGAGTGCTTTCGTTAGACAAATCCTTTCATATTTACGAAAAGAAAGGATTACGTGCGATGGCACTAAAAGTAATCGACGATGATTCGCTTCGCTATCACGAAGCTCGATTGCAAATTTGCTTGAGATTTGCAAGGCTAGTCGAAAAACATCTAAACAACTGCAATAGCATGCGTACATATTTAGATGAAAATGGCAACGTTCTAACTAAAGAAGATGTTATCGGTAGGTTGAAAAGTTTAATCAAACTTAGAAAGGCTCATGCGGCTAAAAAGTTTGGTTTGTTAGAAACAGGCGCAGTATAGCAGTTACTATACAGTTGCCAAATGCAATTTATTAATTTATTGATGCGGTTAATTTAATTTAGCTTAGTAATTTACAAATACATAATATATTTTTACAATTGAAATAATGAAATTTATAATTTAATATGTATTTTAAACCATAAGTATAAGAGCACTCCTGAATGGTTTACTATAATGTTACGGTTCTCAAATTTGCTCAAAATTAGAGAAAAAACTACTAAGTATCGGCCCGGGGCCAGCGGAAAAATAATGTCGCTGAGGAAAAGTGTTTTAATTGCGCCCTCCGCAATAATCCGTTGAGTAGTTGATCCGTTGATCGGTATCCGATTATAAATTTAGAATACTATTTAGGTCGAACGGATGCGTATTTTGTATGTAACAAAAATCTTCCAAATTACGAAAACGCAACAGATATGGCCGAAACAATTATTGAAACGGAAATTTGCAGCATATGTATGAGCGACCTTGACGATAATCAAGAAGTTGGATCTCTTGATTATAGTTGCAAACATAAGTTTTGTGCCAGTTGTATCGAAAGCTGGGCAAAATCGCAACAATCGAAGCTAATCAGCCCGACATGTCCAAACGATAGACAACACTTTAACGTCATTCAAGTTAAAAAATCATCCCATGGTGACGTTACAAAACAAATTTACGTTGGAGTGCTTTCGTTAGACAAATCCTTTCATATTTACGAAAAGAAAGGATTACGTGCGATGGCACTAAAAGTAATCGACGATGATTCGCTTCGCTATCACGAAGCTCGATTGCAAATTTGCTTGAGATTTGCAAGGCTAGTCGAAAAACATCTAAACAACTGCAATAGCATGCGTACATATTTAGATGAAAATGGCAACGTTCTAACTAAAGAAGATGTTATCGGTAGGTTGAAAAGTTTAATCAAACTTAGAAAGGCTCATGCGGCTAAAAAGTTTGGTTTGTTAGAAACAGGCGCAGTATAGCAGTTACTATACAGTTGCCAAATGCAATTTATTAATTTATTGATGCGGTTAATTTAATTTAGCTTAGTAATTTACAAATACATAATATATTTTTACAATTGAAATAATGAAATTTATAATTTAATATGTATTTTAAACCATAAGTATAAGAGCACTCCTGAATGGTTTACTATAATGTTACGGTTCTCAAATTTGTTCAAAATTAGAGAAAAAACTACTAAGTATCGGCCCGGGGCCAGCGGAAAAATAATGTCGCTGAGGAAAAGTGTTTTAATTGCGCCCTCCGCAATAATCCGTTGAGTAGTTGATCCGTTGATCGGTATCCGATTATAAATTTAGAATACTATTTAGGTCGAACGGATGCGTATTTTGTATGTAACAAAAATCTTCCAAATTACGAAAACGCAACAGATATGGCCGAAACAATTATTGAAACGGAAATTTGCAGCATATGTATGAGCGACCTTGACGATAATCAAGAAGTTGGATCTCTTGATTATAGTTGCAAACATAAGTTTTGTGCCAGTTGTATCGAAAGCTGGGCAAAATCGCAACAATCGAAGCTAATCAGCCCGACATGTCCAAACGATAGACAACACTTTAACGTCATTCAAGTTAAAAAATCATCCCATGGTGACGTTACAAAACAAATTTACGTTGGAGTGCTTTCGTTAGACAAATCCTTTCATATTTACGAAAAGAAAGGATTACGTGCGATGGCACTAAAAGTAATCGACGATGATTCGCTTCGCTATCACGAAGCTCGATTGCAAATTTGCTTGAGATTTGCAAGGCTAGTCGAAAAACATCTAAACAACTGCAATAGCATGCGTACATATTTAGATGAAAATGGCAACGTTCTAACTAAAGAAGATGTTATCGGTAGGTTGAAAAGTTTAATCAAACTTAGAAAGGCTCATGCGGCTAAAAAGTTTGGTTTGTTAGAAACAGGCGCAGTATAGCAGTTACTATACAGTTGCCAAATGCAATTTATTAATTTATTGATGCGGTTAATTTAATTTAGCTTAGTAATTTACAAATACATAATATATTTTTACAATTGAAATAATGAAATTTATAATTTAATATGTATTTTAAACCATAAGTATAAGAGCACTCCTGAATGGTTTACTATAATGTTACGGTTCTCAAATTTGCTCAAAATTAGAGAAAAAACTACTAAGTATCGGCCCGGGGCCAGCGGAAAAATAATGTCGCTGAGGAAAAGTGTTTTAATTGCGCCCTCCGCAATAATCCGTTGAGTAGTTGATCCGTTGATCGGTATCCGATTATAAATTTAGAATACTATTTAGGTCGAACGGATGCGTATTTTGTATGTAACAAAAATCTTCCAAATTACGAAAACGCAACAGATATGGCCGAAACAATTATTGAAACGGAAATTTGCAGCATATGTATGAGCGACCTTGACGATAATCAAGAAGTTGGATCTCTTGATTATAGTTGCAAACATAAGTTTTGTGCCAGTTGTATCGAAAGCTGGGCAAAATCGCAACAATCGAAGCTAATCAGCCCGACATGTCCAAACGATAGACAACACTTTAACGTCATTCAAGTTAAAAAATCATCCCATGGTGACGTTACAAAACAAATTTACGTTGGAGTGCTTTCGTTAGACAAATCCTTTCATATTTACGAAAAGAAAGGATTACGTGCGATGGCACTAAAAGTAATCGACGATGATTCGCTTCGCTATCACGAAGCTCGATTGCAAATTTGCTTGAGATTTGCAAGGCTAGTCGAAAAACATCTAAACAACTGCAATAGCATGCGTACATATTTAGATGAAAATGGCAACGTTCTAACTAAAGAAGATGTTATCGGTAGGTTGAAAAGTTTAATCAAACTTAGAAAGGCTCATGCGGCTAAAAAGTTTGGTTTGTTAGAAACAGGCGCAGTATAGCAGTTACTATACAGTTGCCAAATGCAATTTATTAATTTATTGATGCGGTTAATTTAATTTAGCTTAGTAATTTACAAATACATAATATATTTTTACAATTGAAATAATGAAATTTATAATTTAATATGTATTTTAAACCATAAGTATAAGAGCACTCCTGAATGGTTTACTATAATGTTACGGTTCTCAAATTTGTTCAAAATTAGAGAAAAAACTACTAAGTATCGGCCCGGGGCCAGCGGAAAAATAATGTCGCTGAGGAAAAGTGTTTTAATTGCGCCCTCCGCAATAATCCGTTGAGTAGTTGATCCGTTGATCGGTATCCGATTATAAATTTAGAATACTATTTAGGTCGAACGGATGCGTATTTTGTATGTAACAAAAATCTTCCAAATTACGAAAACGCAACAGATATGGCCGAAACAATTATTGAAACGGAAATTTGCAGCATATGTATGAGCGACCTTGACGATAATCAAGAAGTTGGATCTCTTGATTATAGTTGCAAACATAAGTTTTGTGCCAGTTGTATCGAAAGCTGGGCAAAATCGCAACAATCGAAGCTAATCAGCCCGACATGTCCAAACGATAGACAACACTTTAACGTCATTCAAGTTAAAAAATCATCCCATGGTGACGTTACAAAACAAATTTACGTTGGAGTGCTTTCGTTAGACAAATCCTTTCATATTTACGAAAAGAAAGGATTACGTGCGATGGCACTAAAAGTAATCGACGATGATTCGCTTCGCTATCACGAAGCTCGATTGCAAATTTGCTTGAGATTTGCAAGGCTAGTCGAAAAACATCTAAACAACTGCAATAGCATGCGTACATATTTAGATGAAAATGGCAACGTTCTAACTAAAGAAGATGTTATCGGTAGGTTGAAAAGTTTAATCAAACTTAGAAAGGCTCATGCGGCTAAAAAGTTTGGTTTGTTAGAAACAGGCGCAGTATAGCAGTTACTATACAGTTGCCAAATGCAATTTATTAATTTATTGATGCGGTTAATTTAATTTAGCTTAGTGATTTACAAATACATAATATATTTTTACAATTGAAATAATGAAATTTATAATTTAATATGTATTTTAAACCATAAGTATAAGAGCACTCCTGAATGGTTTACTATAATGTTACGGTTCTCAAATTTGCTCAAAATTAGAGAAAAAACTACTAAGTATCGGCCCGGGGCCAGCGGAAAAATAATGTCGCTGAGGAAAAGTGTTTTAATTGCGCCCTCCGCAATAATCCGTTGAGTAGTTGATCCGTTGATCGGTATCCGATTATAAATTTAGAATACTATTTAGGTCGAACGGATGCGTATTTTGTATGTAACAAAAATCTTCCAAATTACGAAAACGCAACAGATATGGCCGAAACAATTATTGAAACGGAAATTTGCAGCATATGTATGAGCGACCTTGACGATAATCAAGAAGTTGGATCTCTTGATTATAGTTGCAAACATAAGTTTTGTGCCAGTTGTATCGAAAGCTGGGCAAAATCGCAACAATCGAAGGTAATCAGCCCGACATGTCCAAACGATAGACAACACTTTAACGTCATTCAAGTTAAAAAATCATCCCATGGTGACGTTACAAAACAAATTTACGTTGGAGTGCTTTCGTTAGACAAATCCTTTCATATTTACGAAAAGAAAGGATTACGTGCGATGGCACTAAAAGTAATCGACGATGATTCGCTTCGCTATCACGAAGCTCGATTGCAAATTTGCTTGAGATTTGCAAGGCTAGTCGAAAAACATCTAAACAACTGCAATAGCATGCGTACATATTTAGATGAAAATGGCAACGTTCTAACTAAAGAAGATGTTATCGGTAGGTTGAAAAGTTTAATCAAACTTAGAAAGGCTCATGCGGCTAAAAAGTTTGGTTTGTTAGAAACAGGCGCAGTATAGCAGTTACTATACAGTTGCCAAATGCAATTTATTAATTTATTGATGCGGTTAATTTAATTTAGCTTAGTAATTTACAAATACATAATATATTTTTACAATTGAAATAATGAAATTTATAATTTAATATGTATTTTAAACCATAAGTATAAGAGCACTCCTGAATGGTTTACTATAATGTTACGGTTCTCAAATTTGCTCAAAATTAGAGAAAAAACTACTAAGTATCGGCCCGGGGCCAGCGGAAAAATAATGTCGCTGAGGAAAAGTGTTTTAATTGCGCCCTCCGCAATAATCCGTTGAGTAGTTGATCCGTTGATCGGTATCCGATTATAAATTTAGAATACTATTTAGGTCGAACGGATGCGTATTTTGTATGTAACAAAAATCTTCCAAATTACGAAAACGCAACAGATATGGCCGAAACAATTATTGAAACGGAAATTTGCAGCATATGTATGAGCGACCTTGACGATAATCAAGAAGTTGGATCTCTTGATTATAGTTGCAAACATAAGTTTTGTGCCAGTTGTATCGAAAGCTGGGCAAAATCGCAACAATCGAAGGTAATCAGCCCGACATGTCCAAACGATAGACAACACTTTAACGTCATTCAAGTTAAAAAATCATCCCATGGTGACGTTACAAAACAAATTTACGTTGGAGTGCTTTCGTTAGACAAATCCTTTCATATTTACGAAAAGAAAGGATTACGTGCGATGGCACTAAAAGTAATCGACGATGATTCGCTTCGCTATCACGAAGCTCGATTGCAAATTTGCTTGAGATTTGCAAGGCTAGTCGAAAAACATCTAAACAACTGCAATAGCATGCGTACATATTTAGATGAAAATGGCAACGTTCTAACTAAAGAAGATGTTATCGGTAGGTTGAAAAGTTTAATCAAACTTAGAAAGGCTCATGCGGCTAAAAAGTTTGGTTTGTTAGAAACAGGCGCAGTATAGCAGTTACTATACAGTTGCCAAATGCAATTTATTAATTTATTGATGCGGTTAATTTAATTTAGCTTAGTAATTTACAAATACATAATATATTTTTACAATTGAAATAATGAAATTTATAATTTAATATGTATTTTAAACCATAAGTATAAGAGCACTCCTGAATGGTTTACTATAATGTTACGGTTCTCAAATTTGCTCAAAATTAGAGAAAAAACTACTAAGTATCGGCCCGGGGCCAGCGGAAAAATAATGTCGCTGAGGAAAAGTGTTTTAATTGCGCCCTCCGCAATAATCCGTTGAGTAGTTGATCGGTATCCGATTATAAATTTAGAATACTATTTAGGTCGAACGGATGCGTATTTTGTATGTAACAAAAATCTTCCAAATTACGAAAACGCAACAGAAGATATGGCCGAAACAATTATTGAAACGGAAATTTGCAGCATATGTATGAGCGACCTTGACGATAATCAAGAAGTTGGATCTCTTGATTATAGTTGCAAACATAAGTTTTGTGCCAGTTGTATCGAAAGCTGGGCAAAATCGCAACAATCGAAGCTAATCAGCCCGACATGTCCAAACGATAGACAACACTTTAACGTCATTCAAGTTAAAAAATCATCCCATGGTGACGTTACAAAACAAATTTACGTTGGAGTGCTTTCGTTAGACAAATCCTTTCATATTTACGAAAAGAAAGGATTACGTGCGATGGCACTAAAAGTAATCGACGATGATTCGCTTCGCTATCACGAAGCTCGATTGCAAATTTGCTTGAGATTTGCAAGGCTAGTCGAAAAACATCTAAACAACTGCAATAGCATGCGTACATATTTAGATGAAAATGGCAACGTTCTAACTAAAGAAGATGTTATCGGTAGGTTGAAAAGTTTAATCAAACTTAGAAAGGCTCATGCGGCTAAAAAGTTTGGTTTGTTAGAAACAGGCGCAGTATAGCAGTTACTATACAGTTGCCAAATGCAATTTATTAATTTATTGATGCGGTTAATTTAATTTAGCTTAGTAATTTACAAATACATAATATATTTTTACAATTGAAATAATGAAATTTATAATTTAATATGTATTTTAAACCATAAGTATAAGAGCACTCCTGAATGGTTTACTATAATGTTACGGTTCTCAAATTTGCTCAAAATTAGAGAAAAAACTACTAAGTATCGGCCCGGGGCCAGCGGAAAAATAATGTCGCTGAGGAAAAGTGTTTTAATTGCGCCCTCCGCAATAATCCGTTGAGTAGTTGATCCGTTGATCGGTATCCGATTATAAATTTAGAATACTATTTAGGTCGAACGGATGCGTATTTTGTATGTAACAAAAATCTTCCAAATTACGAAAACGCAACAGATATGGCCGAAACAATTATTGAAACGGAAATTTGCAGCATATGTATGAGCGACCTTGACGATAATCAAGAAGTTGGATCTCTTGATTATAGTTGCAAACATAAGTTTTGTGCCAGTTGTATCGAAAGCTGGGCAAAATCGCAACAATCGAAGCTAATCAGCCCGACTTGTCCAAACGATAGACAACACTTTAACGTCATTCAAGTTAAAAAATCATCCCATGGTGACGTTACAAAACAAATTTACGTTGGAGTGCTTTCGTTAGACAAATCCTTTCATATTTACGAAAAGAAAGGATTACGTGCGATGGCACTAAAAGTAATCGACGATGATTCGCTTCGCTATCACGAAGCTCGATTGCAAATTTGCTTGAGATTTGCAAGGCTAGTCGAAAAACATCTAAACAACTGCAATAGCATGCGTACATATTTAGATGAAAATGGCAACGTTCTAACTAAAGAAGATGTTATCGGTAGGTTGAAAAGTTTAATCAAACTTAGAAAGGCTCATGCGGCTAAAAAGTTTGGTTTGTTAGAAACAGGCGCAGTATAGCAGTTACTATACAGTTGCCAAATGCAATTTATTAATTTATTGATGCGGTTAATTTAATTTAGCTTAGTAATTTACAAATACATAATATATTTTTACAATTGAAATAATGAAATTTATAATTTAATATGTATTTTAAACCATAAGTATAAGAGCACTCCTGAATGGTTTACTATAATGTTACGGTTCTCAAATTTGCTCAAAATTAGAGAAAAAACTACTAAGTATCGGCCCGGGGCCAGCGGAAAAATAATGTCGCTGAGGAAAAGTGTTTTAATTGCGCCCTCCGCAATAATCCGTTGAGTAGTTGATCGGTATCCGATTATAAATTTAGAATACTATTTAGGTCGAACGGATGCGTATTTTGTATGTAACAAAAATCTTCCAAATTACGAAAACGCAACAGAAGATATGGCCGAAACAATTATTGAAACGGAAATTTGCAGCATATGTATGAGCGACCTTGACGATAATCAAGAAGTTGGATCTCTTGATTATAGTTGCAAACATAAGTTTTGTGCCAGTTGTATCGAAAGCTGGGCAAAATCGCAACAATCGAAGCTAATCAGCCCGACATGTCCAAACGATAGACAACACTTTAACGTCATTCAAGTTAAAAAATCATCCCATGGTGACGTTACAAAACAAATTTACGTTGGAGTGCTTTCGTTAGACAAATCCTTTCATATTTACGAAAAGAAAGGATTACGTGCGATGGCACTAAAAGTAATCGACGATGATTCGCTTCGCTATCACGAAGCTCGATTGCAAATTTGCTTGAGATTTGCAAGGCTAGTCGAAAAACATCTAAACAACTGCAATAGCATGCGTACATATTTAGATGAAAATGGCAACGTTCTAACTAAAGAAGATGTTATCGGTAGGTTGAAAAGTTTAATCAAACTTAGAAAGGCTCATGCGGCTAAAAAGTTTGGTTTGTTAGAAACAGGCGCAGTATAGCAGTTACTATACAGTTGCCAAATGCAATTTATTAATTTATTGATGCGGTTAATTTAATTTAGCTTAGTAATTTACAAATACATAATATATTTTTACAATTGAAATAATGAAATTTATAATTTAATATGTATTTTAAACCATAAGTATAAGAGCACTCCTGAATGGTTTACTATAATGTTACGGTTCTCAAATTTGCTCAAAATTAGAGAAAAAACTACTAAGTATCGGCCCGGGGCCAGCGGAAAAATAATGTCGCTGAGGAAAAGTGTTTTAATTGCGCCCTCCGCAATAATCCGTTGAGTAGTTGATCCGTTGATCGGTATCCGATTATAAATTTAGAATACTATTTAGGTCGAACGGATGCGTATTTTGTATGTAACAAAAATCTTCCAAATTACGAAAACGCAACAGATATGGCCGAAACAATTATTGAAACGGAAATTTGCAGCATATGTATGAGCGACCTTGACGATAATCAAGAAGTTGGATCTCTTGATTATAGTTGCAAACATAAGTTTTGTGCCAGTTGTATCGAAAGCTGGGCAAAATCGCAACAATCGAAGCTAATCAGCCCGACTTGTCCAAACGATAGACAACACTTTAACGTCATTCAAGTTAAAAAATCATCCCATGGTGACGTTACAAAACAAATTTACGTTGGAGTGCTTTCGTTAGACAAATCCTTTCATATTTACGAAAAGAAAGGATTACGTGCGATGGCACTAAAAGTAATCGACGATGATTCGCTTCGCTATCACGAAGCTCGATTGCAAATTTGCTTGAGATTTGCAAGGCTAGTCGAAAAACATCTAAACAACTGCAATAGCATGCGTACATATTTAGATGAAAATGGCAACGTTCTAACTAAAGAAGATGTTATCGGTAGGTTGAAAAGTTTAATCAAACTTAGAAAGGCTCATGCGGCTAAAAAGTTTGGTTTGTTAGAAACAGGCGCAGTATAGCAGTTACTATACAGTTGCCAAATGCAATTTATTAATTTATTGATGCGGTTAATTTAATTTAGCTTAGTAATTTACAAATACATAATATATTTTTACAATTGAAATAATGAAATTTATAATTTAATATGTATTTTAAACCATAAGTATAAGAGCACTCCTGAATGGTTTACTATAATGTTACGGTTCTCAAATTTGTTCAAAATTAGAGAAAAAACTACTAAGTATCGGCCCGGGGCCAGCGGAAAAATAATGTCGCTGAGGAAAAGTGTTTTAATTGCGCCCTCCGCAATAATCCGTTGAGTAGTTGATCCGTTGATCGGTATCCGATTATAAATTTAGAATACTATTTAGGTCGAACGGATGCGTATTTTGTATGTAACAAAAATCTTCCAAATTACGAAAACGCAACAGATATGGCCGAAACAATTATTGAAACGGAAATTTGCAGCATATGTATGAGCGACCTTGACGATAATCAAGAAGTTGGATCTCTTGATTATAGTTGCAAACATAAGTTTTATGCCAGTTGTATCGAAAGCTGGGCAAAATCGCAACAATCGAAGCTAATCAGCCCGACTTGTCCAAACGATAGACAACACTTTAACGTCATTCAAGTTAAAAAATCATCCCATGGTGACGTTACAAAACAAATTTACGTTGGAGTGCTTTCGTTAGACAAATCCTTTCATATTTACGAAAAGAAAGGATTACGTGCGATGGCACTAAAAGTAATCGACGATGATTCGCTTCGCTATCACGAAGCTCGATTGCAAATTTGCTTGAGATTTGCAAGGCTAGTCGAAAAACATCTAAACAACTGCAATAGCATGCGTACATATTTAGATGAAAATGGCAACGTTCTAACTAAAGAAGATGTTATCGGTAGGTTGAAAAGTTTAATCAAACTTAGAAAGGCTCATGCGGCTAAAAAGTTTGGTTTGTTAGAAACAGGCGCAGTATAGCAGTTACTATACAGTTGCCAACTGCAATTTATTAATTTATTGATGCGGTTAATTTAATTTAGCTTAGTAATTTACAAATACATAATATATTTTTACAATTGAAATAATGAAATTTATAATTTAATATGTATTTTAAACCATAAGTATAAGAGCACTCCTGAATGGTTTACTATAATGTTACGGTTCTCAAATTTGCTCAAAATTAGAGAAAAAACTACTAAGTATCGGCCCGTGTCCAGCGGAAAAATAATGTCACTGAAGAAAAGTGTTTGAATTGCGCCCTAGGTATATCGTAATACGTAGAGATATTTTTATTCGAAAGGTCAGAATTTTTCCCTAAGATGCAGTTTTACGTTAATTTAAATAGACAAGTTTTCCTCGCCTAAAAAATTGATGAAATTGTTAAAAAAAATTTTTTCTAAAATTTCAAAAGATCGTAACTCAGAAACCGCTGCATATTAAAGGCTAAAACTTTCAGAGAATTTTTTTGTTATTATAGAGAACACCTCCACAAATATATATAGCTATGACACGGAATTCAAAAGAAATTATATATAATTTGTGGGTCGCTGGTTCAGTAAATCGTGTGGTGGTGCATTATGTTTTCGCGCCAGGGTCAAATTTTGCTTTAATTTTTAATTTGTTGTTTTAAATTTGGATATAATTGAGGTACATCACAGGATTAATTGTTTCTAAAACACTAAAATATCATAAAAAAGCAAATTGAAGAGAATTTTATGTAAAAGAAATATTTGGGTTTCGAAAATTATGAATATAATGGGGATTTTTGAAAAGTTGGTATGGTAAAATGGAGATAAAAGACACTTCCGATATAATATATAAGCGAACGGATGGTTTTTTGTGTATTCTTCTGGGAAGAAAATAAAAAAGTAAATGATTAGGATCAGATATCAAGTGATATTGAAGTCGATTGGATGAATATCGCTGGAAGATTGGAAAATTCGATGTTTGTTTATATGGAATGAAACAGTTGGTTGATTAAAATAGGCCTATAGTGTGATACTGTTGGTATTGGGTTGAATGGGCCATACCTTTGTTAAAGCAAGTTGGACAGATCACGATTGTATTGGAAACAGATAACCACATCCGTTGTGAAGTAAATATCGTAAAAAGACATTACATGTGAGTGATTTTTGTAAAATTATTTATAACTTTGTTGGATCAAGACACAATCAAACACCGTATCATTTTCTCAATACGAGTGGATGCTTTATTATCTGAAATTTTTAATTATAATAATCATTCGTATTGAGAAGGGATATTTGATCGAAAATTGTCGTTTAAAGTTACTTTGATTAATAGTAAAATTTGGATAAATGCTTTTATGCCAAAATACGAAATAAACTTTGTTATTTTTACTAATTTGATTTGTTGAGTAATTGTTATATATATGTACCCATAGCGATTTGCTGACCCTGCTACGATATTTTTTAGAAAGCTAGAATCTTGGTCTCAGGCGAGTAAATTCGTCACCAAGACTTTTTTGATTAATTTGTGCAAATAAAGTTTGTTTTTTTAAGTGAGTAATTTTTTAATATTAAAATTGGAAGTTCTTATTAAGAAAAAAGGAAATTATATTACCAACTTACAAAATAATTATCAGATAATCGTATATATTAATGCGGGAGTTACGTATTTCTATGTGCTTTTCTTCAAGGAAAAAACACAAATTGAATATACAATTTATTGAATCATAAATATGTCGATTTTAGATTATAATTACCACTGGACTAATTCTAAGTTTACATCCTTATATATTATAAAATATGCTTAGGTACATATGGGACCATCGTCCGATGAACTTTACATTTTGTTGGCATATGCATTTTGGCACGTTCTTGTTTTCTTGGATGAACTACATCTCAGTTTAAATATTGAATTTAAAACGTCGCGTGACATAATGCATAAATAAATTAATTATATTTTATTACTTATGAAATAAAAATATTGAATGACATCACACGAGCTTTATTTCAAATTTTTCTGTAACTACCTTATATTTTAATCTATATTTTGCAAGTTTAACCACGAAGATAAAAGTATAGAAGCCTAAAATCCGAGTTCCACCTTGTTTTAAGTACTCGTAACGTTGGGAGCAATTAATAAAGTACCTAAGGTTCCCCTAACTCCAATAACATTCTTAGGTGCTGATAATTCTAATATTTATTAGAATTATTTACGTCCAAACGAAATCCAAACCCTAGCTATTAAGGGGGATATTCTGTAACTTCAAGAAGCTTCAAAAAGTCACAAAAGAAGTTAATCCTTTTCTTAAAGCTTCTTTATGAGTTACATAATAACCCCCTAAGTACTTCAGGGGTGTATGTAAACTGCTTTAATCCCCTAAAAACGGAAAATTGAAAAAGTGTAAACTGCTCTCCTAACAAAAAGATAGTCAGTAACCCCAGTTGGGTTAATTATTAACAAAAATTTTAATTTTAATAAACATCCATACACAAAAATTCCGCAAGAATACAATATGACAATCAACAAATGTCATTTAACTAAAAAAAGTACACTAGGTTAATAATTTAGAACACAAAACTTAAAAAATTCAACTTTTTAAAATATAAATTGAAAAATAAACAACATGAAATAGTAAAATTTATTTAAATTGCCGAAATTATTTATTTTTTTATAAAATGAAATTTCCTTTTCGAAAAAACGTTTTCCTCCTATAAAGAGCAAACCTCGTTTTTGCGCCCTGGTTTTGTGGACCTTGGTAGCTCTTTTCCAACAGAAGGAAACCGGAAACTCCCTGGAAACTCCTCATATTTCAATCAGCTAACACCACATCGCTTCGAGGAGAAAATGAAAAACCCAGATGCTTCTTTGCTCCTTCAATAAACAATATACTACATATTTCGTACCCGAAACTTGTATCAGATTATTTTTTTAATCGAAAAATTTGTGCAATCTAAGTAGTTACTATTATTTGTGAAACCGGGTGGAAAAGTAAAAATAAAGTTGAGCGGTACAATATCGTAAAAAACAAATTTATTAACGGGAAAAGTCACTAAAAAATAAAAAATTTGATGTAAAATATTAAATGAGAATAAATATTGCAATGATGTAGCAAATTTTCTTTCGATTGTAAATTTCATATTGATTTGTTGTACGAAGTTCATGTCGACTTCCAAATAAATTAAATCTTTCTCCCTATAGCAATATAAATAAATACCGAATATTGGTTATTCATATAGTCTAGAATTTCATCTTATTGTATCTCACTTGATTACTATGTTCAATAAATGTCATCATTTGTTAAATTCAATCCTTTTCCCTATAGCAGATGTTAAAGTGCGGTTTGATCGACTGAAAATAATACAACAAGTGATATTTCAACTGCAAGAGTAGGTACATAGTAGCATTCTAACAACAAGCATACTATAAAGTACATTATTTTTATTGAAATTAAATATGTTTGATTTATTGTATAAGTAAAAACTATCATTTAATAATTAAATTTATAATTCATTCCTTTTCTTTCGCATATGTGCTGCAAACAAAATTTATTTTTATACACCGCCATAACAACTTATTTTTCAAATTTTATTGTTCTGAGTGAAAGATAGCTAAAATGTAAGGTTTTCCTAAAAAATATTTTATAATAATGAAGACAATTTATTATAGCATTTATTGTTCAACTATTTATATTATACAGAATTTTTTTACTTATTTATTAGTATATTTTTAATGCTTGTTCCGGGGAATTAAAGAACCATACCAATCAAAATGCATCAAGTTTATTTTATCGTCAATTTTCAAACGAATTTGTAGTTTATAATCTCCAGGTGGTAAATGAGGAGGAAATTTGTCTTCTTCTAATACAATATTGGCGACATAATAAAATCCCTTAAAGTTTACAAAAGTTATAATTAATATTTTTAAAAATGTAAATCCAAACTACGAACCACTGCGCAAGGACAACCTTGAAAATTTGAATCTTTTATTGCCGATTGTAGTCCAAAGAGTTCTGAAGTTGCAAGTTTAGAGTATTCATCACACAAGTCCAGGGTAACGTTGATCGGAAACGAGCGATATTTTTTTTTTACTAATCTAAATAACAAGCAGTTCATCTTAAACAAATTTTAAAATTTAATTAAAAGTAAAAATAAAACGAAACTCTCTTACAATTATATTTTTACGAACTCCTGGAGTAAAATATGCCGAAAAATTAATTGCTTTCATTACTAAAGTTTCGTTATACTTAAAAACAATTATTTTTGGATCAATACAAGCAGTTTTGTTATAGTTAACAATATCAATTTTGTCGTGGACAATATGATAGTCATCTTGGTGGAATTGCTAGAAAATAAATGTATATATTTAAAAACTTATAAATGTAATAAAATAATTTAAAACTGCAGAATTTGGTAACTGGTATTATTAGATTGCAAAAGTTTAAATAGTTTAAGAAAATTTGTAATAAATATATAACTTTATTTTATTTCCATAATAGCTCTCTGAAAACAGGGGATACCAGTTGCCGGATCCTGTATGTTTATCAACTTAAAAATAAAAGTCTTATTTTGAATTGTGTCGCATAAAGTGTTGTGCATATTTTTCCAAAATTAGGCGAGTTGAATTAATTTTATTAAAACAATTTCTTTTTCCAAGAATTTAAGCAACTTTTAAATTAATCGAGTTTTCCAGTGACATATTATTCTAATTAAATAAACTTGAAAATTTGCTTAAAAGAGTTGAAAGTACAATGCTTACGAATTGAATTAAAACAATTTCTAAATTTTAACATTAGGCAATGAAAAACTTTCTGGAAAAATACATCAACACAATATTTTAAATTTGATTATTGTTATTAATATCATCATTAGTATTTATACGATGATTACATTTTAATGTCAAACGGAATAATTATAAATAACGAAGACTTTTATAATAACAGATAAAATCAGTGTAATAGCTAACAAATTTTCAATGTCAAAATTGACAATGCTAATGATATACATAGGTACCTAAGTACTACATAATATTATATTATAATTCGGAAAGTTTTAAATTTGTTACCTATTTATTAATTTTGCAATTAAATTAGCAAAAGTCATTGAAAATCGTTCAATTTTCCGTTTAAGCTTTTGTCACTTTTATGAATTAAAGTATATTTCAGTTCAGTGAATTTATTTTTCATAATAGCATTGCCACAGTGGGAATTTATTAATATTATCGTAAATCTTTAGCAATGTGTTTTAAATTACTGAAATTCAAACTAAACTACTATAAAACATTTTTTGTAATATAGAACCGAATTCAACAGTGCTTTTTTCATTTACCAAACCAGGCATCAAGAAAAACTGCTGTTTACCTGGAGATAGGCAATATTTTAAATACCAATTTTCCATATATTTTTCAATTTTCTTTGATATTTTATATTTCAAAAACAAATTTTTAATTTTATATTTAGATCATAAAAAACTAACATAATTGTCTATACCCCAATTTAAATTAATTAATAATAATTATAAGATTAATTTTTCGTCCCGTTGGCTTTTGAGAGTTAAAACAGCAAACAAAATCAATTCAACGAATTTCTGGTCGTAAAAATTTAATTTTGAATATTTATAAACTATATAAAATTGTTTAAACTATCGAGGTTCAATAAAATCAGAATTTAATGCTACGGTTATGGGTTCTCATAATATTAAAGTTATGAAATACCTGCTAACTGTTTTGATAATACTAATGTAAAACGTATAGTATGTACATTCAAGTGCATGAACTTCTCGGGATTGAAAATTTCATATTTAACATTTATGAAAATATCTTGAAAATATCATTTTTCTACTATGCAGTGCAGTATGTGAATAATGGAACAGATTCAATACCTCAACACTATTTTTCTTTAAAATCGATCCAAGTTTTTAAAGGCTTCTAAAGCAATTTTATGACATCAATACATTTTATAATTGAGAAACTATTGGGTTTGAATTCTCTAAGACCCTTGTTGTCAATAGTGGCTATTGAAATTCTGCTATTTAAAATTTTAAAAAGCAATTGTACAATAATTTTAACTAATGGACTAGTTCACTAGTGTACACCAGTCCACCATGTTGTGCAAAGGTGTTTTCTCTTCATAATATAATAATTATCTTTTTCTGCTCTCGACAAAAGTGATACCAATGCGACCCAAAAGCATTATATTACATTTTAAATCAGGATTTGTATTGTAAAAAACAAACTTGATTTTCAAAAAACTGATTATTGCACACTAGAGCAACGTAAAAATACAGTTAATCTATCATGTTTGTAGCAAATGATTTACAATTTTAATTTTCCATTTCTTATTATATAACAGCATTGGAAATCTGAATGTTCTCCCTGAATTATTATATTTTAATTTCTTGTTCTTTCCAATATTAAAATTTATTTCCTTGCCGATTTACAAAATGTCAATTTTGTCACTTCTTTCTTCTAGCAACTAACAAATTCTTCCTTATACCAACAAAACGCTCAGCTCCGCTACCGCGCTGCTTCGAAATGCAATAATTACTTGTCAAAGTTTTACTTTTGATCGAAATAAGACAATATACTATTTTCGAACAACTAGGTATAAAACTAACTGTTTTGGTATATTGTTTGAAAAATATTCAAATTTTTTCGACAAAATATTAATTTAAGACGAATAAGAACAGGTACTGCTATCTAGTAACCAAAAGCTGAACACGAGACGACATAATAGCAAATTAATTAGATTTCGAATTGCAGTAATTCGATATTCTATATAATATAATAAAATAATATTGCAGTAATAACAATTTCAATATTAAATCGCAATACATCGCAATATAAATACAATTTAAATTGAATTTTTATTCAAAAATACAAAAAAGAACGATTTTATCAAATATTCCAATATTTAACTGAAAATTCTTTTAATTTAAAAGTTTATAAATAAATTGACACTTTTACATCATTATTAATTATTTTAAGATATTTTCCAGTAATAGAATAGAGTCACAATGTGCGATACCTGGTTTTTGCAAAATTTACATAATACATATACACTGATAATGGTCAAGTTTAAATTAATTAAAAAAGTGGTGCTGCTGCTGCTTTTTTTTGTATAAAAAATACTTGAAGTCAAAATTTGTGAAATAATTCTGTTAAGAAAACAATTTAATTCAATCCCAATTTTTGTCAATTTTATTTTAATTGAATAATAAGGCTTTGATATAACAAGCTAATTAAACTAATAAAAATCAATTATTATTTTGAGCTTTCAGTGAAGGTTGTCGCTTTCGTTCGAAAATTTATTTTTAATTTAATAAATTTGTATCAATTTGTATCAAATTCGTAAATTACAAATGTAATTTGTAAATAATTTGTGTCGTATAAAGTATCAATTATCATCTATATTTTGAGTTTTTCTCCCTTAAAAAAACTTCCTTCTTTTTGTTATAAAAAATTTTAATTTTCGTAATGTTTAAAAGTTTTCCCCAACGTGAGATACATAATACCTCTGTCAAAAAATAAGTTTTTGTTGTATCTTAACAACAATAAAATTTTTAAATTTGTGGTAGTTTTACTTTTATATATTTTTTTTTCTGAAAAAATATGTAAACTATAACTTCCTTAAATACATAATACTTCCTTAACACTTTCGTTACACATTTCATAGAATATGGTCAGTATATATATTTCATATATTATTTTAAGATATAAGATGAAGAAGATATCTATCAATTTTAAGTATTAATCTACTTACCGTTAACGTATAACCAATATACAACGAAACAATTACTATATAAAAATAATACAACATATTATTAGGATGTTCCAAGTTCGCCGTCACATTTATGTTCACCACTGAATGATAATTACTTGATAATTTGGTTTTATACTAATTTAACGCTCTAATAATAATTACTTTTTAATCACCGCAGATTGTATAACCTCCTTCTATTTTCTATCTCACCAGGATAAAGATTAAAATTTTCAAAGTAAAATGCAACGTTATCAATAGATTAGTATTTTCTTTACAAATAAATCACGAATCACTCGTCATTGGATAGAAATTGTCCTTGCTATCTCAGAATGTTGCAAAACAATATTAATAAGCACTAGCGGAATTTCAACTTATTATCCCCCTCCCCGCAAAATAACAGTTTCGGGAATATTTCACTCTATTTATTATAATGCATTTTTAGACCACCTATAGACTATCAATATAATTAATTAGAAAAATCAGGACAAATAAAACGATTTTCATAATAAAAAATATATTAAAACAATAATATAACTACAGTTTAAAGCAGCAAAGCAGCACAGACGAAAAGATAAGTTTTACCTGTAAAGTAGTTAGTTTATGTGCTTTCTTGTTTTTTTTCAATGCTTTTTTAGGTAGTATTGTGTTTCTTTACTTGACTGCTAAAATTTATTATTTTGACCTTTTGTTTAGTTCTGTTAAATATCAAATTTTTTTGATAAGAGCGGTGCTTCAATTCTTTGGGGAACCTACAACTCGCTCTATAAAAGACAATAGAGCTATACCGGCTGGCATTATGGTAACCGGAGGATTCAAGCGTTTTTCGTAATGCAAGAAACAGTAAAAATAATACAAAAACTCAAAGATAATATTATATTTTCTAAAGAATTATTCCCTAAATCTTAAAATTCTTTCGTTTACAATAGAAGAACGGTTTCTGAAAATTTGGAAAAACAACATCATTGTAACTATACGTATCACCCTACTAAATATTATCTCTAAGGTAATATCCACAGTATTAAATATAAGATATATTAGATAAACTATTAAAAACATCAGTTAATTGGAATAATATTATAATTCATTGGTATAAATCATTTCGATTGATCACATCACAAGATATTAGTAGATATAAGAAAATAAATAGCTTGCAGAATATGCTTACATCAACATGTTCCAGAGCGAAAGACCGCTGCTTGATGCTTAGTTGTGCTTGTTACACTGTTATGATTTGTATCCCAGGTTCAATCTATTTAGGACGGTTAGCAATCCACTAGAATACAAATATTCAACTGCCAATCAGGGGCCGTTCTAGCTTTTATGGCGTCCCGGACAAGGGGATAGCTTTATTATTTATTCCTTTTCATATCGAAAAAAAAAGAAGAATTACCTGAAAAACGTACCTATGTATAGTCGATCAAAGATATAAATACTATAGGTGGCGCGTTGTTTGCAAAGTCTAATTTACACCGGAAAACTTCAGATAATTTAAAGTAAAACGAATGGTTATACTTCACAATACACAACGCAGTCAAAATTTTGCATAAGTTTCCAGAGTGATAAAAGTGATTTTGTATATTTTTATTTAATTAATCAAATTAAACTTGCTCTCGAGAGAAATAGCACTTGATCTTGTACATAGTAGTAGTATTCGATATTACACTAAACTATTCCACATCTCCCTTATCTATGACTCTGTCCGGTTCAGTTTAGGCAACACACATAACACTTAAATCACAAAAATTTGATATCGTAAAACCGTCTAAATTCAAAGCAGTTTCATTGATTAACATTTAAAGGTCATTGTTTTAGTACAAATTCCAATATTTTTCTTAAAAAATCGTACGAAACAATCGGTAAAGCGTTAATTGAATAACGAACAAACAAACGTCGGTACTTTTAGATTTATAATATTAATGGTACTTACCTTTAAAAATTAACAAATCCCACTAAACTATAAAATTACACTGAAAAATGTGCATATAATTTTACAAATTTTAATGTTAAAAAAACATGAAAATTTACAAAGAAAATTTAGAACTTTTTCCATATTTATGTACTATGTATCTACAAGTAAAATTTAGTTGTAACTTCACATTCATTTATATTTTACATTACTTTCTTATTGTATTATAACTAAGGCCCGGATTTCTAGGCATTTGCCTTTTTTGATTCCGTACAGGCTCTAAAATTCTCTTTGCAGCAAAATGTATTTTGCGACTTGGCGATCATTTTAAACCGCTCTTTAATTTGCCTAAAATGCCTATTTTCTACTTTTAGTGCCTTTTCTCGTCTATCGCGCCTAAATGACCTTTTTTAATTGATTTTATCCTATAATTTGCCTAAATGAATATTTATTTCAATTATTTTTTAATTTTAAGGGAATTAAATAACTTGTTTTACATTTGTATTATAATATTAACAATTGCGACGTCGCGTCGTATTAATAACAATTTAAATGCAACTACTATGTAATTTAATTATAAAACTCAAAGTAATATGGATATCAAAGAAAAGTATGGACTTACAATGGTGCGAGGATGCGATTGTGAAAATTAACAATAATTCTACTAGACAGAAGACAGAAATACCGTCTTATTGTTAGTTTAAATTTCTGACTATGTAAATATTTTTGTATAAATCCCCGTATAATTTTTCAGTACTCCAGTATTGGTACTTTTATCTGGAGATTCAACTTTCCCAAATAAAATTGGAAGCTTAGATAGTTCAGATTTTTAAATATGCTCCTGTTACTTCTTGTGACGTAGAACAGTCATTCTCAGCCTACAAACAAATTTTAACGGATAACAGAAGGAGTTTTACTCCAGAAAATTTGGAAAAGGTTTTAATTTGTTACGTAAATGTTTAAAGTTTAAGTTATTTTTAAATTAAAAGTTAAATTAAATAAACTACATATTTTGTACAATTTTAATAATAAAATACTGGTTTAATACTGTACTGGTTGTCATTATTTTAATAATTTAATTTTTCATTTTTGACTGCCTATTAGTGCCTACAATCTAATTTTTTTGTGCCTATTTGCCTGCCTATTTTGAGAGTTTTCAGTGCCTAAAAATCCGGGCCTTAATTAGATGTATTAAGAAATTAGATATTTATATTAATATTAGATAATTAGATATATAAAGAAAAATAGCACCCAAAGTTCCTGAAAATAAGGAAGAAAGCAGCCACTTTACTTCGTTTACTTTGTTAAAAATTTCGTTAACAGAAAATCTTCTGTTAATAAAACTTACCAAAATAATTATGGATTACTGTATTATCTGTATAATGTAAAAAATGTCTTGTTGTAATAGTAAATATGAAAAAAAACAATAATATAATTTTCCGATATTTCAGGCCGTTTCATTCAGCATGCCTATGTGCTGAAAATGAGGGAGGCCATTTTAAAAATTTATTAAAATAAATTTTGTGAATTTATTTTTTCTTACCTACACCTTGTTCATTATTTTCAGAATTTCTGTGGAAACGGTTGGTTTCTAAAAAAAATTTATTGGACCAATGTTAAAGCCCGTTAAATTCCCTATCTGGTTTAGCCATCAGCTTTTTCCTAAGACGTTTCGTTTAAGAGATACGAAGTTTGCAAGAAAAGTTAAAAAATAAAACCTGATTTTTTAATACATTTTTCCCTTAATTTAATTTATAACTCGAAATCCGTTGATTCTAGACGATAAAAAGTTATAACCTAATTTATAAATAAGCAAATGATATTTAAAATAGTTTTAATTTATTAAGCTTAAAAAATCAATATTATCGGAGCTATGTCCGTTTGAAATCAAAAATTCAAAAAATTGCTTTAAAGGGAGGTACCCCCCAAAAGTTTTCACTTGGACAAAAATTTTATTTGAAAACTTGTATTTGAAAGTGTCCTTTATCACCACCTCAAAGGTTCTCCACGGTCACGCGGCTGAGATAACCTTCTTTTATTTTTGTATACCAGATTTCCCACTACGAGACGAATAACCTCCTGGATTGCCTTAAGATTTACCTTCAAAAAAGTAGTAGAGCAAAAAAAGTTCACAAAGAGAAATATGTGTTTATTGTCTAAAATTCTTAAAATCCCACGCTTTTCTTAAGATTTCCACAGATTATCTCAGATCTCCTGGGATGCCCCTTCGTCTAAGTTAGGAGCAGTCAAAAAAGAAGTTCATCCACTTCTGGAAAATCAATTTAAAGAATTTCCTTGGAACGCTTTAGGTTTTCTCATAATTTCCAGATTTTTGTGTATATTTTTCAATTTTTACTTCGTTGTTATGTGGGTGTTACCTGGAATTAAATACTTGACCTGGAAGACATATAATCGTAGAATAACGTGTTTGTTCAGATTTATTTTACCTTTTATAAACAAAAGAAACCGCAAAGATAACAACAAAATATTGGAAGATGACCATAGAGTGATGAAGACATCCACTTCGACATACAGTTGTAGATCAATCTGGGTAATTTAGGCGAGAGTACATGAAGAATGGTTAAAAGCAAGGGAGAAATCATAATATAAATTTGTTCTCAGGGTTACTGTCTCTCTTACGTTACGCTTATGGAGATCTCTGGTTTGAACCCAACTGAAGCAAGAACTTTATTCTAGCCGTCCCCTCTCGAATTTACATGTAAATGAAAATACATGTAATTGAATAATAAAAATTATAAATGTTTTTAATTTTAAGAATCAATATGAAATTGC
The DNA here is from genome assembly GCA_947369205.1 of Cantharis rufa. Lineage (NCBI taxonomy): Eukaryota > Metazoa > Arthropoda > Insecta > Coleoptera > Cantharidae > Cantharis > Cantharis rufa. Next base: position 21,737,753 of record OX376307.1, on the reverse strand, counting down.
TTACATTGCTGGCACCTTTTACGCCTTATGCATATAACAGATTGTTTGATGCATCATTTTGTGGCATTATAATTAATCATTATTTTAATACTTTTGTTATTTAATTAAATATGCCGCTATTTTATGGTTACTTTCTTTAAAAGTAAAGATTACAAATATTTTGTAGCCTTTAGTGCATGTTCACAATGTACATAAGACATAAGAAATACATAAAACGTAAGAATTATAAATTTAAATAAGGCCTTAATCGCATATTGAATAATATTTGAGTTGTTTTGTTATATGAAGAAAAGCATTCCACATAATGTAGTTTAAAATTTTAATATAATCGATTGATACGATACGATAAGTTTCAAAACAGTTTCAAGTGAGTGCGGTTATCAAAAGCGGCTTTAGTCAAGTGGGGAGCGATATTGTCAATTTTAATAAAGAAATTTTTAATTTTCATTGTTGATGTTATGTTACGTGCTGTACAAAATTTATAACTATGGTCTACTTCATCACAATTCCAGCATTTAAAATTATAGAAATGCTAGTATTTACTTCAAAAGCATTATTAGTAATTTAAAGGTCTCAGTAAATTTCAGATCGCTATTAGTAAACCTAATATAATTATTTTAGGTATTTTTTCAAAATTAAAATTAAAATTTTGTTGATAGTACGTTGGAAATTATTTGACTTTGTCTTATTTGTTTTTGACGCATAGTCATAAAGTAAGATCTTTTATAATACAAACGACAACTTTCTTTAAATTTTTAATTACTTATAATAGATTTTCGGCATAGAAAAAGAAATTTTTTAATACTCCATTTAATTATTTCACTCCCTTCTAGTATTTCACGAATGGATGCTAACTGTTCGTATATTTTTTATTTTCCGTTAGGGTGACGCGTTACGATCACAAGCGATCATTGGACCCAGTGTTGAAATATAAAAAAATTAAATTTACCATCAACCAAATGTAGAAATAATTTCTTCCATAAATAACAACAATCAGACAGATATTAGTAATTTTCTTTTTTTTTTTTTGTAAAGAAACTATCATTTTTTTAGCAAAATTTATTCCAAAATTACGAAACAAAAATTCTGAAAATAGTAAATCGGAAATGAGTAGGCAACCCATCGGACAGAAAATAAATAATTTTGTTGGGAAAATAATAACCAACCAATTAATTGATTGCGAATATCTAATTGGTGTTTATTTTAATTCAACAAGATGCTTTACCTGCTTTATTTTTACAATTTAGATGAAGATTCGATTCAGCCTGATAAGTTGATTTATTTATCAATATTGCTTATATTGTAGTAAATTTATTTTCCAAAAGTTGCTACCGCTTAGCGTGACAGCTTCATATTATTCAGCCTGTAAAATATTGGTTATAGTCAAGCGAGACAAGATTTGTCTCAAAAAATCCCTTTAGAGTCTCACCTTCCGAAAAAAAAGGGAGCTATTACATTGACCTATAAAGTCTTGTTTAGCAGAGCGTCATCTATGTGATATCATTATTTGTTAACCAGTAAAGCAGCATTCAGATAGAGATTCTTGTCTTGTCTTGCTTAGGTAGAAACTGGCAAAAGCCAATCATATTGAAATATTTTCTTTAATTTTCTTTAATACTTCAATCTGATTGGCTCTTGACAGTTTCTACCTAAGCAACGCAAGACAAGAACCTCTATCTGAATGCCGCTTAAAAGTAATAATCAGATTTGAGTTTTTTTTCTTAGAAGATTCCAGATAACCAGACCAGATTCACTCTCCCTATACTAACGAACTTCTAAACTAATAGCGGTAGTAATAGTTGTGTTTGGTAGATAACTTGTAGTTAATTTAGTTAGGAGTAAAATTAGATTAACAATTACTATCCGAGAGCTATTGAGAGTTAACAACTAGTCACATTTAAAGGTATGTATAGAATGCAGAATCAACCACCCATAAGTCACTTTTAACTATTACTGTAAATTTTTGTGATTTTTTTTCGGAGTACCTATCTTATTTGTTAATATTTTTAAATTTTTTACATTATTAAGCATTATATTAAGAATATTCTGCTAAATTTTCGTTAAAAAATATTGCAAAATAAGGCAGTGGCAGTGGTGAAAACTGAGTCAAATAAAAAAATAAGGTTCCATGCAGTAGGCAGGATAACTCGTCATGGTTGCTTCATCTGAAATCAACAAACAAAAAATATTTCTTTAGTACATAAGTTTATCTTGGATGTGAACGAAGGAATTAGAAAAATCAAATAAATTCTTTGTTTATAAAATATTTGGCAAACTAAAATTACTCATTATCAATTCCACACCAAATACTGCGTAGATGGTCGAATTGACATTACTAGAGAAACATTAACTACCATCAGATTTGTGTTTCTACAGTTTTAATTCCGTTTGTTATTCAGAGTAAACGATAAAAAGAATGTTGTTGAATCTGACAAGATATTTATATTTTATTTAATTAACGTACCTAACAATAGTTAACAACAAATTTTGTAACTTATTTTAGAAGTTAACAAATAATTAACTCTGTTAACTAATTTAAACAATTGAAGGTCATAAAGGTGATTCCATTGGATGTAAAATTTTAAAATAAAACATTGATTTTTGATAATTTTCTGATATTTATGTTTTAATATAAATAAAAGTTAAGATATTGACATTAAAATGTGAAAAATTGATATCAGTTCAATGTGTGCCAAAGCTGGTTTGGAATACGATTCCAGAGCTAAAGGGCAAGATTCGACGCATTATTTATAAAGTATCACAGAATTTATGCAGAAAAGTAATACTCCTAGAAAATTTCATCAAAGAACCGAAAGTTTACAAAAACCAATATGTTTTATTTTAAATTTAAATTGTTACTTCTAATCGAATCACTGTTTACTAATCTTTTTTATTTATTAATATAGTTTTCAGATTACATTGAGTTTCTTAATACATTGCAAAGAGAAATACAACATTTAATGCTTTCGCTTCTTTTTTTTAATTACAGCACCATACCAGTTGGCATTTAATGCAAATATATCATCATCAATTCTAGCATAAATTCCTATTCGATAATCGCCTCCTGGTAAATGAGGAGGAAATTTATCTTGTTCCAATATCCAAGTGTTTATGTAGTACTGTCCCTAAAAAAACAATGTTTATAACATACTTTCCAAGTAGCTAATAAATTACAACAAAATATAATAATATTAATAATAGTAAATCAAAGATATGTAGTGGATTTTCACTAAAATATTCTTTTTTTTCGAATAAAGTGGATTTCGCATTGGATAGGCACTACGTAATTTTGATTAATCAAATATGGTCGTTTTGATATATTGAAGTTTGAATTTTTCTTACTTCAACATTTTGTTATTATTATTATCAATAATAACCGATGATAGGGTTAAGTATAGAACCTAACCTTGCAAAATGAAGAGGTCTTTTGTGAAAAGGGTTTTCTTACTATTATTAATATTAATATAACAATAATGTGATAAAATAATAGTTAGGTTTAGTTATGCATAATACACTGAAGTGTATTTGATTGAATAATTTCCATAAAAAAGTTTAAATTTAGGCACTTATTTCACCTTATCTAGCTCAGTTGGAGATAATTTTATGAGACGAAGCAAAAATGACATTTTCTATAAAATATAAAATAATTTATTTCTTCTTCTTTTTGTTCACTTCAAGTATAAACGCGTATTGCCTGTTACGGAACCCATCGCTTTCTTGAATGACCTGCATTATTTCTTCTTCCTGTGCATCTATCTATAATTTTCGATGGTAATCTAACTTCCTTCATTCTGTCAACATATTCTTTCCAGTATCTTCTGTAATTATTGATCTTCTCATTTAGCGCGTATACTATCTAGCTCACTTCTAATAATCTCGTTTCTCGGTCTATCCATTCTATTCCATCCAACTTACATTATATAAATTATACAAAAGTATTTATTAAGTTGATAACAAAATCAAATATATTTTTTGGGAATTAGATCTTTGCTCAATAAAATAACTGTATACTAATCTAAAAACGTTTCTAGTCTAGTTTTATTGGGCAAAGGTCCAATTCCCGAAAAAATAATTATACTTGAATTAATTTTAATAGTTATTTAATATATTAATAATAAATGAAAAACCATTCTTAAATTGAATGTGAAATTAAACTATAAATCGGCAAATTAAGAAAAACTACCATTTTCGAAACAAGTGTCACCAAAACGAGACACTTTAAAAACAAAATATCGATTTGTTTGTAATATCTTTATACATATTTCCCAGTAAATATAATTCGGAACATTCTCCAAGCTTGAATCATTGCTAATACTTCTAATTCGTAACTATGCTTCTGCTCATATAATAAATGAAGTGCAAGTTAATTTTTTGTGAGAAAAGTATCTATCTTATGATAGATCTTCACGGCCGAAAAAATACTCCACTGTTTGTAGGTTTTACTTTTTTCAATTATTAAATGCTATCTTCTCAATATCAAAAGCCTCCAATCTTCTTAATACTGTAAGGTAAATGTGATTTGTATCTTAACAAAATATTGTCTTTGGAAAGAAAACAAGAAATTATAAATGGTATTGAGAATTTAAATCCAAATTAAAAAATTCGAAATAGCAAAAATTTAATTCTTCTGGATGCTCCAATTAAAGATTAAGCGGCTCTTCCTCTGATTGCTTTGAAGCATCAAAATATATCACAATTTTTGAAAAAATAGGGCACTTAATGGGCACTTTCAACTATTCTTGCATCTTAAAAACAATTCGCCATAAATTCGGGGAATTGTCTTGATTTGCATTACACCGAAATAAAATGTGATAGCACAAAATGTTTATGCGGATTTTCTGTTCTTCGGCATGAAAATGTTCCGAATTTTGCTGGAATATTTGTTTGCAATCAAAGAGTGCCTGAAGGAAGTAGTAACGAAGTAGATGCCAATTTTTATTTTATATTTCTCAGTGTGGTTTTATTTGTCTATTTGTATTACAGTAGAAACCGATTAATGTGATCACTTTGGGCCAATAATGCATTTTGATAACATTAACCGACTGATTACATTAAGCAAATTTTAGAAAAAAACTTATTTTAGAAACGAAAAATTAGAGAATCTTAATTTACAGTGATTTTTGATAATTTCCACCTTCTGTTTTACCAAGATATCTTTCGCTTTTTCGTCAACTTCGTAAGAAAAGCAAGAATAAACTAAACTTATAAATTAAAATGCATAAAGAAAAGTCATCTTTTAGCAAAATAAAAATAGAAACACCCCATGAAACGGGAAACTTCATTAGTTTTTGTATAGAAATTAAAATGAGTGACGTGTTTTGTAAAAATATATAAAATTTAAATGACAAATCAGAAAAAGATACTTAGAAATAGAGATTATTGCGTTGGTAATTCCTTGAAAGTAATAATAATAAGCGGCTTTTTGATCACATTTTCCGGTGGTTTTTGTATATAAACTAATTAAAGCGGCCGGTTCTTAGTCAAAATGATCACAATAACCGTCTGATAACATTATCCGTAATCACATTAAGCGGATTCTACTGTATTTATAAATGTTTTATTTGCTTATTTTAAACTACTTAACGTTTTCTATGTAAATTCGTAACTAATTGAAAGCAATTCTAATTATTTCTATTGTTTTAAAAATATGTTGAAATTTTTTAAAAAATTAGTGGATTTAATAGTCAGTATTAGTCTCAGAAACTTAGGTATTAGCATGGTTTTATACGGGAGTCTCGAAACTTTCGCCTAGTTTTTTCACCTAGACACCTACCTAGTGTCAGGTGGACACTAGGCTTCAGACCTTACGTTTCTAGATAATCCTCGCCCGGCACATCGCGCAACCCCTGCTCGGGGATCTATACATACTTCAAGCACCGCATTTCTGCCGTCATAAGGAAGAACAACGTGAGTCGGAAATTTTTGAAAAATGAGTTAATATCAACTTAGTATATGTGATACGTTATTATACAGATCTAATACCATAAAAAACAGAAAAATTCTTATTAAAAGGTAAAAAAAGTCTTCTAAAATACCCCGTAACTTAAAATAAAGCTATATTTATGTATATTTGCTAAAGAAGAACACCGTAGGTAGTAAATTATAAATAGAAACACAGTAAATGATATGAAGTTGCCGTGTTTTTCTTCCGTATCAACAACGTTTCTGATAGTCTATACTAAGCAAGAAACTTGCTTAATATAAACTAAGTCGTATAAAGTAAATGCCATTTACTGGGTTCTTACTTAGTAACGACTACAAATTGCAATTTTTTTACTAAAAAATACTACAAAATTAAGTTTGTTTTCTTCTAAACATGTTCAAATAATAGTTCGAATAGATACTTATCAAAAAATTATCATAAAAATCATTATAAGTAGCTGGCATTGCCTCGGCATTGCATTTAAATGTTTTTGCCGTTTTTCTCGATTTCAACTTTTTCAGAGTTACGGTGTTGTTCCTTATGACGGCAGATTTATCATTTCTGATTCCATAATATTTTTAACTTAACAACAATGCTATTCTTACCTTTGCAACAGGACATCCTCTAAAATTTGAGCTCTTTATAGCACCTTGTATTCCAAAAGGATTTTTTCCGCCAACATTACTATATTCTTCGCATATATCTATAGTAATATTAGGAAATGGAAATGCACGGTAAACCTTCTGCACAGCTTTGAAAAGGCTTATATTTATCTGCAACAATTAAAAATAGATTACAATTAAAAATAAATTTTTTATTTCAATTCAAATCATTCAAATTTCATTCAATCAACAAATTTTAAGCTGTCTTTCTTCGGCTCCCTTAAAAATCAGCTGTTTTAAAATAAAATTTAAAGCAAACTATCCATCAAGAACAAAACAACCTATGTATATAAAACCATCACCAGACTAAACATGACTTATGTTACCAGTTAGGTAATTATCAGTTAGAGGTTAGAAGATATTTTGATAAGATGTATAACATTGATGGATTCTATGGTGTAATAGTATATTACATTACTAGTGGAGAAAACGAATGATTCGCTCACGCATTTGCGAGTTTTGCACGCGAGCCGTTAGGCGAATGTGCAGACGCAAATAAGTGAGCGAAAGGGGTTTCTCCACGAGTGATGTATAGCGTTTTGTTTAATCCTGCACTTATAAATCTAAAATATTTATGAAAATATAATTTATTATAATTCGTGTCATCAATAATTAAATTTGAGATTTTCAATTTGCAATAACTCGAAAACGGCGCTATATATCGAAAAACTGAGCAAAAAATTTACCCCCCTTTCTCGTACTCAACCCCCGTAGCAATTTGTGGTAGGAAGCCTTATGCAAAATTCTAGATCAATAGCGCGCACTTTGCGCGCAAAATAATTCAGAAAAAAGTTAGCTTTGGTTTTAAAATATAAAAATAAGTAGGCAAATCAACATAGACGGCAGGTTGCCTTGCTATAGTTTGCATAAACAAATACAATGAACGACTGCATTTTTCACTCACTAGTGGGTGAAAATTTTTTTGCCCACTCGTTGCCTTAGAAATAATTTGAATGAATAAAACAAAGGGTTTCTAGTTGCGTATCCAAGTAAAGAAACGACATGTTTCAATAGCAGGATTGAACAAAAGTAAAATACTACTTTAGTGCCACTCGTCGCAGGCAGTAGAAGTAATGTTAATTATAATTCTCTCTACAACCATTGCATATAAGAGTATTTCAAACTAAAATTTGGTCAAAATTTTAACTATTACCTATAATAGGATAATCTCGAAGATATGTAAAACAAAATTATATACATTTGGTAAATATTTTAAATTATTTTAGTCAAATGATTTAATTATTATTGGCGTCGAGTTTTCATACATTACCATTGCATCATTACCGTTATCACAAATGGGTAATAATTTCTTCTTTATTTTTCCGTTAATTTGTAGGTAAATTCTCCACATTTTAAAATTGTATAATCTTACTCAGTTATTCTTATTTCAATCCCTATAAACAATCCCGATATGAGTCGCAATTTTATTTTTACTATTTTTTTGAATTTATAGATAATATTTAAAACAAATTCAAATTTTTAGTAATTTACTAGGTTATTTTTAATTTCATCTCTTCGAAAACAACCCCCAGTTCATCGATGATAATATTTTTATTATTCTTTCATGAATTTGTACGTCAAATCTGATATATCAGAAATTTTATTACTTGATTCGGTTATTTCAGAATTCCATACAATTTCTTTATTACTTTTCCTGTAATCTAGACAACAATTTTACCCAGTTTTTACTAATACACAGTTCTTTCCAACCTACGGTCTGCAATCCGAAAGGGGTTAATATTGGAGTTAATAAATTAATATTGGAATTTTATATTAAAATACTAAACTTTTAATTTTATAAAAATAAAACAGGAAAAATAATGGCAATTATATCAAGTTTGGGCTGACAAATTGGTGAAAATAAAATTTTGTGTTCATAAATAAATTTTGGTTTGTAGGACGTTTTTATAAATTTAAAATGTTTGTCTGATTTCAGCAGCAGATTTCAATTTTTAAATTACTAGTGCTTACAGGTACATCATATAAAAATTGTTCTTACTAGTATATTTTTGCGAATTCTTGGTATAAGTAATACTGTAAAATTAATTGCTTTCTGCCTCAAGGTATCGTTATACTTAAATACCTTAAGTTCTGCACTTGTACATACAGATTTATTAAATTCGGTAACTTCCAATCTATCCTGCTCAATATCATAATCGTCTTGGTGAAATTGCTAAAAATTAACGTTTTTAAAAGTTTAAAAAATTTTCAGGAATATATTAATCTTACAGAGACACAGAAATTCCTTAATAACAGAATCAACGCTACGTGGATGTAACACAGCAGCATATTCCAACAGCACTTTTTATGTCGTGGTTCGTAATGAGAATACTTAATTTTATGTAAATTTAGTTGTATTTATACTTTCATCATAAAATTATTATAGTAATTATCTTGATCGTTTTTTAAGCTTCCATTTAGACACATAACAGATATTACTGATATCGTACATCCGTGGTATTGTTTTGTTTCTACTGTACCCTTCAAATGCTCAATGATAATAATGTGTAATTAGATTTCCATTCCAAACAAAAAAATAATGTTTTTCTAAATATTATACATTTACATCTATACAAACGTTAATTACCAGACAATAATTTTTATTTTATCATAATTTAGATTTAAAAAAGTTCCGACCTCCTTTTTATTTAAACGAAAGGTGTTAAAACTACAGCAGAATAATATAATGTAGTATAAAATTTCAACTATTAATAAACTTGAAAATCGATTAATCTTGCAAATAAACGATTTTAAAGTTTTAGTTTTAATTACGAGAAACATCTACTTTGTCCGAATGGACGGGATGTAATCCTTAAAAATTGAATTAAAAACGTTGCAGTGCGTTCGACGATCTTACAATTTAAAATAATTTTATTTTGAATTGATTTTTAGCATCAGCTTCTTGATAGGTAAAATACCGAAAATCAGAATCGATTACTTTGTGTCCTTAATTATTTAAATATTATCTGGTATTCCGCAAAGATTTTCATTGCTGCTCAATATTTTTCTTGTTATTGTTCTATTAATATCACCTAAATCCATGATCTTAATGTTTAATTTTCTCTATTTTTAAACATAAATAGCAATTGCTCGATATACCTAGATATAATCCAGGAACAGTTAAAATATTTTTTTCTTTAAACATGCTTCTCTGCAGGATTCTAAAAAATGCATTTTGTATATCATTCTTAATATTATCTGCTGTATTTTGAAAATTTTGCTCATATGATAACTAGCACCGCAGAACACAATACTAAAACCAACAACTGATTCAAAGTTTGCTAAATAAATAGCTCTCAAAAACGCTTCATTTAGATATTTTCCAACCACTCGCAGTCCGTAGCATCCCTGGTTTAATTTAGAAGCCAGAAATATTCTAATACGGAAAAATTATTTAAACAATGGGGGTGGAATTCAGGCGCAGATTTAGAAAATAATTACGGGGGAGGGTCCATTGTCAAACCATCAAACTTTTTGTTTCAATTAAAACAACGAACTCTAAATGGAAGAATTAAGAAATAATCAACGAGATATCCTCAAAAGACAAAAGAACAATAACACATGCCAGGCTTCTCCCGCCTCGAATACTTGGAAAGTATTCCAAGTAATAAAACTTCAACCACAACTTACTTTCTCTTCAGGCAGTCTGGAATTAACTGATTTTTTACTCTTCTGTCGCCTAGCTCACTCGGTAAAGCTCGCTGATAATTGAATACAAATTGACTGCATTTAACCCATCTCATTTCCCGCCTAGCTTACTCCACAAAGTCCTCGCTAATGGCCTTTCTAGTGGATGGTCAACACTATTTACTTCGTTCCGCTAAGCTATTTCCTGCTCATAGTGCAGTGGAAGTCTGGCATTAAACTATAGTAATAAATTTCTAGATAATAAAAAGCAGTATTGTTTGTTTCATTCCATTCCTACAAAATTTCTTCAGGAGTTACATCAATATTTTTGAACAGATCTTAATAGCTTATTGTGCGACCTGGAGTATGTAATTTATGATTTATCTTGCAACTAGCAAAATTTCGGAAGGGTCACGGGCCCCCTGTGACTCCCCCCTGTATCCGCGGGCCTGGTGGCATTTGCTAGGATGAAGCACTCTTTTAATAGGAAGAGAGGCTGTTGTCAGTATAAGTTTATCTTTTGTAAAACGATTGTTCACCAAACCAAGTGTGGAAAGCGGGTTACAGCGGTTCAAATCCGGGAAACCACCGCATTAATTAAATTCCTTAATATATCATTGCATAGTATGGCACTTGAAGAAAAAGAAGAGATATTTTTAAGATGCGAATCTATTAGATAAATAAATCAAGAAACCAAACAGATAACAGCAATTTAAATTCACAATAACAAATCAAAAACCTGATTGGTTACTTTATATATTTATCTAAAGATGCGTTGACATAGATATGGAATTACGATAGTGAGTCACACTTACGCAGAATACGCACCCAATTTTACGCCACCAACTGATAAAAGTGTGATATTATATACACTCGTGGAATCCTAATATCTAAAACTACATCTAATCTAATCTAAAATACTAAAAAGCTAATACTAAAAACTATTTTAAAATTTTGTAAAGTTTCCTTTTAGAAATTTTTTCGAAAATTAGTGTTTTTCAATATTTTTTTATTAACATTGCATAATTGACTTCTGGGTTTGCCGCCCGTATGTCCGTTGAAAGGTAGCAAATTGAAAAATGTAGCAAACATTTGGCATGATTAAGACCCGTAAAAAGGTCGAAATGCGTCGCCAAGAATAAATAAGTACTTTAAAAAATACAAGTACATTGCATTAATTGATTTATTATTTTAAAATTTTGTAAATTCACGCTTTGTGGAACACGATCGTTATTCACTACTCATGTCAAAAATAGATTCATATGGTAGAAATATTTCAAAGGGAAGAAATCTTGATTGCTTCAATTTAGCGTGTCATCCGTTATGTTTCTATGCAAACTTTTAAGAGACTTGATCGATTGCCCTTCTCTATTAGCTGAAATCAACTTCCTCGTACCTAGAGATTGTTCTAGACAACGCAACCTCTTCTACTGTAAGATCTGCCGTACAAACTTCTTGGCTTCATCTCCTATCTCAATCTGTTGCCGCAACTGGAATCTTATCGCCGATGATACCGACCCCAACCATACTGTGATATTCCGCGTTGTTGTTGAATTGGTGGTTGTTGAAGGTTTGATATTAATAAGATGGGTTGTTTCAATTTTGATTTATTTAATGTTTACACTTAATTATATTTACACTTAAGACTACATGATTAAACTACTTTGTCGACAACCTAACTACTACTCCTCTTTAACATTATAATATTGAACTATGAACTACTTATTCATCACATACCAACCGGTCATCACACGTTGGCTTCCTTGATATATTGTGGTGTTTCAAAATCAAATTTTGAATATTTTTATTTCCTTTTGTGATGATTTTGTTTATTTTTAATTAACTCATTTGTTTTTGTAAATTTGTAAATAATTTAATTTGAATCTGGATATTTGAGCGCCAACATTTTGTAGGTTGGCGACAGTTAAATAAAGATAGAGGCTTTTTGCCAAAGTGGCGGACGAGAGCGGACGTAGTTGAACGTCGCTCTCGCATTATTTTGAGTTTTTGCGTAATACTGCCAAATTTTGGCGATTTTGTGAATTAATTTGGATTTGTGCGAATTGTTTTGTGATTAAAGCAAATAAAGAGTAATTTTGGGTGAGATTGGATATTTTTTTTGATTTTATTGCGCAGTAAATTGCGAGTTATAAGAATTTTGGCTGTTTGGAAGATTGAAATAATTATAATTGGATTTTTGCTTAATTATTTTATTAAATTGGATTTGGATTTGTTATAATTGGATTTGTTAATGAAAATTGGAATTTGGAATTTTATTGTTAAATTAAAGTTAAAGGCAAAGGAACGGTGCGATACCAAGGTCTGGCGGCTTATCGCCACATGGGAATTTATTTATCGTGCCCATACGTGCCAAAATTGAATTTTGTTAAGGTAAAAATATTTGAAATCTGAGCTAGCCGGTGCAACAAAATAAAAAATATCATTACAATATGAATATTAGAATATTGAATGTGCGGCAAAATAACAATATTGCTACGTTACCACAATACGAGCCTTAAGAACATTGCGGCGATCTGGTTTAGGCACACCGTTCAGTTTAGCACAAACATATGTAGATATATAATGTCATGTTCCAAAATTCATCATGAAATTTGGATTTGTATTTTAAAATTAATTTGTTGTTTTTGTAGAAATTAGTTATTTTTGAAAATTTGTAAGAATTTTGTATTTTTGCTGGTTTTCTCGCCAACTATTTAAGCTGGTAGAAGTGAGCGGTGAAAACCAGGCTTTTTGCCAAGATGACCGCTGAAAGCGGAACGTAGAATTTTTAAATAGAAGAGATAGATGAACCAACAAAAATTAATGAAGTGGAAATAGTAGAAGAGAAATTTACATGTATCGAGGGAAAAATCATTGAAGTTAGATTCAAAGAATATCGTCCAATTGTCGAAAAAGAAGATTTTATTAAAGTAAAAGAAGAAGAGATTAAAAAACAAAAAATAGACGTAATGAAACGATATTAAAAAAATTATCTGTTTTAAATAACAAACAAGCGAATAAGCTAAGGGATTTACATTACATAAAATTGCTAGAAATTCAAGAAAAACAAAAAAAAACGAAAATAAAGTAAAGTATGATGTACACAAAAATTTAAATGAAGAGTATGGTTCCATACAAGTAAAATGTGGTAGTAAAAAAACACACATCGAAAGAAAAATGATCGGATGGAAAAACGTTCGATGGAAAATTTTGTTTTAAAATTTTGGATCTTGACCAGTAGATGATTTTAGTTGTAAACCTCGGTAATACAATAAAAATCAGGAGGGTAATGTCATGTTCCAAAATTCCTCATAAATTTTGAATTTATAATAAAAATTTAATTAGTTATTTTTGTCAAAATTGGTTATATTTTGAATTTTTGTAAGAATTTGTATTTTGCTGGTTTTCCCGCCAATTAGTTAAGGTGGCAATAGTGAGCAGTAAAAACCGGGCTTTTTGCCAAGATGGCCGTAGGTGACGGCAAATAAGAATTTGTATTCCGGAATTTTATTTAAAAATGTTAAAAATGGAAATGATTATTTGAAAATTAAAATAGATTATACTGGATAAGATTTTTTAATTATTTGGAATTTGGTTATCCCAGTTTTGGACAAAGTTTGGATAACAAACTAGGAAAAAGAATGATATGTTTGGTAATTGGAGATTGAATTTGGAAGTAAAAGAAAATAATTTGGACAATTGAAATTAAGCTTTAATTGGTATTTTATGGTAAAATTTGAAAATTAAAGATTAAATTTGAAGGCAAATATATAAATTAGATTGATATCGTTCGCGTATGGCAATAAGTTATCTTTCGATTTGTGTTTTTATTTTAACGTAGAAGTTTTATTGTAAATTAGTTAAGATTAAGATTATAGTTTTCTAGCGTTTCCTGATTTCTAAATTTTGGACTTAGAAATTAATATAACAATATTTTGCATGTTGCGAATTTTTGTTTTGTTTTATTTTTGATAGTACTATGTATAGTATATTGTTTTGCTTTCATTATTTTTATATACATACTCCTTTTAATTAGTTTCTACTGTTTGGAGTGTGTCTAAGCCAATAAATAAATAAATAATGTCATTCGGAAAAACTTTTACAAAATAGCAGGTACATTTTGAATTAACTTCAAAAATATTACTGTTAATCTTTAAATCAAGATTTTTCGAGGTTTTGCTGATAATTAAAATGTATTTTAATGGCATCAATCACAAAAATTACCTTTTCTTACCATTACCTTCACTATCCATCCAAAGCTATTATTGACACCAAACAAATAAGTACCAGAAAGTATAAGTAGTACATTAAAATTATTTTTAATTTGCGCTGGCACCCCTTTTTCAAAAATTTGGAAATTTTGTTTTTGTAACCTCGTATATCGAGTAACAAAATATCGAGCTGGCGTTCTTTTTTCAAATTTTTTTGTTTAGTATTCACTTTGTATCGTTTGTATTGTTAAAAAACGGCTCTTAAATTTAATATTAACTGCGCAAATCACAAAACAAAATTTTGTGTTTGCACGGTTATGCATGATCCACTGGTTTTATTTATGACTTGTCAATAATTATTACATCTTATATTATAGTTAAATTTTATAAATTTTTTGTTATTATTTACTATTGCTACAATTGTTAAAAAAATTATTATTATTATTAAAAAAATTATTATTATTATTATAAAAATTATAATTATTATTATTATTATTCGTCACTATAGTGACGAGACAATACATCATATTGTGCACATAAAGTGACAATAAGAACCCTACGTTTTTTTTTCAAAATAGAAAATAGTACATTGTCTTATTCGGATAAAAGTGAAACTTTGTTTGACAAGCAATTTTTGCATTTGCGAGGCGGAGCGCTAGCGGATCATTTTCTATGCTTGGCCAGTAATATAAATACTATTAGTGCACGTAAAAAAAAGTGTTGCTTAGCAATTTTCGCATTTTTATATTAATAACGAAAACGTCAACTTTTAGTTGAGGTAATGCTACTAAAAATGTACTGCTTTTAATACGGTCGGAGAAAAAAAAATTTTTAAGCAGGTTTCTGACTTTCATCCGGTGCTGATGGACTTTATTCATATATTATTTAATGAATACTTAAACAAACAAGAGTTTTAATAAATTACATCAACACAAAGTTTAGGTTTAAAGTACAATGAGCTAGCTTGAAGTGACATTTATCATTGCTTTTTTTGCTTCTTCTTATATTTAATTTTTCCCAAAAAGTTTTAAAAATCTGCGGCGCATTTTCTTAAAACATACAAGACCAAGGGGCGTCCAAAAAAAGTTAACCCCGGGTCTCACATTTTCTTAATCCGGCTCTGAGTATTATTTGAATAAAAGTTTATCAAATTCTTTATTTAGAACAAATTTTCTGGAAGATAAATAAAATCCCACAAAAATTTCCCGCCCCCTAAACGAAATTCTGGATCCGCGCCTGGCTTGAGGCAAACATTACTTACATTACTTTCAGTATCCTGAAATATTACTTTATGGATGTTTGAGGTGTTTCCTACGCGGAAAAAAAATTACACGTAAAATTACGATAATCACATCGTAGTCCAGGACTAGACTCTCAATTATCTCTACTTTTATAGTTTACATACATTTTAAAGCTTACGATTTACATATTAATATTTACGATATGAACATCTACATCACATCGTAAAAGTAGAGATATTATGAAAGTCTAGTCTTGGGTTACGATGTGACTATCGTAATTTTTCGTATAATTTTCATTATGTGTACGTCTCCGTTTTTGATGCAATTTCCGTTTTGTTCCTCGACCAACATTGATTGTTCTTCCGGTTCTTCGCTAGTGCGACAAGGTAAACCGCTTTATTTTTGATTGTGTTCTTACTTTTAATTTATCAAGTTCAACAGCAATGTAATCCATATGTTAAAATTTCGAATTTGTTTTTGCGAGAGGACATCACTGTTAATTCGATCATGCTCTCTAACTAAAACGAAGTTAACAGCCTTCAATATTCAACCACCTTAATGAGCAATAAGAATGGATATTATAAATTATTAATGTTATAATTTTTCTCCTATATTTATATTCTTTTGTAAGTATAAATTGGATTTAAAACTTGAAAGAAACGGGGAATTGTAAACTGCCCTCCAAACTAAACTTGGACCATAAAATGTAAATTGCCCTCCAGGCAAAAAGGTCGCCAGTAATCCCAGATGTAAACTGCCCTCCAAACTACCTGAAGCTTAATTTATTGATTCCATAATTTTGGTTGTTTTACAGTACAGGCTGTTACAAAATTATTGTTACCTACTAGATCCACCCCAACTGAGTTTCGCCTTTTTCGAGTCTCACCTTTTCGAGTTCTGCCTTGCTAAGAGATGTTTTAAATTTAGTTTAGGGTTCGTAAACTAAAGGGTTCGTAGCGTAATAAACACTAATAAACACTAAAAAAATTTCGCCATTTTCTAGTTCAACCTTTGGCGAGTTCTTTCGGTTTTCAGGGATATTTCTTATTAGTTTAGCGCTCCCTGCGCTCCGGTCCTCTCTGCTCCGGGCGCTCCGTGCCGTTTTGACAACGACAACCATGGCAATACACGGATCCACCATAAAAAATAGTTCTGCGGTTATTAAAATTAAATGCCAACAGTAAGCGCTGTCATTACTGTCTATCCATAAAATTTATTTATGAAAATTATTATTTAAAAATTTTATCTGATAATAATAATGTTTTTCATAAATAAATTTAATTGCTGTATCACCATGTACTTTGTATTAATCAGATTAGTGGCAACCTTTTTGCTTGGAGGGCAGTTTACATTTTTTTGTTCGGAGGGCAATTTACACTTTTTCAATTTTCCGTTTTTGAGGGATTAGGGCAGTTTACATACACCCAAAGAAACCTGCGCGAGTCTGCTTAGCTTCAAATCCTTTAGGTTTTATTTGAAAAACAAAAAAAAATGATAATGGAGCAAACACAAACACTGTAAAGGCAAACTAAACTGAATACAAAAGCAACTTCTACAAGTGTGTTAAATTTTAACTTTAAATTATTCAAAATATACACACTATAACATTTAAACAACATTTCACAACCAGTAGTATGGCGCAAAGCTTCCACTGGACGACTGAGAAGCAGGAAACCGGGGTTCATATCATGGTCGCCTAGAATACTCTACATTTCAATTATATTTATAATCAATCAATTTTTGAGTTTTTTATAAATCAAAGCCGAGTTCTTTTTCTGTTCCAAAACCTTGAAATGACCAGCCTAAAAAGTAAAGTATTTTGAAATAGCAACTACCAATTTTACTGGTAACACTTTCCGATTTTCTTTCATTTCGGCAATGTTTTCATCAAAATTAAATAAAGTAAAGTAAATAAAAAATTAGAATAAGTTTAAGTACAGTTCGACCACACTAAGAAAAGCTCTGAAGGGGCGTGGCTGGCGCAGGTGTATTTAAATATGTACACTCAAAAGAAAATTAAAGTGCATTCTAACCTAAAAAAGTACTTACCAAATAAAGTTTAATTAAATTGATATATTAAATATAGCCCTGAAGATTTGTTATAAAAAAAACGCTTTTCTGTAGACAATAAAGCTCAAATATGAATAACACAAAAACGAACAAGACAAAAAAACAGCACAATGACAATTGACACACAATGATTTGTAACTTTTACAACAGAATGTACTTGAGAAATAACTCGATGTTCATTAGTTCCTTCAAATTTTTATCAAATTAGTTGACATATTTTCCGGAGATTTTCTTAGCTTGGTGGCACTGTAGAAGAAGCCTACCTTATAAGTAGGCAACTTTCGCAAGCTCTTTTTTTTAGTGCAAACTTTAGCAGTTTTTCAACGGAATCGCTCTAATTTTTATAATTAAAAATTTAAAAATCCGCAAAACAGCACAGAATTGAAATGAAGTGCTAACTTTTGTCATTATTTTAAAATAGATAATTATCTTAAAATCGCCCAGTACCTCTATAATTTTTTAAACTTCCCAGTATTTCTAATCGGTCAAGTAATGTCTTAGTTTATATTAGTTCATCAAGTTTCTCCCTAAAAATTTTTATTCTACTGTTGCATTCTATATTTAATGTATGTACTTTTGAATTTAAACCAATGACATCGACTAAAAGATCACACGCAAATTAGAACCACCTACAACTCAGACTCCCTTCGGACACCGTCATTTCGGCGATTTTAATTCGTCACCGGCATTTCAGCGATTCTCATTCGGCGACAGAAAATTTGACTACGTCGATTCGGCGACGGGAGGTATACTTTTAATTTATTCAATTTATTATTCTAAATCTAAAATTTTAATGTACAAAAAAACCTTAATACAGACGCGTATGGCTTTTTTGAATATTGAAATTGATAGAACTCATAATTACGCCGACGCTTGTCATCTAAAAGTACAACTAGGTGTTGGTAGTGGTATATTTCATTTAACGTTTTGGACCTTTTAGATAAATTAAGACGTATTCAAAAAACTTTCAACACAGAATACGAACGTATTCTAGCCGAACATGCACCTCCTAAAAAAAGCCGCAATACGAAGCCGCTGATTCTCCAATTTTGGCAAAGGTAACCAACTATAATTCTAATAATGTTAATGAATATTTTCGCGGTATAGCTTATAATTATAACATGGATTAAACTTTATTTAATTGCTTAAAAGGTAAGTGTAATTATGATACCTGTGATGTAAGTATATGTAAATAAATATTTAATTTAAAAATAAAAAATTAATTCTTTTAATATTTTTAATAAATTTTAACACTTAATTAAGTTTTCAAAATTGTGGAGATATATTAAGGTATTGTATCGATATTTTATATTTAAATTTTGCCATGAATTAATTTATATTGTAATGTAAATAATGCAGTATTAAATGCTGCAACCTCATTAACACGCGACTACGGTGGTTGCGTTATTTATTCTGCAGCTTAATTTGCTACTTTTACATTAATTTTCATCGGGAAATTATTATGGTAGGTCTATTTAAGGTGTCCGGTGTCCAGCTAAGATTTCAAATTTTTTTAAAAATAATTTCAAAGCATATTTGAATATCTTCTGCATACAAAAAAATTAAACTACTTAACACCAATTTTAAAATAACAAAATTTGGAATAATCCACCAAATTCATATTTTTACTTCTTTGCTATTAAATTGTTATGGTACTCCTTGTTATATCTGAATGGAAGAAGTTACGGCCAAATAAATCAAAATTACTTTAACAAACAATTTCCAATTAATATGGAATTCAATACGAACATCTTGAAAGCCATTTTTGTAAAATTTATAATAGGTACTTATGTATTATATAATACTTGTATTCTTTGGCATCTAAAAGTTTCAATTATCACTACGCCAACGTGTTTGTATTTACAAATTGACAATTTGCAAATATTTTTGCATTTATTAATGATCATTAAATACTAATGTCTGATTTCACAAAGGATAATTAAAATTTAATATAATGATTAATTATTTTCAACAATGTCGCAACAATAAATTTTCAATGTAGCCTTTGAGAAACCGGGCATCAGTGTGTCAACGGTATTCTTCTATAAAATGTATTCTTTAATTAAGGGCTAATGATTTTACATTTTTATTTTACTTTTAAAATAGTATTTTAAAAATTGTATCAATGCTATTGGTACATGTCGGAGTAAAATTTCGAATGGGTTATAAATATTAATTAAAGATTTTAAATAATTAAAATAAAGTTGAAAGTTTTTTAATAATGTAGTGTTTGTTACATTATCGGTAATTAATAATAAATTATACAATATTATTAATGCTTCTTGTTCTTCTTTTTTATTATTGAACCATAATATTCTGTATCGACAGCAAATATGTCAATGTCAATTTCAGCACGAATTGATAATCTGTATTCACCTGTTGGAATATGTGGGGGAAAGGGTATAGCCGGATAAGCATCTGAAATATGCCCCCAGCAATTTTTAAAAATCCAAATGGCTGATCGAATTCTACATAAAAAAAAATTTTTTTTTGAAAATTTCAGCTTTTAAACCCAAAGAATTACAACATAATTAAGAAAAACGTGTTTTGCAGTATTTATTTTATTGTAACTTTATCATTATAATAAGGTAATAAGGAAAGTAAAAATAAGAACTTCAAGCAAAAAGTATTGTTCTAAGTATAAAATTATTAAATTCTAATATTGGTACTTCTTCGCAATAAAACAAGATTTACTTCGCTACTAGTTTCGGGAGACTCCCATCTTCAGGCGAAACTACAAGAAAATTTTTATTTGTTATTATATAAACATCATACAATACCCTGTTCATATGTTCTTACTAGTCATATAAATAATTTTTCTACTTATTGAGAGTACATCTCTTTATCTTTAACAAAGCTATTTAAAAAACGGCTAATATAATTTTACGCAATTTTTAATAATATTGTTCTTAAACCTATTTAGTTTTACGTTAGTTTTCTAAAATCTCACACATGAGTATACCACCGATAAAACAGCAAATTCTATGTGACAGAGGGAAGGTCAGAGGTTCTCAAACAATGGCACACTTTGTAGTTGATCTTGCATATTAAGTAGGATTGTTCGTGGGTTTTCAAGTGCTTTTTTGATTTTGAAAGCTTCCCCACAGTTTTCGCTTTATGATGTTGTGTTCTCTGTGTAGGATCTTCGTTTTTACCATATCTATTTGGTGGTTTCGTATTCTTATGTGTTTTCCTACTTGTGACTTTTCCTTTTAGGCTTCTATACAACGTATAGGAAGAAGCCTTATGATCTAGCTCCGTGTCCGTCTGTCCGTCTGTCCGTCTGTCCGTCTGTCCGCATAATTCAAAACCAATCAGAACGCACGTTCTTAAAACAATTTTACTTCATATAGAATATTTTTAGATTGGTATTAATTATTCAGATTATTTACATATATATTTTTTAATCCGATATTCTTATTTTGTATTTTTAGAGTAGGTATTTTACGTGTTTCTAATACGGTATTCGGTACGTGTTTCGGGTATTTTAATATTTCATTATGAATTGTGTTTTATTTGTGGTTTGTAAATTGCAAATATTTACCTATAAAGGTCGAAATAAAAAAAAATATTAAAATGTTAGCGTTTTCCTTATATAGTAAAAAAATCTACCTAATTAAAAGATTAAGGCATTAAAAATTGGAATAAAATAAAGCCCAAATAATTTAACCTACCGAAAAAGTAGATGTATAGAAGCCTAAGAACTGTCGCAAAAGCGAGTTCCACCTTGTTCTCTGATGTGCTCTGCGATTCGAGTCTTCAGCTTTCGGCCTGTTTGTCCAATGTAGATGGCATGGTATCTTTGCATGGTATTTTATATACTCCACAGCTATTCATGGTGTTGTTGGGACTTTTGACGTTCGTAAAAATATCTTTAAGGGTTCCATCTGTTTTTCCGCTGACGTTAATTTTATGTTCTTTAAAAATTTTTGTAATTTTTTTGTTTATAGTATTACTATATTTGATGGATCGGTATATTCCTTTCTGGGTATCTTGCTGTGACTCTGAAAAGTAGCAAAGATTTTAGGTTTGTTAAAGATAAAGAGATGCTCTCTCAAGTAGAAAAATTATTTATATGACTAGTAAGAACATATGAACAGGGTATTGTATGATGCTTATATAATAACAAATAACATTTTTCTTGTAGTTTCGCCTGAAGATGGGAGTCTCCCGAAACTAGTAGCGAAGTAAATCTTGTTTTATTGCGAAGACGTACCAAAATTAGAATTTATTATCCAAACTTCGCCCTAGCACACATCAAAAAAATAAAATTATTACATTTCTGATCCGTGGTATTAGATCCAATCAATAGAGAGTGAAAAACTGATTTTTCTGCCGTTTTCTCAAAACTAATGGATAATCCAACATGAATTTATTTTTAAAATGCCTAGAAAGTTGTCTCTCTAATAGTTTACAGAAGAAAGTTCAATTCGTGGGATCAATTTCGTAAGAGACCCATATTTTTAACTATTGTTTTATTATTGTCCATAATTTGTTAATTTCCGTATTAGGTCTGCAGACGAAGATAAAATAGTGTATTAAACTCAAGTTTAAACTGCTTATGAACCCGGTCATGTGGATCGTATATCACGAGGCGCAGCCTAGAACACCTCAAAATCTGGTGTCCACTATGTTTGCTTCTGAACAAAATTGGAACTCCATAAATAAAATCTTACATATAAGAGGTAATGCGAGAACAGGAAGATGAAGAGTGAAGGATACCCTGAAGATAGGGAACAGTAATTCTGATTTTACAAAGAAGTAATGCAAGAGTGCTATTCCGAGTGCCATCGTAAATCGGTGCACAACAACACTCAGGAAGGGGTTTTTTATTGAGTAAAAACCCCATAGTACCACACGAGGAGACCTGTGCTCGAACTCTTTCGAGTTGATTTGCATACGGATCTTTATGCTTCGACCTTGCAATTAAAAATAATGTATTTGCGTATGCAAGTCGGGTCGTTTGAGTTTAAGAATAGATCCTTAGGACATCGGGGTGTTCCTTTTGCAAGGTTTTACCTCTCCCAACCGCATACAAAAATATATATTTTCTTTTCTATTACCTCTGTTATGTTTACCTGAGTACCCCAGTTGCAATGTCATTAATACCTAAGGAGTAGAAAACAAAATTTTTGACTATAACGGCGAAAAATGTATTTCCAAAAGCAAATTTTACAATTTTTATTAAAAATTTAGAGAAATTTAGTTTATTTTATTATATTATCTCTAAAACTGTTAATGCTACGATTATTCTTTTCATAAAATTTGTTTTTTACACTTTAGGTAATGATAATATTGGGTTTGAAATTTTAAAGTTAACGAATAAGGCTCTATTATAATCACAAAATTGTCTAATAAATCACTGCTGTAATATTAACTTTTAATTTGATTAATTTTTCGACACTACAACATTTTTTTCAAATTATGTAAATTTTAAATTTAACTGTTTAACAAAGTATTTCTCAATCTGTGGGGGTCGGCCTCCTGGGTGTCCGTGACAACACTAAATAAAGGGCGCGAGCATATCGAAAAGAAGAAAAGTTATTTAATTTAGAAATCCAAGAAAAGGAAAAGGATATCGGGTTGTCTGGGTAGCAAATCAAACAACTATAACTTGAGTGTCGACGAGTCGAAGTTTTGTGTTATATTTAGACTTTATATGTTCTACAGCAGTTTCTATCACCTTTTTTTGACTTTGTTAAACTGCAACTACGTCTGTTAACCTGCGCCAGTGTCCATCAACAATTTTATATCAAACGTTTTACAACCTAACTTGTCATCGGTGAGTGGGAAATTATAAATTTGTACTATTGATTATATTTAGGTCCTTCTCCATTACAGTCTTGAAAATGGATGCATAGACGCATCCGAAACGTCGGCACTCAAGTTATAGTTGTTTGATTTGCTACCCAGACAACCCGATATCATTTTCCTCTTATTATCAGCATTGGGTGAGAAATATTTTTTGTTTATAAATCCAATCTTTTAAAGAAATAATTAAAAATTTTTACTAAGAAAGAATAAATAAGTTCACGGATAAATCCTTTCTTATTTATTTCAAAAATATTACCAGTTGCACTTATTCCTTAAGTAACGTGAAAACGTCACTAAAATATAATATATTGTTATTATTGTTGTGAATATCATAGCACTTACCTGAGGTTTATTATTTCTGATTTATAAGTTCGAAAAATAATTACTAAACGAAGTCGATAAACAAATAATTAACTACCTACAACTTGCTGTAACATGACAAAATGCGTTTTGTCAGTTACAATTCTTTTTCAAGCTGCACGACTGGAACGCCACTGTGTTTTTTTTAGTGTTTGGGGTTGGTAACTCCTAGGAACGACATTACGCCGTAGATTTCTTTGAAAATTTGCAGGTAATCGTTTTAAGTTCAATTTTAATTTCATTATGAATTTGTTATAATTTAGTTTTTCCGTATAACAGCACCCAGGTTACGGGTTAATTCGCTTTAATAATTATTATTCGTTTTGGAAATATAAATATGGTCGTCGTACATTATCATTCTATCTGAGTTGGAAATCTTTTCCTTATTCAACATATGGCTGTTAATTTTACGATGACTTAAGTTTGAATACCCATCTGTTGGAAGATTTGAAGTTGATGTAATTATTGGTAGCAATTTCCCGAAGAATGATTTGCTTTGTTGTTTTGGTTTCGATGCCGATGGTTGGATTTTTTTAAATTCATAAGAGGATTTTCCTTATGAATTCACTTGCGCCTAGGGTATCGGGATTATTGGATTGAAGAGTCAGACTTCGTTGACTTTAATTGATACGTTTGCTTTCGATCCTAGACATGGATTTATGTTTTATTTAGGATACGACACCTCAACTTTCGGCAGATGATTGGTTTATGAAAATGCGATAGTAGAGATTAATTTGTATTTGCAGTCACACATTCTCTTTTGATGAGTCTTGCAACTAGCAAGCAGGTTGATTTTTTAATAAGTATTTTGTGTTCTCTATTTTGTAGACTTTTATTCTTGGATGGTGGACCAACGTAATGATGAAGTAAGGATATTGAATTCGAAGGAAAGACACTTGCCTAGTCGTGAAATTGGTAGCATTGCATTCAGGGTAAGTCTCTTAGAGATACATTTACTTATTTATTATGATACTGTATGCCAGGTTCTATTTTTAATATCAATTATAACCAATATAATGAATTCCGGTGTACAATTAATTTCTGCTAGAGCATAACTTCGTTTTGTTGAGTTATCCTCCTCAGGGATGCTCAATTGTATTTTTGCTACATAACTGAATCAACCACTCAGGTGGATGTCAGTATTTTACCTTGCCCTTTATATTTTATTTTGTTTTCTGTTATTATAATCTTCAATTATATAACAGCTTTTCTTGATCCTTATGTGTACGTTTTATGTGAATTAATTAATTAAAGTGAATTAATTAAACATTGTCGCCAACACCTTTCTTTCTATTTGTGTTTTTTACTATAAGACGACTCTTCGTTTCTTTTGGTTTTATTAGTATAGACTGGCGTCCACATTAACATCAGGTTTTTCATAATAACAAGGCTAATCAATAACAAGGCTAGCTAATTCTTGTAATACCATCTACGATTAAGCAAGTGGCAATGTGGCAGAAATTGGAGAGCAATTGTTGCTACATTGCATAATGTTTTTTTGCATCTACATACTACATATGAAAATTTTATTATAATATTCATTCTTTCTGTAATTAAATAATTGTACTACTAATCAATTTTATAATGTTTACCTAAGAGTAACTAGGTGTTTATTTTATTTTCAATTTAGTTAGTTTGCAATATTTTTTCTCAATTTTGAATGTTTATTTGCCGATTACGTACAAATTTTTTTTTTTTTTTAATTAACTCCAAGAATACAGCAATTTGCCTGATAGGCATTAGGCGTCTCAACTGACAATGAACAATAACATGAAAGAAAATTATTCCAATGAACAATATCTATTTAATACTTTCAGTTTTTATGTTTCACTTGCACTTCACTTATATCTGTTTGTTAGGTCCGTAGGTTGGTATCTTTTTAATCTGCGAACTTCACTAGTGCTCACCAGTAGTTTGTTTGCGTATGTGTTAGGATGATGTAGCAGTCTTTCACTATATTTAACACTGAATGTTTTAATTGTTTCCCTAACGGAAGATAATGGTATATCGCGCTGTATCACTTCATTTGTTATGTATCTAGGTGCATCGACCATCACTCTTATGACCTTGTTCTGAAATCTCTGTACAATCTCGATGTTTGAATTGGCTGATGAGCCCCATAGTTGTATGCCGTAGGTCCATATTGGCTTCAGAATTGCTTTGTAGAGTATTAATTTGTTTTCTAAAGTAAGTTGTGATTTTCTGCCAATCAGCCAGTACATTTGGCTTAATTTGATGCCGAGCTGCTTCCGTTTAGTGAGTATGTGTTTTTTCCACGTCAGACGCCTATCCAGATGAATGCCAAGATATTTGACATTCTCAGCCTGGGGAACTTGTTGGTTGTTTAACTTAACTGGTGGGCATGTTGGCCTGTTTAAGGTAAAGGTAGTATGGACTGATTTGGTTTCGTTTGCCTTGATCCGCCATTTTCGCAACCATCTTTGTATTTTGTCCAGGTTGGATTGGAGATTTCTGGACGCCTTGTTTGGATCCGAGTGTGATGCCAATATTGCTGTATCATCCGCGAATGTGGCTACCGTTGTTACACGGATAGTTGGTAGATCGCATGTGTAGATTAGATAAAGTACTGGCCCCAATACGCTACGCTGAGGTACTCCTGATGTGATGGGATATAGATCTGTATACTCGTTCTGATGCTTTACCAGGAAGTGCCTATTATTCAAGTAAGATTTTAATATTTGAAGGTGATGGTGTGGCAAATTTTTTTAATTTTGTAATATAGACCCTCATGCCAGACCTTGTCAAAGGCCTGGCTCACATCCAGGAATGCAGCTGAACAGAATCTTTTTTTCTCAAAATCGTTGTTAATTATATTTACTAATCTATGCACTTGCTCTATAGTACCGTGTTTGTTTCTGAAGCCAAATTGGTGATTTGGTATAATATTTTGTTGTTCGAGTAAGGGTTTTAATCTTTTTAAGTATATTTTTTCAAATACTTTGGAGAGCATTGGTAGCAGACTTATAGGCCTATATGATTTGGCATCTTCTGGTTTCTTGCCAGGTTTAAGAATCATCATTATTTGAGCCACTTTCCACAAGTTTGGAAAGTAGTGTAATCTTAGTATTGCATTAAAAATGAAAGTGATCAATTTTAGGCACTTTTCAGAAACCTCTTGTAGAACCTTTCCTGTAATTAAGTCAAATCCAGAAGCTTTTTTGATGTTAATTTCTTTTCGTATTATGCCTTTAATTTCTTTAGTTTTAAAATTTTTGATGGGTAGGTCTAGTTGGAAGGGGGATTCGAGGTAATCAGCTATTTCTTTTTCTTCTTCTGGTGTTGATGACGAGGGAAATGGTTGGAAAACTTCTTCTAAATGTTTGGCAAATAGTTCAGCTTTCTCTTTATCGTTTCTAGCCCATTTGTTGCTTTTATTATCTTTAATTGGTGGATGCTGCAGTTGTGGTCTTTTAAGTTTTCTCGTTGCCTTCCAGAGAGAGTAGTCTGTGGCCTCTGTAGGTGTTAAGCTCTCTAAGTATTCTTGGATACCTTGGTTTTTGTGTTCCATTATCATCTCTTTCAGCTCCTTGCTGGATTTGTTAAGCTTGGCTTTGTTTTTTGTCGTTCTTACCTGCTGCCATTGTTTTTTAAATCTTCTTTTTTAAGCGATTTTTTGTTGGATGGTAAGTGGAACTCCTTCTTTTTGGTGAGTCGTGTTAGTGTTAGGAGTGGCAGACCAGGCTGCTTTTTTGATATTTTTAGTTAATTCATCGACTGCTGTTTCGATTTCATGCTCTGTTTTCAGCGACTTATTTAGTGTGATTAGTTCGTCCAAGTTGTGTCTAAATAATTCCCAGTTTGTTTTTTTGTTGTATAGTGAGGGTTGTTTTTCTTTTTGTACTAATTGACTGAAGATTGTGACTATCACTGGGGAGTGATCGGATGACAAATCCAAGCATGATTCCGCTTTAGTTCGTTTGGTGTCAATGCCTTTTGTGATACAGAAGTCGATAAGGTCGGGTATTTTCTTGTTGTCCGATGGCCAGTAAGTAGGTTGTCCCGTTGAGATATGATGTAAATTATTTTCTTTCATCGTTTTCACTAGCTCTCTTCCTTTTGGATTACTTAGTCTGGATCCCCATAGAGTATGTTTCGCGTTGTAGTCTCCTCCCGCAATAAATTTTTTTCCCAATGTGTTGAAGAAGTCTTCAAAATGTTCTTTTTTGTTGTTATGTTTGGACGGACAGTATATCGCAGAGATGGTTATTGGACCTTGTCTATCCTCTAGGGTGATGCTAGTAGCCTGCAAGTGTTCTTTGGCGTATTTGTTTCTTTCATGATGTCTGATGTTATTACGAATAATTATTGCTGTTCCCCCATGTGCTTTCTTGTCAGGATGTTTTGTATCATAAATTTGATATTTGGGTATTTTCAGATAGTGATCGTTTGTGAAGTGAGTTTCAGAAATCATCATGATGTCAATATTGTGGGTTTGTAGGAATGTCTTAACTTCATGTACGTGTTGGTT
The DNA here is from genome assembly GCA_947369205.1 of Cantharis rufa. Classification (NCBI taxonomy): domain Eukaryota; kingdom Metazoa; phylum Arthropoda; class Insecta; order Coleoptera; family Cantharidae; genus Cantharis; species Cantharis rufa. Next base: position 21,709,356 of record OX376307.1, on the reverse strand, counting down.
TAGTCCATTGGCGTTCCAAGTTGCTATTTTATACTTTGGCTGTTCAGTCATTAAGCCATTTTACTGACGAGTGATGTTAATAAGTTCAACATAGTACTCATTTGTGTCATGAGCTGCCCCATCATATCTTCGAGTTTACTCATGTTGTTTGATTGTTGATTTGCAATTTGATTTGTATTATGGTTAGTTTGCGAGGCTGGTTTTTGTTGATTGTTGCTATTCAGTTGGTTTGTATGTATGGTCTCGTTTCGCGTTGGGAGTTGAGGAAAGGCAGTAATGTAGTTGTTCGGTGCTTGGTAGTGAGCACTATTTAGTTGTTGCTCTTGATTCGAATTCGTTGGAATCAATCGTGTATTTACTTTATTTCTGAGGGTAGGGTATATTTGTTGCTGCAGTTGCGTGTGTACTAGGCATCCTCGGTAATTGGCTGGATGACTTCCATTGCAGTTTACGCATTTTACCTGATCATCCCTTGTCTTACGAGGACAATCCTTGGTGTTGTGTTCCCCTGCACATTTCACGCATCGTGCAGATTTATAACAAAAATTTTTGGTATGTCCGTAGCATTGGCATTTTGTACATTGCGGAATGATTCGCTTCACGTGCGGCGCGGCGGTTCGAAACGGATTATATTCCCTCCCAATACTTTTAGTGTGAATATCTGCTTATTATTGTCTTTTCTTTTAAGATCAATGTAGTGCAGTGGTAGAGGTTGTTTAGTTTCTCTGTGTCTAATATTCCAGATGTTAGTAGTTTCGTGTCCCTCCTCCAGTAGAGCATTTTTGATGTCCGACTCTGAGACTGTTGGGTGCATACCTCTCATCACCACTCTATAGCTTTTTTCCTCTTTGGGCTTGTAAGTATGGAACAGAGTTCCTTTTTCCTTCAGGGCTTCGAGAACTTTTGTAAATGCTTCTGAGGTTTTAACCTGTACCTTAATTTCCTCTGATCCTATTGTTTTAATTGTGTATTCTTTTGGTGCGCAACTTCCGCTAGTAATTCGTGGACTGGACCTATGTTCTCAGATTGGTAAATTGTTATTGGTGGTGGTTTAGAAGGTAATCGGTGTTCATTAGTTTGTTCTTGATTAACACCTTGTCCGGCATCAGCTGCCGCATTCTCTTCTTCTCTTAGTGCTTCAAATCTGTTTTTGGTCTCTACTACATCCTTTGCAAGCCAGTATTTGGTGATTTTTGTCTGCTTACGATGAACTTGCTGTTCTGGGCTACGATTTCTTTTTTTGTCTTGGACCACCTTCCATGCTGTCTCCATATTTGGAATTGGTTCTGAGAGGTTTGATTGAGCATTCAAGTAAGGCACATTTATCACTTGATTTGGATTTCCATAATGAATTGATGGCATCAATGGTGTATTTGGGGTTATAATTGTTTGTTGTTGCACAGGTGCTGCTGTTTGTCCTGGTACAGGCATCGGTGGATAGTTAGAATTTCCTATTGGAGCATATTGATAAACAGGTGCATACAATGGTTGACTTACTTGTTGATCTCCTGCTACTTGTTGGTTGTAATATGTTAGGCTATGTGAGATTGGAGTCTGCATATGTGGGGGTTGTGGTAGTGTTAGTGTTTGCATTTCCTGTCTCGGGTGCATAGTTTGTTCCTTGTGTTGGTTGTGCGAAATTCATACTTTGATTCGCCTCCACTTTCACATTTTGAGGTTAGGATCGTTAGAAGCACTTTCAGCCTGTTGGACTTCACTCAATCTTCGATAGGTAAAAAGAATACTATATCTGATGTCACTATTACGCTTTAATACATTCAAGCACGAAAATATCAAAAGCAATTTTTACAATTTCGTAACGTAACAATTTCGATTACGTATTAATTAATCAATAAAAAGAAGAAAACAATCGTTTTCTGGAAACTAACAACATAAATTTACTGTTTATAAACGAATTTTGTAGTCCTTATAAAATATTAATTTAAATCAACTATCTTCTCTAAATTGTTCGATGCAATGCGTTGGTTTATTACAAAGCCCACTCCTCCTTCGCCGTTGTCTTTGTTTCCCTTGTGGTATAGGATGTTTCCGGATAATAGCTGTAGGTATTTCTCGCCTTTCCTTCGTATTTCCGCTAGTCCTACCATGTCAAATTTAATTCTGCTTAATTGGTCTTCCAGTTCATCTAGTCTGTCTTTCCTTGCTCTGTTGTATGTGGCTATTTTTAGTTTGATGTGATTTCGATTTGTATCTTCTTTATTTCTCAATTTTTTGACTCCCCCAGAATCCATGAGGCAGCCTGTTTTCGCAGTGTGGGATTCCGGACCTATGGTACCCGGGGTACTTTTTTTTTTCTAATTATGTTTCAAGTGTTACTTTGTGATATTCAAAGAATTTGTAAAAGTATGCGGGAAAGAAAGAAAGTTCAAAAACACAAATCTACTTTATTTATAGTATACATTTACGGTTACATTCGAACAATTATTGAAGGTGTTAACAGCACCCGGATCAATTTTCGATGTGGAAGCTCCAACATTAAAATCACCGCCACCTAAAACTTTAGTTGCAACTTCTAATTTGTTTTTAACGCCGCAGATTCCTCAACACCCGAATACTCCGACATATCTGACATTTTAGCTATTCTAAAAACGAAAATTGTATAACCATAAAAAAAACGTGGTAAAAGGAACGTGGTCACTTACCTGTTCCTGTTATAACTGCTACTATCTACGACCATGTATAGTACCTCAAATAACTAGGTTATTAAAAAAAAAAAAATACAAAAATTTTAATTTAAAATTATGAAATTCTACGTATTTTCATAAATTATATTTTAATAAATTCATTCTGAATTAGGTATAAATAGTATATTGTTTGGCAAGGGGTGAAACAAAGCGATTTCAGACGAGGGTGAAATTTGCCTGCCCGAGTGAAGCGAGGGCTGGCATCACCTTCGTCTGAAATCGCGTTTCACCCCGCGCCACACATACTATTTTTCATATTACCTGCATTGAAACAGAAAGTTTTTTTGCATTGAAACTTGTAAAATAAATATTTTAAATTCGAAATTTTTTTGAATCAGCAATAACTCGACAACGGCGCTAGATATCGAAAAACTGAGAAAAAATTTCCCCTCCTCGTCTCGTACTCACCCCCCAGTGAATTATCGGTAGGAAACCATATGCAAAAATTTAGATCGATCGCGCGCAAAAAAAAATTACTCATAAACAACAATATCGAATTTGACTTTGACGAATCTGACAGCTGTCATACTAATTAAATTTTATTTGAAGTAATGAAAAATTATTTTCATATTACCTGCATTGAAACAGTGTGTTTCAATAGCTGTCATGACAGTCGAAACACGACAATTTCAGACCACTGCGAATATTGGTCAAACATTAAAATGTTTCTGCCCGAGGGCAGAAACACTCAAGTTTCTTACCGCCAACTCTGTTTCCGATTTCATTTCAACCCTGTCAGAATTAAAATAATTTTTCATTACTTCAAATAAAATTTAATTAGTATGACAGCTGTCAGATTAATTTGATATTGTTGTTTATAAGTAATTTTTTTGTTGCGCGCGATCGATCTAAATTTTTGCATATGGCTTCCTACCGATAATTCACTAGTACGTACGATGTGTACGATACGAGGGGGGGGAAATTTTTTCTCATTTTTTCGATATCTAGCGCCGTTGTCGAGTTATTGCTGATTTAAAAAATTTTCGAATTTAAAATATTTATTTTACAAGTTTCAATGCAAAAAAATTTTCTGTTTCGATGCAGGTAATATGAAAAATAGTATGTGTGGCGCGGAGTGAAACGCGATTTCAGACGAAGGTGATGCCAGCCCTCGCTTCACTCGGGCAGGCAAATTTCACCCTCGTCTGAAATCGCTTTGTTTCACCCCTTGCCAAACAATATACTATTATTAGCTCTATATAATATTATTCCTTTTGATCGACCAGGTGACACCATAAATAAAGACACAATTGAGTTTCTCTGCAATACGAGATTTTATTATTAACAATTTACTACATTAACGCAAATCCTACCTGCAATACGAGAAACGACATTTAATGCCATTAACTCGATGCCACCAAATTACAAACAAATTAAAATTTCAACAAACTATTTTACAAAACTTTACAAAATTCTTGATAATGTTATGTTGGACATTTGGATATTATCTATTCCGACGCTCGTGAGAGCGCGGCAACATTCAAGATGAGGAAATTACATTTTCCTTACATCTATATAAATAAAATTTAATTTCAATTTTTCCATTTACCTGTAAGTATACTATTAGTTATTTTTTTACAAATATAAAATATAAGAGTTGAGAGGAGGGTACAATTAATTTAAAAAAAATCACATAAGGGGAGGGAGGGGCTGGAAGAAGCTTACGTACCATTACTTGGGGGAGGGGGTCTAAACATGACATCGTCCTTAATACCTGTCGTTAATACCTAAAGGGTAGAAAACAAAATTTTTGACTATAACGGCGAAAAATATATTTCCAAAAGCAAATTTTACAATTTTATTATAAATTTAGAGAAACTCGGTTTATTTTAGAGAGCCGTATCTCTAAAACTATTAATGTTACGATTATTTTTTTTCATAAAATTTGTTTTTTACACTTTAGGTAATGATAATATTAACTTCGCCTTGAATGGAAAAATCTTAATTGTATCGAAAATATCTATAGAGATTGAGGTCATTGTTTAATGGTTTTGACATTAAGACGCTTCGCTTGTCGAGCGTGTTGGAGAGTTTTAATTTTAGCCGCCCATTCTGGGTACAGAAGCTGTTTGTAGCCGATTACTATGGGTACCGACGCTACTGGTTTCACCATATCTGGTTACTCTCACCGAGTTTAACCTGCAGGTCAATGCAGTTGCCCGGGGTATGGCACGTGGAAGCATAGGTGAAAGTTGGGTTCTCTATTATGGTCCAGTCATTCATATCGACCTCCTGTCTATGACACTTGGTTTGACCGACACGATGAAAGGTACTGCCTCACTAGCGAAGCCCTTACACCCAATTGTTCTGAAAAACTGGACAATCTTAAATACGCAGAGGACGCGTCTTCGCGGGATATCCGTTTTTGCCCTGGTCTACCGATTGGACAGTTCGAAATTTATTATTTGTATTTAAGTAGCTGCTTTTGCATTTCATTTACAAATTATTTTGTCTCCGTAATGAATAATGATAATTACACTTTACGGTCATATACTCTCAAATTATTATTTGAGATATAGTATACTATATAATAGACAATTATTGATGTGGTCGGCAACTTGGCCAGAAGAAGTTCAAAAATTAGCTTCCGAGTTTTTGGGCGCTTATGTGCACCTTACCATTGGAAACTGTGAATTTTGCAAGAACAAAGAAAAGGGTAGATGAAATTACTAAAACCATTGATGGATGTGGTTGGAGAACGGTCTGTATTCACGGTGATAAAAGTCAGCAAGAACGTGATGATGCAATGCGCCTATTTCGTACCGGCAAATGTACCATTCTCATTGCAACTCACGTTGCTGCCAAAGGTTTTGCTGTTCAAGGTATTACATTTGCAATCAACTACAATTTTCCGGGATCATCGGAAGATTACATCCATCGTATTGGGCGAACTGGTCGCTCTAATACAACTGGTACGTCTTACGCGTTCTTTACAAAGAATAATTTTAAACAAACCGCAGATCTACTCCGTATATTGAACGAAGCCAAACAAGAGGTAAATCCCAAGTTAGCTGAAATGGCGAAGATGTGGAAGTTATGGAGGTAATAAGAATAATAGTCGTTAGGGAAATAATAACTTTAGAAAAAATGGAGGAGGATTTGGTGGATCAAAAGGAACTCGCACGAGATTTGGTCGTAATCGAGGCTGTTGACGAAATGGAAACGGTGATGGTTATTAAATACAACTACATATTATAACATAATGCATCAATGTTGGAATTTAGAATATTTATTTTTATTTGTAAAGGTTTTAACCAATTTGTAACAGTAAATTGAAATAAAAATTATAAAAATATGTTTGCATTTTACTGAAATCCAATTTTTATTACAAAGAAAGATTTTTTCTCACAAATTTTAATTCTTTAAAATGATAGTTTAAAAATTAATATAAGCCTGACTGTTCCGCCCCATTTTAAAATCAAATTTAATAAATTCTTGAGAAAATAGATATCCAACAAAATAAATCACCCTCATACATATGAAGGCATAGGTTTGCTGAACAATATATTGATGGCAGCATTATTTTATTAATCAATCAGAGAACTTACAATTTTTGTTGCAATAATTTCTCTAACTATCCTACCAAGCCGAAGGATACACATCGACAGCGGCGCACAGTGTCGCGACAAATAACTTTCATTTCTTTTTATTTGCTTCCAGTGAAGCAAATAATGACGATATTTTCCATAATTTGCTAATTTCTTCAGATCCTTTTTTTTTGAGAATTCGATCACATAAAATTAGGAAAACAAAAGGTAATATGTTACCCGAAACTTTGGAATTGTTGGAATTAACTCCAGAAATTGAGATGACAGATTGTAATAAAAGCGACATAAATTAAACAATATTATGATAATATACATTTTCATACACTTGTTAATAAATAAATGTAGTTATTTATATCTGATTTGATTGATTTTTTTCTTTTTTAAAATTATATTATAAAATTTGTAGTATAAATTATGTAAAATACGTCTTAAATTAACGGATTAATTCTTTTAAACGGTGATATCTCCAAACCATGGATTTATTAGTACAAGAAATTTTAACAAGATATAGGCAATTACTTCAGAACCACGCATAATATTTTAAAAAAGCGTTATTTTACCTATTAAATTTAGTTCCACTTATTCAATGTAGTCACGTTTAACATAAATATGCGTTCTGACTTTAAAAAAATTGTCCATAAGATACATTTTTAGGAACAAGTTACACGAATTTTTTTTGATCTGTACCAACCGAAAAAATTTAGTATATAAGGTTATGCCAAAAAAAAATGAAAGTAATTTGTAGCGACACTGTGCGTCGAACGTGGTGATTATCCCAGACAACTATGAATACCTACAAGATATGCCACAAGAACTAAATATGCAATCGAAAAAGGTTGGCCTCAAGATTAACAAAAACAAAACCAAGATAATTACCAACATAGAAGACGAAAGACCGGTGAGAGTAGACGAGGAAATAATAGAAAAGGTGAACAGCTACATCTACCTAGGTCAAGACATACGACCAGATAAAGAAAATCAAACGGCGGAAGTCAACAGAAGACTAAGAATGGGCTGGGCGGCATTTGGAAAACTAGGCCACATCCTCAGGAATATAAATATCCCACAGCATCTTAGAACCAAAATTTTCGACATGTGTGTGGTACCTGTACTGACGTACGGGGTCCAACCATGAGTGTTCACAAACAAAACGTGGGCAAAGTACTGGGAGCGATGAAGAGAGCCATGCTGGGAGTAACCTTGAGGAACCACATCACCAATGAAATCATAAGAGAGACCACGCGAAAGACGCAGTAACAACTATGGCAAAATTTGGGCCGGACATAACGCAAGAACTGCAGGTAGATGAAACTCGTCTATTAACCACTGGAGACCATGGATGGTAAGTAGGAGTAAAGGAAGACCACGCATGCGTTAGGGTGACAACATAAAGCGAATAGCCGATTTCGGATGGAATAGAGTGGCGGGTAATGGAAAGAGATGGAAAACGTTGAAAGAGGCCTATGTTTAAAGTTGGACGTCAAAAGGCTAGAAAGAAGATGAAGAAAATTTCTCCAAAATACCAAATTTCACATAATATCATTAATCAAATTCTATCATCCTCTTTTTATAAATTACATAAAACCAATTTTCGAAATATTCTCCCTTAAACCTGCAATGCTACGCATTTTTATACAAAAGTTAATTTAATTTTGAACTTAAGCCAATTTTGCACTAAAATGCATAGATTAATTTGCAGATAGATGAGTCCTGTTATAGTTTCTATAACAGGTAGTAGTATATAGTACCTGGTACCCCGTCATTTGGTCGAAAGTTTTTGGCCTCCAATCATTTGGCCGGCAGTTAATTAGCCTACAATAAGTGTGGATCGGTAGATTAGAATTATTGTAATAATTATTACAATAATTATAATTATATATTGCAATAATAAATTATTATAATAATAATTATTACAATAATTAATTGTAATATATAATTATTTATAAAATTATTCGAATTACCGGGGAACAAATCTCCTAGTTCCGGTCATTCCGACTGTTTTTACCCTTCATTCTTTTATTTTATTTATTTACTTTTTCATTTTACATTTACATTTTACATTTTCAAAATTAATTTTTTAAAAACAGCTTCACAAAAACCTTGAGTTTATTATTTTATACTTTGTTACAAATTTTGAACGCATATATGCGTTTTTTATAAAAATGAAAATTGTAGAAGTGAAATGTAATTTAATAACCAGTGTCGTGACCACCTGTCAAAACAAACCAAGCAACCCCACTATATTGACGGTTCGTTAATGAAACCACAAATTTTCTATGTATCTCTTTCTAGGTGTTTGTATATGAGGAATTAACTCTTCCATATGTATCACATATGTAATCCAGGGTCGGTTTTTTCTACGGCATTTTTATTTAAGTACAAATACGTCAACAACCTTTTCACTACCTTCCTAAAAAACATTAATCTACAAGACCATTTAGTCAAAAAATTTTTTTTATTACCGAGGCACTCACAAAAAAATATTTAAATGCACTGGATTACACTTGTAATCCACGCGCCGACTCGCGTTACAGTTTTCGCAGTCTAGCCATTTATTTGTCTGCCGCCCTACAGGTCGTCGCCAATTCAGGAAATCTAAAAATTGATTTCAATAAGCAAGCTGCTGCAACTCTGCTCATTTTGTGTAATAAAAAATCGTAAATTTCAACCACTTAAGATTGCCCTTTCTAAAAATGGACATAAAACAATTGTACTTCATATATTTCCGTTTACTTTAGTTCTTGTGTGTCCGCTCTGGTGAAACAACACCGATTTACTTAGGTTTATTTTCTATATACATTTTCGAATTTGTATTTCGAATTTCGAAACTAATTCAAAAATATAGTGCTGCAAGGAACACCAAGCGTTGGCCTTAACGAATGACGCATTTTTACCATTATTTTGATGTTGTTTTTTTTAACAGTAAGCGTTAATTTTAAATTTTTTTTAGGTATACTTGTTTGTAAGCCTCTTAACATTTGTATTTAGAATAAGACAGTAATTAAATTGTAAAGTAAGACTTGTTTATTTTTAATTTGCGTTACAACTATATAAATACTGTGTTTTTCGCCAATTAATAATATATATTTTTTATTTCAAGTATGAACTGCTTTGATGACCTAAACTTCTACTTACATGTTTGAGCATGAACTAAAGTACAGTTCAGTAAAAAAATTTAAAAAAAAAATTAATTTTACAAATAGAAAACACACTTTGAAAATGGATTACATATGTAATCCACGCGCCCACTGGTGTAACAAAATCGAACGCGCCTATGGAAGGGTTAATAATAATAAGTGTTCTCAATTAACGTAAGAGGAATGCTTATTATGATTTTCAAAAGTTAGGTGATGATGCTTCTCCTTGTCAACGGTATTCTTCTAAAAAATGTATTTAAGTGCAAATTATTTTACATGTTTTAATATTGTATCTTAAGAATATTGTATTTTGAAAATTGTATCAATGCTACACATATCGGAATAAAATTTCTAATATATTATTAACATTAATTAAATATTTTATATAATTAAAATAATAAAAAATGATGCGGAAAGTTTTTTAATAATGTAGTGTTTGATACATTATCAGTAATTAATAATAAATTATGCAATATTATTTAATGCTTCCTGTTCTTCTTCTTTTTTACTACTGCACCATAATATTCTGCATCGACAGCAAATATGTCATCATCAAATACAGCATGAACTGCTAATTTGTATTCGCCTGTTGGAGCATGAGGAAGAAATTTATCTTGTTCTATTAACCAACTATCAACGTAATAAATTCCCTACAAACAAATTTATATAAAAAAGTAATAACAAATAGCTGAGCTACAAAAATTACAATAACACAAATATGTATTTACAAATTGGTTTGATTATATTTAAAATATCCAATCTTACCGGTCGAGTAGGACAACCCCTAAAATTTGACTTGGCTATTGCTCCTTTTATTCCAAGTGGGTTTGATGGACCTTTAAGGTTGGCAAATTCTTCGCAAATATCAATACTAATGTGTGGAATTGGAAGCGGACGATAAATATTCCTTACATTTTTGAACACGACAACAGTTAGCTAAAACAAAAGTAAAGTGCACATAATTCTCAATAAAATTTATTATTACCAATGTATAATAGTTGACAAAGCAAGATAAATTAATTATTTTAAAGAAATAAAATAGAAATCAAATAACAGTTAAAAGTCAGTGATGATCAAAATATTCACATCGATTCTATTTCATTATGTTTCACATGATATTCTAAAATAATAAGTAATAAATTAATATTGTTCTTACAATTATATTTTTACGAGCGCCAGTTTTGAAGTTGACAGTGAGATTAAGTACTTTAATTTTTAGGGTTTCATTGTAAATGTACATTTTAAGTTGAATAAATGGAATTGCAGTTTTATTAACTTCTGTGGCATCAATTCTGTCATGTATAATATCATAATCATCTTGATGATATTGCTAAATAATATTTAAAACTTAAAAACTTGACAACATATTTAGGTACAAAGATAATGTTACCGAAACACATAAATTTCTAATTAGTAGAACTAGAAACACAAACACAACATAAACACAATATAGTAATCTCATACTTAAGCTATTGCTTACATGTATGGTAGTTACAAGGATAAATTAATGTTTAGGCACAAAATTTTTATATTTTATACCTTTATCTGAATATATTATTTTTACTGATTATATCTTAGGTAGTTTTTATATTTCCTGTAGTCCAGAATATTATGCCGAGATAAACATAATTTGAATGTAATATCTTTTACATTGTCGATATTATCTAGTCTATAGATACTAATCCATTTTCATCTTAATTCTTCAAAACACTTTTTACAGCCAATGTCTTTTAAATCGCAATGAACTTAAAAAATAAGAATTTCAAGTTACCTTTCCATCCGAATATAACATGTTACTTTTCTCCAAACAATCAAAATCCAAAAATTAATTTCAAAATTTCAATTTATTCAAGTTAAAAAAAATCGAGTAGTGTTCTCCGGCCATCAAATTGTGATTTCTGTGCGGACTTTTTTAATTCTTAAATAACAAAATGCAAATTGAAAAATGAAAATTGCAAAAATTACCCCAAAAATAAGTTGACGTTGTTTAAATCAGTAAAACAAAAGACACATTTTTGTCGCTTCAAAATATAAAAAAAATAAAATTAAATTGATTGATTGAAGATTGTTGTTTGATTTGTTCCTTTAACTCTAATATTTTAATTAATTTAATCCTTTGCTTGTTAGAAAGATTAGATATTATCCGTATGAATCATAACGACAGGAAAAAATAAGGCATTAACACATAGCACAAGCAGATCAAATGGGTACAAACCAGAAATTATTGATACAATAATTCTTTATAATAACTAAAAACCCAAAAAAGAAGAAAAAACACAAAAGAAAAATAAACATTTTATTGTTTATTTAGCTTTATTATAAGATTATATTATTGTATTGTTTAAAGCTAATTATTTAATTATTTAATATAATTCAATAACAAAAGTTCAATAACAAGAAATTAAGAGAAAAATTTTTTAGTAATATTATATTTGTATTTACTAATTATGAATAATAATTAATAAAATATAAATATATTTAATTCTTCTTATTCTTCTTCTTCTTGATTACCGAACCAAAATACTCTGCATAGAGTACAAATATGTCATCATCGACTACAGCACGAATAGCTAATTTGTAATCACCTGCTGGAGCATGTGGAGGAAATTTATCCTGTTCTACTAACCAACTGTTAACATAATAAACGCCCTACAACAAACATACAGCACAATTTGGTGCATTATATTTAAAAGAAATTTAAAATTTAAAGCTATCATGCCCTTTTTATACAAAGCAGTTAAATAATTTGTAAACTTAACTAAGCATTGTTTAATCTTACCGGTTGAATAGGACAACCCTTAAAATTTGAAGCGGCTATTGCAGCTTGTACTCCAAATGGATTTTTATCTCCAAGTTTTTTGAATTCTTCGCAAACATCAAAAGTAAGATTTGGAAGTGGAAATAGTCGATAAACTTTCTGTACCCTTTTGAATACAGCAAATGTTAACTGAAACAATAAAAAAGGAAATTCACGTTATTAATTATCTTTCAAGTTATTTTACATCAAACGACCGACGTTGCTTTATATTACAGTCCAATAAAATGCAAGATTTGAATTGAATTAAAAATATATTTTAATTTGAAAAAAAAATATTTTGTAAATTATTTTATTGTAAAAATGTTTTTATTTTTATTTCAATTCTAAAATTTATAATTATCGCATAAATTTTTGGCACTAAAGTACAACTTAGATGTAAACAAAAAAAACCTTGCGTAAGCTTCCGTTTGATTTTTGTAAGCCGCTATAATAAATTTGGTTGTAGTGTGAAAATAGAAAACAAAAATTTATAAAAGAATGGAAATTGTTAGTGCAATAAAAGAAGCAAAATTTTTTGATAAGAAGAAGATTTAAAAAAGAAAAACAGCAGTCGTGAAGCGAGAAAATATAAAAATTTAAGCAATAAAAATTCGTAAACAAAAATACAACAATTAATATACAAATTGAGTATAGATAAATCATTTAGAGATTGGTAAATTAATAGATCAACTTTTAAATATTAAAATTATCATAAGCATAGCAGGAAAATAAAATTGTATCGCAAGCTTTTAAAACTAAATGTAAAATTCGGAAATATTTTAAAATATTTAAAAGTTAAAAATAAATATAAAAAAAATTGATCTTACAAGTAGATTTTTATGAACTCCAGGCTTAAAATCCACTGTTAAATTAACTACTTTCACTTTCAGGGTATTATTGTATTTGTAGACTTTTAATTTTAAAGTTGGAGCTGCAGTTTTATTAACTTCTATAGTATCAATTCTATCGTGTATGATTTCATAATCATCCTGATGTAATTCCTAAATATTTTAATTTTTTAGAAATTTGCAAAATTAAAAGAAGTAAACTTACCGAAACACAAAATTTTCTAAATAATAAAATTGTCAAGACATAAACACAAAGTAATCTCATAATGGAAAGGCAAGTAGTATATAGTAGCTACTGGCTCGTTTTTTTCGATAAATTAACGTTTCTACTTTTTTATAACTTGATCAACACTGTTACATCCATTGAACTATTTCAATTTTTTTTTTTCAGTTTTTTGTGAATCATAAATGTATACAGGGATAGATGTGATACCATGATATCCGTTGTATTGTATTGTCTAATATAATACCCTTGAATATTAACAACCCAAGGTAACTGCTTTTCATTGTAATTCTGAAAATACTATTATCTATTAAAATTTATCTAATCGTTAAATCTAAAATAAAGCGATATTTTTAATATAATACGTATTAGCAGAGCAGAAGTGAATGATTGTTATTTTTATTGTTGTCCATGACATGAATTCAAATTAAAATCTAGCATGCGATATTAAAAACTTGTCGATCATTCAAATTAAATTTTGAAAATAGATTATAAAAGTCCTATATAGTCATATACTAGCCGTACATCAGTACAAACAGCATTTGCGATCTTTTCACTTATTTGGTTTATCATAGTGATCAAATCTATATTTTTCTGCAACTTGAAAATCTTTTTCAATTTACCTGTTTGGTTACTTATTTAATTTATCCAATAGATTTGTATCTTAAAGATTATGTAGAGGTAAATAAATCGGGCTTAATAAACAATTTTACTTAGCTTTACCTTCTTTTATAATACTGATGTTTACTAGCGGTTTATCAAAATACTCTGAACAAAACTTTTAACAGACCATTGTCAACCAAATGGCTATTTTCCAGCTTTTATTCTCAATATAATTTATAATCTATTATTATTGTGAATAAAAAAAAATGGTGAAAACAAGTTTTGTTTTTTGTTTATTGCACGGGCTAATAGCTAAAAATTTACATTATTAGAAGCGTAACTCTGCACAAACAATTTTCTTTCAAGTTTTCGGCAGTAATATGTAATATAATAGTATTTTGTAAGACAGTAATTTTTTAATTTTCTTACCTTCTCTATCATTATCATTTTGTAAATTTAAGTTCATGTGGCATTTTTTGTCATTTTTGAAGTAATTAAATTTTATTGAGTTTTCTTTATTTCACCTTACCGTTTCTCAAATTTCCATTAATTAATACTACATTTTCTTTATTTTTTTTAAATAACTTATATAGATTTCAATTACAAATTTAAACTTTAATAATTATTTAATTTCAAGTTTAATTGAAAAATGTTTTATTTCATTAGATTTCGTTGAAAAGTAATAATCGGTACGACAGCGATCGTCATATAAAAGTGTGTCAAATACTGGTTTTAACTGCATAGATGGCTACATAAATCAAAAATCGGTGACGTGACTATATCAATTTTCATAATATCAACAATAATAAACACCTAATGGTTTTATCGTACCTGAATAAATAATATTAAATTATTTTTTCCAGTTTTATAAAAAAGAAGCAATACTCATTTTTACTTCTCTGAATTTTAAGGTAAGGAATACTTTGTAGGAAAACGACTTGGGCAGAACTGTTTAATTTTAATTTTGAATACTTTTTATAATATTAATAAATTAATAGGTAGAATTTATAAATAAATGTTTAATAATAATTTATATACTAATTTTTTAATCCTTAATAAAAGTTATTTTATGTTAGTCTTAATAAACAAGGTTAAAACTTTATATGTTGTAGTTTATACTTTTTAAGAATCAAGTAAAAATTTATGCTAAACCGATGCCCTCCAAATATTAACCAATGAAATTGATTTGAAATTAGACATTTTCAAACTAGGGAAATTTTTGTGTTGTTAAATAATTACACATGCCTAGATACATACTTAATTAGTTCCTATGCAATATTTCTTTATTTATTTTATCAAAATCGCATTAAAATTGAAATAAATTTGTGAAAATACGTTTTGTAAAAGTATTACGTTAACTTATAAACATTCTAAATTAGGCAACACACATAACACATTCAATTTTAATTTTTTAATGACGTTTCCCTTTGTAAATGTGGATTTGCATTCGAGGCGCCACCTACATTAAACGTATAATTGATCGACATTTATTATTAATTTATTTTCCTTAAAAGTATCTTACAGAAGATGCTATGTTTATAGTACAGGAAAATAAGATCAACATTTAAAAATTAAAATTTATTAAATTAACTTAAACTTAAAATTTCTTAAAACAAAGTATTAAACTGAAAATTGCTGAGAATGTACTTTACACGTTCAAACTTTTCATCAATGTTTTGATAAAAACCGTTTCGACGGTTTTATTTTACAACGAAATATATTTTTATTATCTAAACCACGCAATATTAGTTATGAGAGTATGAATTAATACGAGAATAGCTAATCAAATCAACGTCTTTTTGCATATTTAACCTCCACCTTATAATTTTCTGGTTTCTACCTGATAATGTGAAATAATATAATTTTTAAGTTATAGCAACAAAATATTTATTAAAATAAAAACTAAACATTTTTAATTTATTTTATAAGTACATGATGTCATGTTCCAAAATTCTTTATTGAAGATTTTAATATTTTATTTGAAAATTTTGCATTTTTTTGTGTAAATTTATTTTTTTTTATTTGTAATAAATTTGTATTTGCTGGTTTCCCGCCAACTAATTCAGGTGGCAAAAGTAAGCGTTTTAGCTAGCTCTAAAGCGGCGAAAACCAGGCTTCGTGCAAAAATGGCCGGCCGGCCGAAGCGGTTGAGGAGAAATAATAGTCCCCCGTATAATTTTGCGTTTATACTTGGAGAATTTAATTACGCGATTTTTGTATTTGGAGAATAAATTTAATTAATTTAAGTGAGTAAATTTTTGACTTTTTAACTTTGTAATGTTCTAAATTTAGACTTAAGATGGATAATTTTGTACAAAGTTGATTGATTTGAATGATTATAGTTGAAGATTTGTGCTTTATTTAAAATTTCTAAATTTTTAAGTTAAAAGTTGGAAGGTATCGTTAATAGATTAGATATGAACGCATATGGTGCAGTTTAACTTTTCCATTTTATGCATAAAAATTTTATTGAAAATTAAAATTAAAATTTGGATTAATTTGAAGATTTTGTTAAAAAACATTACATGTGGAAATCATAAAAAAATCACTTCAGTAAATACACTGACTTTTTGGGTTCTTAAAAGAACTTATTTTAATTATAAAGTAAAAATTTCGTATAATATTATTTACAATATCGTCGTTGATACTGCTATAGGACTTAAGTGAAAAACGTTGAATTTTCAGGAGAGCAAAAAACCGCAATGCAGAAGCAATGCAGATACTAATGATTTAACTGATGATTTAGCTGTTTTTTTTTCAGCTTTTTTTTTTGTTTTTATTTGGCTATAATTTGGATACTTTGCCATCTTAATTTCAAATAGCATTGCATATTAACATAGGTCCTATTGCAGTATCAACGACGATATTATATTGTAATAATAATTTAAAAATAATTCAAACAACTTGCAATTATTAGTCAAATGCTGTGACGGTTCCTGCATTTTTAAAAAGGGTGGGCACAAATTGGACCCCATATACTTGGAGAGCGCAGAAAAATGCATTATTGAGATAAGCACCTATAAAATGGAATGTATATTCTAAATAACTTGGTTGGGCACTAAGCCAATAAGCAAGGTGAGCACGTACCTACCCTGGCCATCTCCTGGCGCCGTCACAAGTTAAATGTGATTAATAACCACACCTATACAAGCAATATAAGGCAAATGCATAGGTTTTGTCTGTAAGACAACTTATTATTTTGCATCTTTGTCTCTCTTACGTTAAAAGATATAAAGATATAATATCTTGTTATTTCGAAGTTCATAAAATAATGACTTTTCTTTTCTTTCGTGGTTCAGATGATATAATGTTTTATTTTCATGACGTCACATCAACATGTTGATCAAAATTTTGATAAAAAAAAGAATGGAAATGTTGACCGCAAAGCAGGGGGGGCATTACTTGTAATTAATAAAAATAAGTGGTCTACATTTAAAAAGAAATGTTCCTTTCTAAAATGAGTATTTACTCGTATATCAACAAAGGTACTTCAATTAAATAAACAACTGATCACAAGCGGCCATGTTAAATTCAACTGACATTTCGTTGGAATACCATAATCCTAAATGCCATATTATCCGGCGATTTCTTCCTTATAGGAAGAACCTGATATTATTCATACAGGGTGGGCCAACTTCGACAAACTGATTTTGAATGCTTATTAATTTTTTTGTTTTTAAGGTTTTGTAATGTTTTTTTGCAAATAATAAAGAATTTTATAAAATTTAAACTCTGTGCAAAAACAGGGTTGGCCAACTTCGATTGAATGATTTGACATGCTTATCATTTTTTGTTTTTAAAGTTTTTTAATTTTGTTGTTATTTTTACTTCATCAAACCATTCATAGTTCATTCAAGAACTAAAGAAGAATATTCGCACAGAAACGTTGAACAACGTAATGCAAAATACATTAAAAAGAGCCATTAACTGACAACAGGAAAATGGAGGACATTTAAAGGATTTCATTTTTCACACTTAACTTTAAATAAATTTAATAATTTATACTTTCATTTGCAAAAATAATCAATAAAAAACTTCAAAAGGAAAAAAATTATAAGCATTTCAAATCAGTTTGTCGAAGTTGGCTCACCCTGTATAATGGTACCATTTAACTTGATTTGTAATGCTAATTCTGGATTTTATATAATGCGGTGAAAATTAACCGCGTTATAGGAGGGTTGACTTTATCTTAATAATTAAAAAGAAGGAAGAACAAGAAAAATGATATTACGTAGTACACTGACTGGTAGGGCCCTAAATAACCACCTTTAAAAAATCGCCATCTTCAAACTCCATTATAATCAAAGATAGCTGGTATTTTCAAGAAATAATTTTTAAATGATTTTCTGACAAATCTAATTTGCTAATTTATTTGACAAAGGGGTAATTAAATAATTAATTGCTACCTTAATTTCCAAACATGAAGTTTATATAATTTACTAATTTCTTGACAATTGGAGTGGTAATTAGAATATTGGAAAACAAATTCCTATTAACTAAATTTTTAATTACCTTTATGTTAATTATTGTCTTGAGGCAATTTAATTTAACTTTTGTTAAATAATTTTTAATATTTAGTTAAAAAATAGTATGGCATAATAATATATATATTTGCTGCTTCTTGCTCATCTTTTTCATTACTCTTTTTCTTGATTTCTCTTCAAATTCAATAATAATATTTTACCAAAAATCGTCATCAAATCAGCAGTTTCCTGCTAATTTACGCCCAGGAAAATTGGATTTTAATGACTAGCCCTTTAGTAATTTAGTAATTAGTAATTGTAAAATAGTTATTTTCTATACAAGACGATAAAATTGAATTTTATCGACTAGCGGAAATTGTTAATTTACGAGCGACGAAGTCGCGAGTAAATTATTTTTCGCGAGTCGATAATGAAATTTTATCGTCGTGTATAGAATTTAATTTTTTTCTATAGCATATGTTAAAGAAAACATTTATAAGAAATTTATAAATTAAATTATTGAGAGCTTTTATTTTATTTTTAAAATTTTATATTCAAGCTTTCGAGAATTTAATGTTCTCTTTTTTGTTCTGAATTTTACTCATTTTAAAAATGTAGTTTAATTAATGCTTTTTTTTTCGTTAACCGTTTATTAATTTCGATATTAATGAATTATTTTGTTTAAAAATGGATGTATTAATGGACGTCATTAAAATACACTCTTTTTCATTAAGTAACTGTTTTTGTGATTTTGATGTTTTGATGAAATTTACATAATCAATTTGTTAAATTTTCCAATATCAATATTTTTCTTCACATAAAGAGTCGATTTCAACATTGAGAATTTTGGCCAGAAGCTCGCTATTAAGCCTCTTTGAACAATGTTTTAAAAGTATGCCAGGAAGACAGGCTCCGTGTAATTGGTTATACAGTGCCACCAAGCTAAGAAAAACCCCGCAAAACATGTCAACTAATTTGATAAAAATTTGAATGAACCAATGAACATTGAGTTTTTTCTCAGGTACATTCTGTTGTACAAATATTTATAGCTATATTTAATAAATCAATTTAGTTAAATATTATTTGGTAAGTACTTTTTTAGGTTATGCACTTTAATTTTCTTTTGAGTGTACATATTTAAATATACCAGCGCCAGCCACGCCCCTTCAGAGCTTTTCTCAGTGTGGTCGAACTATGGAGGGTAGAGGTAAGGAGGACAATCTCTGTGTACAAAAAGTGTCCTTCAAATAGTAGTAATTAACGTTTGAGAAAGTGTCCAGAATGGCGCTGATGTACCAAGAGGGTATGGTTTTTGAACTATGGAACATATCGCCGTCATTGTCTTTTTTCCAGGCCAGGGTTTGAAAGATTAATAAAAATGTTCAATTTATATTTTATTAAACTTTTATAAACAATTTTGTAGTATTTTAATTTATTGCTTTTTATACAATCTTGATAAATAAAACTTTTTATGTCAAGCGAGGAGTTTATATTTATTATTCAAGTTTAATTCTCAGCTAATGCAATATAGAGTCATCTACCTTCCATAGTTCAAACCATACCCTCTCGATACGCCAGCGCCATTCTGGCCGTTTTCTGAAACCTTATTTAGTGCTTTTCAGTGGCCACTTTTAGAATAAAACAGCCATATGAGATTGTCCGCCTTACCTCTACCCTCCATAGGTCGAACTGTATTTTGTAATTTGTATTTCAAATACATATTTTCAGGTATTTTGCCTACCCCTGTTTATAAGTTAATAGAATACCAGGGCTTTTATTCCGTGCTTCAGATGATTATAGTGTTTTATCCCTTACGAGGTGGTGGGTTAACACTTAAGAACAAAAGAGCATTTATACCAACAAAAGCTTTCTGTAATATAATTTATTGCTATGATCTTTTCAATTTTTAAATTATTATTTTTTTATTTATTTTGAAAATGGACTCGTCCATTTAACTTTTCTGCATCGCAGATGTCCACGCCGCGGCCTTGCCCACGCTTCAAATAAAATTTACGGCTAACCTTTATGTAATTTCTTCATCACTTAATTTAAAAACACTAAAAGCACAAAAATTTACATTTTATTTAAAACTCTTTACAATTTTGAGCGGTTTGCACGCTTGATTTCGTGGCTTCACCATTCCATTCGAAGTGAAGTTTCGTTTCGCCAAAAACAGTTGGCGCGCAAATGAAAATCATCAAAACAAACAAAATATCACCAATTCTCTACTAATAAAAATCATGACAATATAATAAATGTCATTTTGAAAATATCGTTGTAATAAGATAAAAATATTACAGCAATCCCTCTTATTAACTAACTTACTCTTATTAATAAGTAACTCTTATTAACTAACTTATTTTCTAACTTACTAACTTGGACAAAATACAATGGTAAAAATACATTGTACTTCAATTAAATAAACAGCTGATAACAAGCGGTCATGTTGAATTTAACTGATATTTTGTTGAAATACCAATCGCAAATGCCATATTTTCCTGCAGTTTCCTCCTTAGACGGTATATGGTTTTCATAGCGTGGAAAAAATTAACGTGATTTCTAATGCTAATTCCGGATTTCTTATAATACGGTTTTCATATAATAAGGTACAAATTAACCTCGTTATCTTTTAATTATTTTTTTCTTGATATCTCTTCTATCTAGTTCAATTATAATAATTTAAGTAAAAAATTTTTAAAAAAATAGCAATAAACTATTTCTATGAAAAAATTCAAAATTGTTTAATAGGATTTTACTAGTATGATTATATAAAATTTCATTTGCATGATAGCTTTCAAGTTTACCATGTTTTCTTGTGTGATTTTTCCATTTTTGATTTCATTCATGTTTGAGGCAAAACGTTAAAAAAAACGATATTAAAAAAAATTACATATTTAACCTCTTGAACGAGTAAAAATATTTTCACTTTTCACTATTTAAACTCTTCTTAATAATAGGTTAATTGCAAAAATTAAATGCTATTGTGTGAATATGTAAATTGAACTTCTGCATGAGTTATGTTACACTGAAAAAAATTTAGTGCATCATATTGATGAACGTCAATCATCAAATAAAATTCTTCATGGTAATGAAAAAATCATCAATATGATGTTAAAAAAGTCAACTAAATTTGATGTTTTATGAACTGTACATCAATGTAATGAATTCGCATTTATAAACTTTTGCCAGTACAGTTGATGTAAGTTTCATCGAAGTGATGTACAGAATCATTCAATAAGGAATATCTGATGAATTCTGCATCATCATTTTAATTTAATAATTTAAATTGTTTTCGTCCTGGTTTGGACAGTTTTGGATGAGTTTTTGGAACTATTTTGAAGAGTTAATTTTGATAGAAACGACGTTCAATTAATGAATGGTGTAATTGTGTATAATTTAATAAATTATTATTGAAAGTTAAATTGAAGGCGACGTGAACAGTTGCAATAGCGAGGCGTATGGTCGGCGTATCACCACATTTAACATTTCCATTATAATCGAAAATGTTACAATATTAAATTTAAATAATTTGGATTCATTTAATATTTGAATTATTGAGAAAATTTTTGAATTTGGATTCTAAAATTCGGAATTATAAAATATCACTTTATCTGGCATCCCAAAATTGTTCAGATAAGCCACTTTGAATCCACCCTGAGAAGTCTAAGCTCTCCGATTTGTAAAGCCGTAGAGATTAATGATTGTTTGTCGTTGGCTACTCAATAAAATAAAAAAATATCATTACAATATATTAGCATTTATCATGCAAATAAAATAAATGAAAAATTCATCAATGTGATGTATAGAAATGTCGAAATACTTGGATATCTGAAGATTACAGTTCATCATTTTGATGAACAGTGATCATAAAATAGCATTTTTCATGGTAAGAAAATAAATGAAAAATCATCAATGTGATGTATAGAAATATATATATAATTATATTATTCGATTCGTTGAAGTTCTGCGTAACGGCGACATGGGTAAAACACGCAGCACAGCTGATGTCGACAATAATGCTGAAATTATTGATATCTGCGAGAAGGTATGTGAGAAAGTTCTCTCCGTATTTACAAAGAGGATTGAAGACAGATTTGACTCCTTGGAAAACTCCTTCGCCGATATAAAAAAAACTTCAACGGAGAATCAGAAGCGAATTGATGCCTTGGAGGAAAGATTGGATAATTTGGAGCAGTACAGCCGAAGAAGCAATCTGCGTTTATATGGAGTACCTGATCAAGTAAATGAAGACATAAATGGTTTGGTAATCGGAATAATCAGCTCTAAATTGAAACTAGATATTACTTTAAACGACTTAGGCAGAGTGCATCGTGTAGGCAAGAAGAACGATAATATGAAGCATCGGGCAATACTAATAAAATTCACTAACTATCAAAAACGATCTTTAGTATACAATAACAAAAGAAACCTGAAGGGTACTAGTTATGTCATAAGAAAAGACCTTACCAGAAACAGGCTAGAGGTATATGGGCAGGCAGTAAAAAAATATGGGATCCGAAATGTCAATACCCGTGATGGATTGGTAATTGTTAGGACGGCTCCAGATGATGATGGAAACTCCAAGGTGCTGTTGACGGCTGCTTCACTAAGTGAGTTAAATTAATCTTTTTGTAACGTGGAATAATCGTAATAATCTGCAAGAACATGTTTGTCTTGGATTTGCTTTCAGTTTTCTTTAAATCTCTGTTCAGTTTTGTGAAAATAACTTTATTCACAATCGGTTAGTAATCGATACATTCCTGATTTTTAAAAAGTTGGGAAGCAGTTTATTGTTTACTTTCACTTGCCAACCAATCAGAGCTATTTTGTTTTACTTCCCAACCTACCTCAGGTCGGGAAGTGATCACTTCCCGACCTGCAAAGTCGCATGATGGCAAGAAAAGAAACTAACAAATAATGTGCGTCAAATTAATTAAGATTATGTCAAATGTCAAGTGCAAATTTAGTGCGAGCTAACTAATCTAATTTTATTTTAGTTACTTTAAAAATGTAAGTTTTATAACAATATTGTTAATTTAGCCAGAATAATTCAAGTACAATTTCAAATATTTACCATCATTTTGTTTGACATAAACAGCAATTGCTTATTTTTTATACCAACTTGATAAACTATTTATTCTTTTCAAAAATGAAATAAAGTGAAAAGCAGCGTATAATTTAATACAAATTTTAATTATTTGTTATTTACCATCAGATTGTGAATAAAATAGTATACATACCTCGGTGTCAAGCTTCATTCCAGCGTCGCGCTTATAGTTGACTTCGGCGCTTCGCGCCTCAGTCAACTAACCTAGCGCTCGGCTGTAATGAAGCATTTTCCACCTCGGCATGTAATATACTATTATTGTTGCGGTACGACTACAGTCAATGTGCATAAATTGTATTATCTTTTATTTTGAATTATCTTGTTAGTTTTGCACATTGTCGGTCGTTACATTAATTTAATTAAATTTTATTACATTTTCTAATTTGATTTTATTTAAACTATATTTAATACATACTTTGATCTTTGGATAATGGTTTTATATAGGGCACTGATCTCGCTGCACATAGCGGACTTCTGTTTCAATTTTTATTTTATTGTCACTTTTGTTTTTTGACCCTTCGGTTCATTCTGTAATACTTTTCATTGATTCCTGATTGTTTATGCTGCAGTTATATATATTATATAATATTGTCTTTTATCTGAATCATGAAACGAAGGGTCAAGTCAATTCAATTCAGTTTATTCAGCTCACTTTTTTTTCCGGTTTATTTAATTAATTAATTAATACCATACTGTTATTACTTATAATGTTATAATTGATAGTTAATGCATAATAATTGTATCTTAATTTATTTGATTGTTCATGCACGGGGTATATTATTTGCGCTTATTTGATGATAAATTGCGTACGACTGCGTTGAGTCTTGACATATATTTTTTACACAAATTGACTCCGGTTAATGAAAACCGGGACAGCTGGTATCGCGTGCGTGTCGGGGTTTCCTTCGGGCTCGGGTCGCATTGGTTGCTGCTGGTGAAACCATTTTTTTAACTTACATTACTGCATACACTCTTTCTCTCTTGCTGGTAGTGGCTATGCGTCTGATGGGTCTCTCGCGCCCGCGGTGGCTCGTGTGGCTGACCCTGTGATAGCTACTTTTAAACTGTGATTGTCTTGAAAATATGAATGACAGGTTCCTTAGGGTGGCACATATTAATGTTCATTCATTACTTGCTCCTGAACATTTTGACAGACTGAAGGAGCATGTACTCCAGCATGAATATGACATAGTTGGTATCACGGAAACTTGGCTTAATAGCTCTGACTTAGACGAAATTTATTCATATTGACAACTATGTCGTTGTTCGTAGGGACCGTGACTCCCGCGGAGGTGGTGTTGCATTTTTTATACATAACTCCTTAAAATTTAATCTTCTGCACTCCTCTCCCAATATTGAACAAATCTGGATTCAGCTGTCTATTCACAACACAAAATACACTTTTGGCTGTGTTTACAATCCGAATAGATTGTATCTCAACAATTTTTTTGACGAAATTGAGGTTGCGCTCTGCGAGGCTCAAAGTGTCTCTGATGAGATGTACTGTATGGGAGATATGAATATAAATATGTTGGAGCCCTCTCGTAGCGAAACAATCAGACTCCGTTCGGTTCTGGATGCTTTGAATCTCTGCCAGGTAATCAACTCCCCTACGCGTATTGTAGGTAATTCATCTTCACTGTTAGATCTGCTAATAACTGACAGGACTGAGAGGATACTCGACTCCGGTACTCGATCTGTACATATAGCTGACCATGAACTAATTTTTTGCTCTATCTTGTGTGTTAAACCATCCAGGGTTCCAAAATTCAAAGTTGTCAGAGATTTCAGACATTTTAATCATGATCGTTTCCTATCTGACTTAAATATGATCCCTTTTCACAATATGTTTCGGTTGCATGATGTCAATGATAAAGTAAGTTACTTTAATGAAAATTTGTTGAATTTAATCAACATACACGCTCCTACCAGAACTGTTCGAATCACAAAGAGGCCGGCTCCTTGGCTAACAGATAATGTACGACTTCTTATGTCTTTACGCGATAAGTCTTTCTCCAAATTTAAAAGTACTAAGCTTCAACGTCATTGGCTCGACTACAAACGACTGAGAAATCTTACTACCTTATCGGTCCGTGCAGATAAGCGGGCTTATCTTCAGTCGAGTGCTGAGGGTCGTAATTCTAAACAGTTGTGGAAAACACTCAAAAACCAATGTGAGTAGATCTCCGGTTAATGAGATTCCGGAGTCGTTGGCAGATTGTAATCTGCCAACGATTGTTAATTAAAGATTGTAATGGAGCGGATGGATTCAACGCTTCTTTACTTAAACTATGC
The DNA here is from genome assembly GCA_947369205.1 of Cantharis rufa. Classification (NCBI taxonomy): domain Eukaryota; kingdom Metazoa; phylum Arthropoda; class Insecta; order Coleoptera; family Cantharidae; genus Cantharis; species Cantharis rufa. The sequence goes on along the minus strand of OX376307.1, from coordinate 21,683,630 downwards.
AGTCCAGTTATCTATCCTTTTATTACACACATTGTCAACACATGTTTACTTGAAGGAGTGTTTCCTGAGGTGTGGAAAAAAGCACTAATTTTTCCATTACCCAAGGTTAAGCCTCTTGTAGAGCTGTCTCAGTTGAGACCCATAAGTTTGTTAAGCGTCATTTCTAAGATTGTTGAAAGAGCTATGGAAAAACAATTGAGATCCTTCTTAGATAAAAATGATATCCTACCTTACGTTCAATCGGGATTTCGGCCTTCTCATAGTTGTACTACAGCCATGCTTAACGTAACAGATGATATAATCAGAGCAACTGATGGAGGCTTGGTGACGCTACTGATTCTGCTAGATTATAGTAAAGCTTTCGATACTGTTAGTCACAGGGTGTTGATTGCTATGATGAAATTTTTTGGCTTTTCGGAAAACGCTACTAGGCTTCTTTCTGGTTTTTTAGTTGGTAGAAGTCAACAAGTAGTTTTAGGACGCATCTCTTCAAACACTCTACCTGTATCGGCTGGTGTTCCTCAGGGCTCAATCTTGGCTCCTCTATTGTATACTGCTTACACATCCAGATTGCCAAATTTTATAAAACATTGTAATATGCATATGTATGCGGATGACACTCAGGTCTATCTTTCCTTTCGACAAAATGATGTGACGAATGTATGCAGACTCATCAACGATGATCTACAGTCATTGTACAACGGCTCCAACCAATTTTCACTTGCTCTTAACTCGAGTAAATCCAAAGTTATCCTCTTTGGTAAATGCTCAGATGAAATGAAATTGTCATTAAGGATTCACATGGGTGGCACGGTTCTTGGAATTTCGGAGTATACGCGGGATCTGGGTTTGCATATTGATGACAAATTAAGATTTAAAAATCACATCACTGCCTGCATTCAGAAAGCGTACATGAATCTAAAATTAATTTATCAGCAACGGCATTTTCTATCTCGCCAATTAAAAAGAACTATCTGTGAATCCTTGGTCCTATCACACTTTAACCACTGTGATGTCGTCTATGGCCCTTGTTTAGACGCTATAGATGTTGGTCGGATTCAACGGGTTCAGAATGGGTGTCTGAGGCTGATTTACAGCTTACGCAAATATGACAGAATTTCGCATACCCTTGCAAATGCAAAATGGCTCAATATGAGCAATCGACGCAAGTTACATTCCCTTGTTCTATTTTATAAAATTATTAAAACAAAAACTCCACCTTATCTGTACAACAAAATTACATTTCGTACGGACGTACATAATTTAAACTTGCGTCGAAAAATCTTTCTAATTATTCCGAGTCACAAATTGACTTTTTTTAAACGATCTTTTGTATATAACATCTCTGCATTATATAACAGCTGTCCCGATGCATTCAAAGTATTATCTCTGCCAATATTCAGAAGACAGGTTTATGAGAGGCTTTTGGCGGAGCAGAGTGCATGACCTTCTGTTGCTCGTTACCTTTGGTTCCCAGTATATGTTGATTTACAGTAACCAGCTTTATGAGATACCGGTGTAGGGTTGTCGGTCGCGTGGGTGCTGGTCGGGCCGGGGGGGACTTGGATGTGTGCGCGTGCCAGCTTTTGGGTTGAGTGGAAGAGCAGACGGTTCTCATTGAGAGCCATTCTGAACTTCGCCTTTTTCATATGGGGCGACACTACTAACGTAAATCATGTACCTCATGAACAACTTTGATATTTATTATTTGTAGTTTGTTGTCTCATATGAAATAAAGACTATTATTATTATTATTATTATTATATTCCTTGTGTAGATGAATATGTTCCTAATGTAGATGAATGTGGGTATTAATATGATGAAAGAAATCACTCAAACGATGTACTCGTTTATCTTATTGATGAATGCGTTCCGTATTAGAATGAATGTGGGTATTAATATAATGAAATAAATCATTAAAATGATGTATTCGTTCATCTTATTGATGATTGCGTTTCTAATTAGGATGAATGTAGGTATTAATATGATGAAAGGAATCATTTAAATCTGTAACTTGTTTATCTTATTGATAAATGCGTTCCGAATTAGAGTAAATGTGGGTATTATTATAATGAAATGAATCATTAAAATGATGTATTCGTTCATATTATTGATGATTGCGTTTCTAATCTAGATGAATGTGGGTATTAGGCTACTGTCAGTTAATTAACAACACGAATCGAGCCTCGACAATTTTACTATTAGAAAGAGGACAATTTTCTGAGCATTTTGAGACCGCTCATTGGTACGGATTATCTATTAGCTTTCGAGAAAACGGCATTTTAAAATCAAAATTTTACATGCATTTTAGATAGGGAATTCATTAACACGAAAGTTCTATTAACGGAGCGTGCGTTCTGATATAGTCTTAGTGTTAGCCGTCAGACGCGATTGTGACATCGTCTGGTGCACATCGTGCATGTTGGACCCCTTGCTTGTAGCCGCACCCATAATATTACGCAACATTATGCAACAATTTAAAAAATTAAAAAAGGGCTAATAATTAAAAACGAGTTTCACCCCTTTCGAGTAGCACCTTTGGCGAGTTGGTGCTATCTCGGCGAATGTTTGACCGGAGCGGAGAGTAGCGGAGCATCGGTTTGACAAACGCAACCAAGGCAATCAAGAATATAACCTAAAAACGAGTTCAACGTTTGTCGACAACTGAATGCAAGCGCTACGGCTATCAGTAAGAGTATATTAATCCACACGTACCGTCAATAGAACTCTCGACTTAATGATATCCCTATCTAAAATGCATGTAAAATTTTGATTTTTCAAATACCGTTTTCTCGAAAACTAATTGATAATCCGCAAAATTTTTTTATATATACTCAGAAAATTGTCCTCTTTCCTATAGTGCTTGTGCACTATATCGAATCGAGGGTCGATTCGAGTTGTTAATTCCCTGACAGATCCCGGGGTATTAATATGTTGAAAGGAATTACTCAAGTAATGTTTACTTGTACATCCTATTGATGTACTCTTCCATCCTATTTATGATTGCGATTCTGATAATTTACAACAATGTAAATAAAATTAATGAACAAAAATGGTTCTTTAATGTTACAAACAAAACAAATTATTTAAGAATTTTTTTTATTTAAATAAAACACAATAATATAAAAAATGACTTATATACCAATGACTTGGTACGTCATATTGATGATTATTTCATCCACATAATAAAAATAAATCGATGAAACAAAATTCACTCTATTGATGAACCATTCATCATTCTTTAAACTTCATCGATGACTTGGTACGTCATATTGATGATTATTTCATCACCATAAACTGAAAACTAAAAGAAGATAAATTGATGAAACCAAATTCATTGTGTTGATGAATCAATCAACATTTATTTATTCATCATTTATCAAATTTTATGGATAATTTTGTACATCATATTGATGATTTTTTCATCATTACGATGAATTTCATTTGATGAATAGTGTTCATCAATATGACGTACTTTTTTTTTCAGTGTATCTATAAAATCCCAGCACGCTGCTCTGATTGGTCAAATTTTTTTACCAACCGAAAAATATATTAACCCTTTCAGCCCTGGATTTTTAAATTTGAAACTAAAATTTATTTTGTTAATTATTATTGATCGGAAGCTTATCAAGAAGTCCGAAACCAAATTTGAACTGGTTTGCTTCATAGGATCTTGAGTAAACACGCAGTGGTGGTAATTGCGGACACACCCTTCAAAGAGCTATGGCGAGCATTTTTGAGCAGAATCCTCAAACATCTTACGCTTTATACAGAAAGATAGATTCTCATCCAAACACTAATATATTCAATACAAGGATCTCGTGTTGAATGGATTAAGTACTAATTCAAACTAGAATTGTTTGTAAGCCGACGTTTTGATCAATCTTTTTAATCATATAATATGTTGACAAAAGGTCAACAAATCGAGTAATTAGATTATTGATATATGGCGCTAGAAGCTCTCGGCGAATCGTGCCACGGCGAATCGTGATTTTTATTAGTCCCAATACTTTATACATTATTTTCTTTTCATAAATTCTCATCTGTTCCTCTTCTCTTCTACTATGGCGCATCGTTCCCGACGCGTACGTGTAGCTACCGGTCTTATTATGGTATTGTATATTTTAATCTTAGTCGTTCTCGATAGTACTTTATCGATCAGTAAGTGTTTCTTTATCTAGTATTTAGTAGGATCTATTTGTTTATTGTAATCTTTTACCTATTTTTTTTCTGCTTTATTTTTATTATTATTCTGTCCCTAGGTACATGTGAAGCCATTCTCCTTTTAATATATTTGGTCTCCGATTTTCATATCACCTTTTTCACCAGATTATAAGAATCTTGTAATGAAAAGGTGCCAAGAGTAAGTTTTGATACCTTTATGAAACATTATATGTTTGAATGAAGGTATTTACTTATATAATAATTATTGTTTTGCTGTCAGTGGGAGTAGCGTTGAGGTGTCCGCTACAGCATCCATTCAGATGACCAGATTTTTTGGGAAAAGCTTTTTCCTTTAGAGATTCCTAGCATTGTTTCTTGTATTAACGCTTGGGGATTAGTTCCTTTTGATGTGATATAATCAGGTAGTTGGAAGGAGTAATGTTATCACATACTGATCTATGTCAACTTTGATATAGAGCAGATTGGAAGCGTATCTTCCAATTTGTTATTATTTTATGTTTTATGTTCTAGGATTATAATCTAGTCTCAACAGTAAATAAATTGTTGATAATAGTTTCTTTTTTCTTTACTTGAGTTTATTTATATTTTAGTTTTAGAAGCTTTAGAAACGAGATATCTGAGGCTTGGTTTTGTGGGGTGGATTATAGAAAGATTTTCTGAGGCTTACCTCGGCCCTCGCATACCATCAGAGCTTAGCCATCGTTGGACATGGAATTACACGTTTTGAAAACAAATGTTTTGACACTTGGTAAAAATTAAATTCACTTAAATGGACAGTCTATGTATGATCGGCACCGAAATAGTTAAAGTCACTTTCATTTTCAAAATGTACAGGTTTGGATAAATAATAAATAATCATATAATAGAACATTATTTATTAAGACACGCCTTGTTAAGAAACATCTTGCAGATAGGTATTGAAATTCGGCATCATAAAGTTAACAAAGTTTTAAAAATATGATGTTGTTTTAAAGTAGAAAAAAGCTTGATATCTCTAAATCAGTAATTTCTCTAACTATATCTTAACATAATATCTAAGTAATTCTTTCAGACTAATTTACATATTTTTCCATTAGAACTACAAATAATTAAAATATTGCTTTAAATGAAAAATATGTAAATTTAGCTGAACGAATTGCGTTCAAATTTAACATTAAGCTAAAGAAATGATTGTTATAGATAACATACATAAGTTTTTTGCAATTATTAAACATCAACTCTTTTTGAACTTTTCTTACCTTTCCAACGCCGACTTGCTGAATTCTGAGAGATGGCTCTTAATGATTCTTAATAATAATAATTAGTGAAGTATACAAACATGTTATTTAATGCTTCTTTTTTCTTTTGCTAATTGTACCAAAACAATCGGCATCGAATACAAATATGTTGTCATCAACTACAGCACGAACAGCTAATTTATAATCACCTGAAGGGGCATGTGGAGGTAATTGGTTTTGGTCTAATAACCAACTATCAATATAATAAACTCCCTATAAACAAAACAATAAACGCAATAATTAATAAATGTATAAAATATAAATAATAAACATTCAAAAATAATAAACTATACTGGAACCTTTAACCCACCTAAGATTTTTAAGGTTGCTTATACTTAAGGATCTATAGGAGACATAATCGAAGACAAAAGTGGGTGTACTTCAAATTTCACTAATATTAGTCTAGAGTCTAGACTATTCCTATCCCTATTCTAACTATCCCAGTATTCCTTCAATTCAATCGAACAAAATTTTAAAAAATTTAAATCGGAACATTATTTTTTTTAGGTCTTTTTAACGTCAAATCTAAAATTATTGCTGAAACTTTCTTCCATTTACATACTTCGCGGAAAGAAAATTATACAATAATCAGTTAATCACATTGTAACCCAGGACTAGACATTCAACATCTCTAGTTTTACGATATGACATGGATATTTATAGCGTAAATATTCATATTCAAATCATAAGCTTTAAAATGTAAACTGTAAAAGTAGAGATATTGAATGTCTAGTCCTGGATTACGATGTAATTTTCGTAATTTTTTGTTTAATTTTCTTTCCGTGTATAGTTGCAAAAAAAATTTGAAAAGTCCAAAAACTTTTTCCGGTATTTTTTATATTAATATGTATTATTCGATAAAATATGGTTTTTTATAATATTTGTTTAAGGTTTTTAAGAAGACAATTATTTTACTGTTTTGCACCTTGTGATGCACCCTAAGAGCCGAGTCTTAAGCAAAATTAACGAATCTTTATAAAAAGTGAGATTAAATCCGCAGGAACTATGGAATAGTATAGCGAATTGATTTGAAATTTCATTTACAGCGTCATAAAGTCAATGCAATTTTCATCAATCTCAGACTTTCTTCCTTTTATTTTTGTCTCCTATACAACCTTAAAATTAAAAGGAATTTCAAGATAATTCAGTTTTAAAACCAAATAAAACCCCTGCCGAACAGTTATAGCTTAATAAAAGCTTGAATAGTGTTATTCAACTGTTAATAAGTAATAATATTTAATGATATTTATCAGATCGTTAAAATAATACTTATTATTTAATCGTTATTTAAGAATTATTATTATTTAAGAATTTAAAAATTAATGAAAAATAAACAACGAAGATTTAGAATATTAAAAATGATAAAATTCAAAAATTAAATTTAAGCAAAATAGAAATAGGCCCTATTTCACGATTATTTTTTATCTTAAGTCGCACATAACCAGGAAAAGAAAAAGAAAAATATAAAACAAGATATTATATTCCAAACAATTTTCTGGAGCATTTATAAAGAAAATATTTGAAAATATTTTTTAAATTAGTTCTAATCTGTCAAAAGTGAAAAATTTATGTCTTTTTAGTGTTTTTTAAATAATAATTATATTATAAATAATATTTCTATTGTAAGTATATAAAATAGTATATAATTATATTAAATAAATTATAAATATTCTATTTTACAATACATACTAAATACCACACAATTTACCTAAAATTCTTATTTCTTTAAGTTTACTTCTCTGTTAATAATTACTCGTAAAATGTTGATACAATGATATAATATAATTTCCTTCGGAAAATAAAAGCGTATACTTAAGTAGCATAATGATTAATTATGATATAATGTAGCATTTGATATCGGTCGTGATCAACTTATTTGCAATTGTCAAAATATTTCCTGTTACTGATTTATTGATTTTTAACTTTATTCATTTTCGAGTCATAAACTTAAAAAAATGCATATTATTATGCATAATATATGTAACCAATAAGTAAATTGCAATAAATTGTATTTTATATTGTCTAATCTTACCGATGCAACAGGGCAACCCTTAAAATTTGAAGCATCTATTGCAGCTTGTATTCCGAAAGGGTTTCTATCTCCAAGCCTTTTAAATTCTTCGCATACATCAAGAGTAAAATTTGCGACTGGAATCTGACGATAAACCTTCTGTACCTTTTTGGATACAAGTAAAGAAACCTGAAACAATAAAAAGAAATTTAATTGATTTTCCCTCAAGTTCACAGTTAAAAATTATATAATTTTTTTATAGAAGTGATGATTTCAAATTTGGAAATTAAACTAATAGTATAATACTATTTAATTGTTTCTTTAAAGTTATTGTAATCATCTGATCATATAAAAACCAAACAATAGATATTTAACTATTTTTTATTGCGGCGTTTTGATTTTTTAAAATTAAAATTTTAAATTTTTTATTTTAAGAAATATAAGATAATTATGCAATTTATTAAAATAATATATAAATTATTAATTCATTTAATAATATTATTTTTAATTTTTTTTTAATAAACAGGTAAAATAAACAGTAAAATTAATTTATTTAACATAATAAATAAATAAATATTTTAAAATAATAAAAAAATTATTCTCACCAGTATATTTTTACGAACTCCACTTTTGAAATCTATCGTAAAGTTAATTACTTTCACTTTCAGAGTATTGTTGTATTTGTACACTTTTAAATCTAAAAATGGAGCTGCAGTTTTATTAACCTTAATAATTTCAATTCTATCGTGAATAAGATCATAATCGTCCTGATGAAACATTTGCTACAAATTCAAATTTTAAGAAATTCACAAAATTTTGCATAAAAGTTCCATAAACTTACCGAAACACAAAAATTTCTAATTAATAAAACTGTAAACACATGAACCCAAAATAATCTCATATTGGAGGAGCACTTGGGCTATCTTGCTTGAAGTTGCTTTTCAAGTAATGTTCCCAATAATAATTTTGCTTCTATATAACTATAATAATACTTCTCCCCCCTCTCGTAGCCCGTCGGGCTAGGTTTCCTAAAAAGTCTTGTTGCATTAACTATGCAACATGTAAATATACAACGTAAATGTGAAACTACAATTATAATATGTAGAATTACAATTAAGAAGAAATTAAGAATGTGAACTTACAATTACAGCATTTAAAATTACATTGCAAATATGTAAATTGACATTTAGCGATAGTAACTTTACAATAATATTATGCTATTGTACATTTCTAATATGTATGATTTGTACATTACTAATATGTAATACAAAACGTAGTAATACAATTTTAATATGTAATTTTAAATTTGAAATATGCGATAATACAATTTTAGTATGTAATTGTACATTTTCATTATGTAGGTTTACATTTTTGTTATGCAATTTTACATTTGAAATATGCTATATTTATACGTTTTTATCAGACCACGGAGAATATTATAAAAGAAAAATCTAATTTACTTTTCAATAAAGTATTAGAGGTATATAGTAAATGTTATAAAAATTTATTTAAATGATAGTACCAAAAAAAAACAAAAATTACACAACAATACGATAACAAGATTTACAGTATTTTGTTCAATGCACTAATTAAAGATAAAATCTTAGCTTTTGTAGTTTTCTTCATATTTTTCGTTCCTTCGCGAGGGTTTATCTTCAACAAGTAAATTTGAATAAACTCGAGTGTATTAGCACTGCATTTGGGATAAGCCATATTTAGATTATAATATAACGCGAAAAGTATTTTAACAGCTACTAAGAAATCTTTCACCTCATCAATTTTCACTTTTTCTGCATATACTGAATATGTCTGCGAGTTATCGATACTATTGCAGATAATACAAGGAGCGTTTAATGTGATTAGTTGATCCACATCTTCAATCTGATTGTTCGTTTGAATTATTGAACAGTTTTCTTTAAAATATTGACCTATAACCCTAAATGAAGTTAAATACATTTCAGGTTCATTGTTGGGAATATCACTAATAAATTTTTTTGATATACCAAACTTCAAAAGTTTTTGATATTTTGATAGGAAATTTTTTTCCAAACCGTCGATAGATTTACCCACCAACTGATTAAAATGAAAAAATAATCCTTCTCTTTTCAGCAATACAGGCCATTCCGCTTTCAATTCATGAATTGTAGGTTCTTTTTTGTTAATAAAAAATCTTTGCTGAGCAAAAGTTTCTTCCATTAATTTTGAAATTGAATCGTCAAATACAAACGTTTCTGACTGACGATTAACAGTATTCACTAAGAAAATTTTCTTTTCTTCGATTGTTTCGGGTGGCAAATTTTCAATTTCTGGTTGCCAATTCGCACATCCTGCTTTACCTTTTAGCGTACTTCTTCGTTGCTTTGGAGAGGGCTCTAAGTCGTACGTTGAACTTTTACGTTTATGCGGTCTATTCATATAGTTTCCAATCGTTTACTGATACATTGGCAGATCGATTAACAGATGTATCTAATAGTAGCGAAAAATCATCATTAACAGTAACTTCCTTTGCTATTGGCTTCTCAGGCAATGCTACATTACTTGTCATTTTTCTCCACTCTTCGTTTTTCTCCAACAAAATTAAAGTTTCTTGACTTAATAATTTCAGAATGCTTTCATCTTCTATTGGTGTTCCATCGCTTTCTAGAACTAACAACGCTCCAACAATTTTCAATTTTTCAGAACCTTTTTGCAACAAGGAGAGGTAATGGTCTTCATCGATTTTCAATGCAATTAAGCATTTTTGGGTTCGCTCTGAATTCCATAATTTATATAAAGTTGTCATGTTTACGTTTAATAATATTTTTCTTTTCTTTCTCTCCTTGATAGTGATAATATAGTTTGGGGATGTCTATCCTAATATTGTGTTTTAATATGTAATTTAAAAAAATTATAAACTTAACCTATATAGTGTTTAGGAAAAGTTAATCCGATAAAATTGGCTGCTATAAAGCTAAACCATTATTTTATCCGTTAAGTAGATTAAATTTTTTTAAAACCAGTATATAGGTAAAATTTATAGTTCAATAGAGAAAAATTTAAAAAATAATAATAGCTTAGGATAAACATCTGTTTAATTATTCCACATTATAATTACAATTTCATAAACGATGATTTATTATTGTCATATTTGTAATTATGAAGCACCATCAGTACCTTTATACAATGCGCATCAATTCTTACATAAAAATTTATCAAATGCGAGGTTTAAGTGTGTAAGTTGTATAGCAGAATTTTCCAAGTATGTGTCTTATAAACAGCATGTTTATCGAAATCATCCTGCTCGTCGTGTCGAAGAGGACAGTCAAAAATCTTCCATTTCTTATAAATGTAATATTATCGATTGTAAACACCAGGATAAAACTTTTAAGGAATTATGCGTTCATATGAGGTCGCATCATTTGAAAACAAATTCTTATATAAATTGTCCGCATCCTAAATGCCACCATATTTAAATATGAAGATTATCCCTTACCCATAAGCACATTGGTAAACAATAAATGTTTTGTTAATGAACCTAAATTAATTTCCAAAAAAGTTATATTTAGAGGGACTACTTATAAAACGGGTATGTATGTGTGCTACGGTGAGAACGATTATGGACATCTATGTTTATGTCAAATATCTTTGATTGTTATAGATAAATCATACAACAATATATATTTTATTGGTGAAAAATTAGAAGTTGTTGAAAATTCCGATATAGGACTTCATGTTGTAGCAAAAGTTTTTTCAAAAAACGATCTAATTTGCCTAAATTTTTCACAAATAACCCCATATGAACCACTTTTACACTACATAGCCCCTAATAGCTCCCGTTTTTTTGTTTTCAAATCATCTCCCACTATGACATTGTAACTGATATACTGAAAATAAAATTGTATTTTGTACATCCAACAAAATACACCATTTGATTTTTGTAAATAACTGTGTGTATATTTAAATTACACTGGTGTAAATATACATAATATATGTAAAGATACATAATACATGTACATTTAAAATAAATACTGTAAACTTACATGCCCATATGCAAATTTACATGGAATGCGTATTTTTAAATTATTACTTACATAAACCTGTGTAAATTTACATGGAATATGTATTTTTAAATTATTTATGTAAATGTTACTAGATGTGAATATATTTTACATGAAAAAATTAAAAGTAGATTGAAAAATGTAATATTGCATAAATTAACTGAATTTATAAAACTACATCATTTACCATGTAAAATTACAATATAAATCTATGTACATTTACACTGATTTTTTACAGTGTAGGTTAAATTAAAAAAAAAATGTTTATAAATTTTTGGTACAACCCCCGTGAGAGTGGCAGGGATGGGACTTAAAAGTCCCGTCAGGACCGAAAGAATGCAATTACTTGATTTTCAAAAATTTGAAATTTAAAAATTTTATAAAACTCTTTAGCTTTGATTCCTGTATTTACATGAAACATTTAAACCACTGGGACTTGAAAGTCCCGTCGGGACACAAAGGGTTAAAGCAATTTTTTTAATTTCCACCTTCACGTGGCCATAACCCAGAAAATATTGATTTTTTGGTTAAAATAGATTAATGCTATTTTAAAGAGCGTGAAGTAATATACAAACTAGTAGATTAAAACCTTTTATTGATAAAAATCAACGGCTTTCAATCACCTGTTGGTCCGTAAGGAAAAAAATTGTCTTCTTTCAGAATCTAATTGTTTAAATAATATTTTGAACGATTGGAAATCCAAACATTTTTATAGTTAATAAAATTGGTCGTTTCATGATTGATAAAGTTTTAACTGTGAATATGTTAAAAATTGTAGTAAACCCTGGTAAACCTTAATAATACATTTTCTGCAGAAGAGTGTATTTTCGGTTATCATAGCAATTATAAAATAAAAATATAACAATTATTATATCAACAAAAGTTTATATCAGATTAAATACATCCGTTGTGGTACCTAATGGTAATTACATTCCAATTTTTTAATTTTAAATACATTTATTCCAGTCATTAAGTAAAATTACCTCTGAAATCTGTATATAACTAAAGTGATATCCATCTACTTCTTTTGTTGTTCAGGTCAGTTTCCAGGCAATAACATATGGTAATCTGTAGTTTTTAAAAGTTAGAATGTAAAGCTCAATTTTGTAATTGTTACAAATATTTAAAGAATATTTTTATTCGTAGAACTTAGTTCTGAGAAGAACAAGAAGGACCTAATCGTAAAGACATAATTAGTTACAAAAATATTTTAACATTAAAAAATATTGCAATCTAATAAATTAAAGTATTGTTGTGCAGTCGTTAGATATTTTATGTGTAAAATCTATAATATTCTTTATCAATCATTCATTTCAATTAGCCTTTTTCTCTTTCTAGAAAGATTGCAGCATTTAAACTCTACAATTTCAAAGATTAACAAGAAATACCCAAAGATTTTCAATGCATTCTAAAGACAAAAAGAATTATTCTAAATCCAAATCTGTAGAACTTGGTTTTCTGAAAAGTCCGCTTATACCGGGTGACCGACCTTACACCAGGTCTTAGGAAAATAACATGGGAAATTTTTCCAATTTCTCAAGATATTTCTTTTAATTCCTGCTTCGAATTCATCATAACAGATTTTTCTGATTTGTTGTCTTATTAGTCACTGGATTAAGTCGGAGGAATTTGTTATACGATAGATATCTCAAGGTGAAAAAATAGGGCATAAACCTTATTCCAAGTTGTTTACGTTTTGTAAAAATCTGTTTTCTCCATGTAAGTCTTTTGTCCATATGAATACCATGATATCAGCATCAGCGTAGTATAAAGTGTATTCCTTTAGTGTTACTAGTGTTACAATTTTAAGTTATATTTAAATATCATCCTGAATATTGTTGGAGGTAATGATAGGAACAACATGCCCAAGTAACATTTTGTGCTGACAAAATATTGTCAGCAAATTATCAGCTGCCTTAAGCGGTCAGCTTAAAACTCAGCTGGTTTTCAACACCAACTGAATTTTAAACTTTTTTTCATCGTCAAGAATTCAAAAATTTGTGTTGAATCTTAAAGAAAATATGTAATATAATCTTTTAAACCCGTTTAAACCAAATATATTTCTTCTAAGTTGGTACAATAATTTTAATAATAATTTATAACCTTACATTTCTTAAATTACTTAAAGCCAGGCAAAAATAAAAGTGCGTAAGAAAAATCCAACTTCATCTATCTTCAACTTCTTCAACTATTCAACTTTGGGAAAAGAAACGACGGTACCACAAGAATTGACGCAATTTAAGAAGTTTTTTGTTAGTGTAGAATTGGCCGACGGCGACGCATGCATTTTAAAAAATTATTTATAGAACAAATGGTTCCTAACCACCGGAAACAACATTGTTGCAATAAAGCACATTACTGTAGTGGCAGAAAAAATACAAATTTATGGAGCTAGTATAAAAAAACTCGAAGACTTGTTTAACACGCAGCAATTAAATTGTCAATATTACATATATATGTTTTTGCAGTAATTACAAAGAAAATGCACCCAAGTTATATTCATTAAATGAAGTAAAATGCAAAATGGTTGCTATTAAGTATACAGAGAGGAAACTATTTTTATACCATTAATACTCACTTTGGATTTATTAAAACAATAAAAACTAAAATTTGTTAATTATTTTTATTAAAATTATATCCAATAAATCCAACGTATAGCGTTTCAACTTATTCCTCAACACGCTTTTGAAGAAATCTTCTGTGTCGGTATAGCCAAAATTTGGATTACTGTGATTTCCGATTTCAAAAAAGGCATATACAAAATTCGTAAATTTATTGAATGCCGTTTTCAACACATCCTTCACAGTAGAAGTTCCCGTCCACGAAAATTGACTTGCAAATTCTTTCGAACAAATTAGTATATCAAAAATTTCATAAAGCACCTTCCTGCCGCCTTTTTTTTCATATTCTCAGCGATTCTTATAAAATGTTCCACAAATGACTTGGAGAAGTCTTTATAATTTAGTTCCTTCTCCAAGTTGAGCATTCCCCCTTCATCTAATATTGGAAAGTGATCCTCCATTTCCCTAGCGATATTTACATTTTCTATCACATCGTTGCGTGTCAATATGTTTACCAATTTTTCAAACATTGCGTTTGATTGGGCAATAGATTTTTCGATATTTTCCAGTCGTTTCTCGATCTCTTATAAACGACTGTCGCTAACAAAATTAACAAAGTCACCTCCTGGTGAAAGTATATGTTCTATAAATTAATTATTATTTATAATAGTAACTTCACTTGAAGTTTACTTTCCGAATGTGCTCCGCTACCACCTTCGTCACTTACTATACGGGTAAAGTAAGTATTTCGAAAGTACCACCTGTTGCGAGTACGCAACTTAAAAATAAAAAAATTATTATAATAATTCAGATTCTTCCCTAGGAAATCCAAACGATATAATATTGTGGCTGATATAATAAACGATTAAACAAATGATGTATGGGGTAACAAAAGAAAAAATTTATTAACCAACAAAATGGGTTAATTTAAATTTTAAAATTTCTTTTAAAAAAATTAATTTTTTTTTAGTTTACTTCAAAAAGTAGAAACTGAATTAACTGCTGATTTCTAGTAACATCAGAAGCTGAAGTGCTACAGAATTGCTAATTTGCCGGCAAAAAAACAGCTGACAATGCGCTGCGGCAGCTGGTAAAACTGCTGAATATCAGCTGAATACCAGCTGAATATCATCTGTTCAACTGAATACCAGCTGAATATCAGCTGACTCAGCTGACTCAGAGCTGCGTCAGTTGATATTCAGAAATTTGACCAGCTGCTAAAGTGCTTTTTCAGCTGTTTTTCTGCCGCCAAATTAGCAATTCAGTAGTGATTCAGCTTCTGACGTTACTAAAAATCAGCAGCTGCTTCAGCTCAAAAGCTGAATTTTGTGCTGACACAGCGGGTTTGCAATTGATATTCAGCGCAAAATGTTACTTACATGTGGTACTAGTACAGCTGTGTCATCAGCAAACTGTTATTGCTAATCTTGTGATTGATAGATCCACTGTGCACAACAAATATAAGCCCACCTCAGACGATGCTTGTTTTACTGATGGATTGCATGCTGGTTTCTCTGCTGGTTTTCTACCTGCTTGGTTGTGATGGTTTCTGTGCTTAGTTGGCTTCACACGTGTTTTATGGTTTCTATGTGCACGCAGGTAGTTGTATAAAAATAAAACCTTCAACAAAGAAAATTCAACATTTCTCGGCTGCATTCATGTTTACGAACACGACGCGACATTGTCTTTGGTTAGCGCTGAAACCCATCACGTAAACCAGCAGCAAAAATAGCACCGGTTCTATCACAAAAATCCATCACGGGATCCAGCAAGCAAGTCAGCAGTGACGTCATTTTCTATGCGCAGTCAGCACGCGCCAGCCGGCAAGGCTCCCATCAGGCAATCCAGCAGCAAAACAAGCACCGTCTGAGGCGGGCTTAACACTGGCCCTAAAGCACTGTCCAGGGGTATACTCTTAAGCTTATTGTCACTTGACTTGTTGTTATTGATGTTTTTTTTTATAATTTATACACCTGCTGAATTGTACCGTGTTAACATCTAAAACCAAGCTATGGATTTGATATTCGTTTATTTTTACTTTAACACAGGCTTAAGTCGTTTAAGTAAAAGTTTCTCAAATATTTTTGAAATTATTGGTAGCATGCTGTTTGATCGGATGTGTGTGAACCTGGCACCTCACTTTTTTAAATCGACCATTTTAAGGTCAGTTCCATTAGCACCCAAAAAAGTTCTACAGTTCCTGATGTCACCTGGAAATTGATTTTGAAAATATGCGGTGCTAACTTCCGGTAGCACCGCAAAAAAAAGTACTCAAAGAGTTCTATAATTCTACAAAAAAATTTTAAAAAGTTTCGAGTCCGAAATTTATTTTTTTCGAATTTTTGAAAATTAGTAACCAGCACCGCATCTCCGGAAAAATCGGGGGGCTGACTTAAAACCTGAAATTTTCGTCAGTTCTCGTCAGTTCTGACATATCGTAGTTTTACCCCCTATGACTCGATTTGAAGCAAGTTCTCGAACCGTGCTGACTTTCGATAGCACCGCAAAATCGCAAAAAAAATATATTGCCGGCGGCTTTTGAAAGTTTTCAAAGAGTTCTATAGTTCTAGATAGGTTTCAAAAAAAGTTCCAACTCGGAAATATTTTTTTCGAATTTATTATTGAAATCAGCACCACATCTCCGGAAAACTCGGGGTGCTGACTTTGAACCTGGGATTTTCGACAGTCCTCGAGAGTTCTAACATTAGTTTTATCTCCTATAACTCGATTCCAAAATAGTTCTGACCAGTAAGTATGTATAGTTTTTTAATTTTTGAGAACTTGAAACAAGCACCGCATTTTTGGAAACTCCGGGTTCTGACTGCAAACATAGTTTTTTCGATAGTTCTGATATAGTTCTACACTCTCTAATGCGACTCGATAATAGTTCTGGAAAGTACATATTTATTTTGAATTTCTGAAAACTTCAAACCAGCACCGCATTCCGGAAACTCCGGGTGCTGACTGCGAACCTAGTTTTTTCGATAGCTCTGATATACTTCCACACTCTCTAATGCGACTCGATAATAGTTCTGGCCAGTACATTTTTTTTTAAAGTGAGGTGCCAGGTTCACACACATATTGATCGGCAGGATGTTATTTCTGCCATCAGTTTTCCTGGTTTTGGAATGACGAAAATTTGAGCTGTTTTCCATTGGTTACGGAAATATATTAATCGTATGACTGTAGTGTAGATCGATGTTAAGAATTTGAAGTATTTACGTGATTAGTGGTTGTAACCCTTTGCCAGTAATTAAGTCAAGTCCAGGTGCTTTGCTTAGATTAATTTCATTGAAGATGACACGTTGGACTTTCCGTACTTTAAAATTGTTGCAAGGATCCATCTGAAATTGTGCTTTCCAAGTAAAATGATGAACTTCAGTAGTTTCTTTTGGTATAAGAGTAGAAAGGAATGGCTTGAACACCTTTGAAAAATAGAAAATATTAAAAAAAAAATTTTATGCACATGCGTACTTGGAAAATAATTCTTATATAGTTGTGACCACTCTGTATTAATTTATAGTACGATTTCTTTTTTTAAATATTGGAAAATGTTAACCAATGAAATTGCTTTGAATTTACACGGTTTTATAATATCGAAATTTTCGGGATTTAATTGTTATGTGTGTTGCCTAAACTGAACCGGACAGAGTCGGAGATAAGGGATTTGTGGACAGAGTTAAGTGTAAAATCGAATACGACATAATATAGTGATTCCCAGGAAAGATGACGATTACGATACAACAAAATCGTATGAACTAAGCCAAGAATTCCTAGTCAAATGAAGTGTATTTTAATTTAAAATAAGAATACATTGGTTACCTTTGTTTGTAACCCCCAGCGCAAAAGAGGCCCTTCATTTGACTAGAAATTCTTGGCTTAGTTCATACGATTTTGTTGTGTCGTAATCGTCATCTTTCCTGGAAATCACTATAGTTACTTGTTTGTAATATTTTGCTTTTTTATGGTGAATATTTAATACTACTACAAGATTAAGTACTATATTTCTCTCGGGAGCACGTTTAATTTGATTTTTGGGAGCTGTCACGAAAATGGGACCACGATTTTAACTTTTTCCTATAGGCTATTGGAAGGAGAATAATTTTCAGAGTATATTAAAAAACAAATTATTGCGGATTATCCATCAGATTTCGAGAAAACGGCATATTGAAATAAAAATTTTCCATACATTTTACATAATGCATATATGCGAATAATATTTTCTTAATATGCTCAAAAAATTGTCCTCTTTCCAAAGGTTTATTCTATAGGAAATAGGTAAATTCGTGGGTCCCATTTTCGTGACAGTAACCTGATTTTTATACAGAGTTGAACTGACATCGGTATCACTATGAAAACTTATGCAAAATGTTTATAGGGTTGTGTATTGTGAAGTATAACCATTCGATTTCCTTTAAATAAATTATCTAAAGTTTCCCGGTGTAAATTTGACTTTGCAAACGACGGGCTACCTATTTATAAATATTTATATCTTTGATCGTAGTGTATAAAATTAATATTGAATTGCTTCACCAATTCACGTTAATTCACGACTCTTACAAGTAGAAAAACAGGGCAGTAAGTTCCAATGAAATGTTCATGATAGCTAAACGTGTAAATATCTAACAGTGTAAATGTAAACTATTTCGTATGTTATTGTTTTTATATTTCTAAATCAACGCAAATAATAATTATAACTAAATTTATCAAAAAATGCATATCAATTAAATATGAAATATTTCTTTACTATTATTATGACTATTATATTGCATCCAAGCAATAAAAATACTTAAAATTTTCGGCGCAAACAATTCAAAATATTTATAAATTACAAAAATATTTACAACAAATTTAAATTTACAAAACAAATTTTCAAATTTACAATAAAAAGAAATCAAAATTTAAAAAAAGGCATTTTGGAACACGACATATTATATTACGATTTTTACCAGGTTTGGGTTATTATTTATCACGAAATGATCAATTTGGGTGCTATTTTGATATATAAGAAAGCTTATCGGGATGAAGCTCAAAAGTGATTTTTGATTCCTAAAAATAAATAAAATTAATATTTCTAGTTAACGTAAATACCAAACTGACAATCGAAGGAGCTTACCTGTGGTGATGACAAACACGATGCATCCATCCAACCTTTAGGTAGAAAAACGTTTGAATACTTCAAATCGTAGAGATAGATTGGAAAGGTGGTTGATATTGGGCGTTCTTCAAACAACGTTTCGACTGCCTTCGTTTGGGTATTTACCTGTAATTCATCAAACTTTATTAGCAAAGAGACACTTAAACACGTTTTGGATCTTACTTATCCGCAATTAGTGAAAACCAGCAAGGAATGTTCACTTAACGTAACTTAAAGTGGTGAGGATTGAAAAACTTTATTAGAATAAGTTGTATTAACATAAAGAGTTAAGCACTACTTAGTAAAAAGTAAATCTATCTCTTGGACAGCCTGTGGTCGGCACCGAGACGGTTAAAGATTTGCGTTTTAAGTCACTAGTCACTTTCATTTTCAAAATGTATAGGTTTGATTGGATAATAAATAATCAAATAGAACATTATTTATTAAGACATACTATGTTAAGAAACGTCTCGCAGATACTGAAATTCGGCGTCATCATCAAGTTAACAAGAGTTCAAAAAGAAAATTATGCTGTAATATAATGCAAATTTTATGTGTTCGAATTGCTTTGAAATTTAGCATGAAGTTAGAGAAATTACTGTTTTAGATCACATATTTTAACTATACGCTTTTTTGCCTTTTGCAATTATTAAACAACATCATAAAGCTTTTTAATCTTTTGTTATACCTTTCCAACCCCGAGTTGCTGAATTCTGGTAAATGATTGTTAACAATTCTTAATAATTAGTCAAGTAAGTATATAAACATGTTATTTAATGCTTCTTCTTTTTCCTTTTTTGTACTGCACCAAAACAATCTGCATCAAATCCAAATATGTCGTCATCGGCTACAACACGAAGAGATAATTTATAGTCACCTGATGGAATATGTGGAGGTAATTTGTCTTGTTCTATTAACCAACTGTCAACATAATAAACTCCCTGTAACCAAAGCAAAATAACATGGTAATTAATAAATGTACAGAATGAAGATAAATATTAAAAAGTAATAAATCTAATATACTATAACCTTAAACCTGCCAGCAGGAACCTATGTAGACCAAACATTTTTAAGTTTTTTTAAAACTTAAGCGTGTATAGGAGATGCAATCGGAGACATAAGTAGGTGTGCTTTGAACTTTCACGTAAGTGATCCCAAAAATGGGATCTACTTTTTTCTATAGACTATTGGAAAGAGGGCAATTTTCTAAGCTTTATAAAACAATTCAAGATGGATTATTCATTAGTTTTCGAGAAAACAGCATTTAAAAAACGAATTTTTATATAAATTTTAGATAGCGACTAAACCACGAATTCTACACGGGCATTCTGTTGCCGGTCCGTGTGCCCAGATATACTTTTAGTCTTTGGAATTGAACTAGTAATTAATGAACAACGTTTTTATTTAGACAAACGCAGAACTAGTTTTAGTGTGGATCCGTGATTTGTTGTGGTTTTGTTCGTCAAAACTGACACTCCGCAACCTCTCGTTATGCAACGCTTACTCGCTAAAAACATCCTTGAAGGTAGCTCCAACTCGCCAAAATGCTACTGGATAGAACGCACAAAAACATCCCCCTACCCAGTTGCAACTCCGTGTAAAGTGTGCGGTTATTAACATGGGGTTCTTCACGCACCATGAGCACTCAACAGAGTAACAATCGCATCTGATGGGTATCATTATGAGTATATGAGAAATCGTATGGTTTAATCCCTATCTAAAATTCACGTAAAATTTTCATTTTTAAATGTTGTTTTCTCGAAAACTAATGAATAATCCACCTTAAATTTTTTTTTAAATATACTACATATAGAAAATTGTCCACTTTCTAAAAAATCTATAGGAAAAAGTTCAGTTTGTGGGATCAATTAACTGATAACGTATGAGTCTAAAGTAGCTGGACAAATTTCAATCGCATCAAAACATTCGTAATAATCTATCAATCCTATTGGTTTTTTTACTGTACCTTCTTTCGTGGGTTTAATGTCAAATGTGATTAATTTTTGTTTGAATTGTCATTATGAAAGTGTGCGAACAGAATTTTTTGCGAAAACGCGTTTTTAAAATGCTTTGCGAGCATGATAAAAGTTGCGTTTTACATCACTTTATAAATGAACATTTATTCCATTATTTCGATGTTTAGTATAAATATTGATCCCGAAAATTAAAAAAAAAACGGAAAGCCAACAATACTAAAAAAATTTTAGCTAAGTTCCTTGAAGAAAGCCGCTGAAAACAAAATTGGAGTGAGTATTCGCATACTACATTAAGGAAATATAAAGTTTCGCAAACAATAATTTGCCGAAATTTGAAAAAATTAAATGTAGTAAGGTACAAGAGAAACGTGAAACCGAGGTACACCGAAAAAAATTAGCGGAAATACCCGGAAAGTGTCATCTTTTGAGACAACATTTTTTTAACAGCGATACACTGTTAATTACGGACGATGAATTGTACTTTGCTTTTGCAAACAGTTGTGATGTAGCAAATAAAGGATTTTACACCACCTCTAAAAATACAGTTCCTGATAACGTAAAATTTATAAAAAAATCAAAATTTCAACCAAAACTATCGGCGTGGTGTCCGATATAAGTCTAAGATATATCAAACTATTTTGTTCAAACTCAAGAGGGTATTCCCGTTAATACAGACACTTATATTAAAAAATGTCTACCAAAAATGATTAATTCTATCTATAGAAACCATAAAAATGATAAAATCATCTTTTGGCCGGATCTTGGGTCTTACCATTATCCAAAAAAGCCTTAAATTGATTAGATGGTCAAAAGAGACCAGTTGTTTCAAAATATGCAAATCCGTCTAATATCCTTGCAGCTCGTCCAATGGAAACTTTCTGGTAAATTTTGTAACAAATATTTTATGAGAATAGTTGGGAAGCAACATCAGCCGAACAATAAAAAAATGGATTAAGGCCTGTGCCAAAAAAATGTATATGAATATGCTCCGGCGTATGATGGAAGGTGTTAAAAGTGAAGTCTGAAGAATTGAAGAAAATGGACCGTTATGTGTTTAAAAAATTTTTTTTCTGTATTCCAATAGTATTGTATTTTTATAATAAAAAATTAATTTTAAATTTACTATTACCAACCTTTTTTATTACAGTTTAAATTCTTTCCAGCTACTTTGACTCACACGTTAGTAACTGAATTTCACTAATATTAATCTTCTGCTGGTCATGAACGATAAACAAAGTTATATAGTTCTATATTTCTTTTAAATCAGTTCATTTTATTGAAATGACAAATATATAATTTATTTTAACAAAAATTAAACAAAAAAAAGTGACTATCTCTTTAATTCACTAACGAAATAAAAAAAATTATATTTTGATAAATCATTATTTATATTTGTTTTCATTATTTTCAATAAAAATTATTAATATAACAACACTTTATCGGTTGTTATTTAGGATTAGTTTTGCTGAAACTTCCTTCTATTTACAAATTGTAGCCCCCAAAAATGTGGAAAAACAGAGACTTTTATCCGAAATTTTTTAAGTTAATATTAATATTCAGTAAAAAAAATGGTTTTTATAAAGTGGTTTTTATATTTTAAGACTTCTTTTAAGATTTGTTAAGATTTTGTTTAAAAGTTTTCATAAGATAACTATTTTACAATTTTACACCTTGTGATTTTCCCTAAAGGTCGAGTTATAAGCAAAACAATACATCTGATTTTAACGAATTTTAACAAAAAGTAAGTGTCAAATTAAAGCCGCAAGATCTATTGAATGATGTAGTGAATTGATTTGAAAATTTTGTACAGCATCATAAAATCAATTAAATAGTGAGATTAAACCATTAATAATTAATAAAATATAATATTTAAAAAAATTTTAAAAAATTTAACAAACTGTTAAAATAATAGAATTTTAACGGTAAATTGAAGAAAAACATACTTAAATTATTATTATTTAAAAAGCACTAATAGTCGCGTCAACCCTTGCCAACAGTTCCTAAAATGGCTCCACAGGTCGGATCGGGATGCGGTTTTCTGCATTCTCTTCCAAAACGATTATCTCGGAATGTGCCTGGAAAAATTTTTCCCGGAGACCGAAAATTGTATCGCTGCAGGCCAAAGTGCACGCGAAAAATGCATTATCTGGGAGGCCTTTTGGAAGATTTTCAAATTTGATAAATAAGGGTCACCAGGTGCCATTGGGGTGCTCGCCGATGCCAGATTTGGATTCAGCGGGCCAAAAAACCCCCCAGAATGATTTTTGATTGACCTTGTTTGATTGTATCAGGAAAACTCCCGGAGATGACGTTTATCGTCAGGTTCAGGTGCACCGGGTGTTCGGGGAGTTGCTTTCGACGTGAAATTCGGAACCACCGCCCCACAGAACCGCCCTCTTATGATTTTATTTTATTTTATTTTATTTTATTTTTATTGTGTTAAATTTCACACTACATACAGGCCGAGGGCCTAGTTACATGTAGATAAATACATATACCTATATTATATTACATTAAACGAACTGCGACTTCGAGACCACATGCGAGATGCGAGAGGCTTCACACCCAAAATTTACTAAAATTACCTAATAGGCATTCGGTTAAAGACGTTTCTCGCAATTTCTTTAAAATGCGTGAGGCTGATGTCATATTCTACATTTGAATTGAGAAGCAAATAATTAAAACTATGGCAAATGGTGTGCAGCGGTGCATGAGTCATATAGAGCGTTTTTGCCGGGGGAACCTGTATCGTACTGCGAATTCGCGTATTGCATGAGCGAGGTACTCTTATTTCTATCATTTCATCAATTCTCGGACAATCGTATAACCCTTTAAGAACTTTATAAAGGAACGAGGCTGAGCTGTATTCTCGCCTAGCACGCAACTCAATTACATTATATTTCGATTTGAGACTATCACTACGCACAATATAGGACGGATAAGTACCCGTTTCCATATATTGTAAATATCTTAGCAATCTACCCTGCACTTGTTCTAGTGCCAATGCATCCATCACATGCGACGAGTTCCAAATAATACTGCAATACTCCAATTTAGGACGTACAAGGCTGTTAAATAGAGTCTTTACCACATCAGTACTTTTAAATGATTTTGTATTTCTAATAACGAATCCCAATAGCTTTCTAGTTTCAGCCACAACTTTCGTGATATGACTCCGAAATGTCAAGTCCGAGACAAACGTTACTCCCAAATCTTTTATGGATTCCGGTCTATTCAACATAATGTTTTCCATTTTATAAGAATATTTCACTACTACCTCCGACCTCGAATAGCTAACGACATTACATTTAGATATGTTAAACTCAAGCTTGTTCCTTTTACACCAAGTCAATATCCTACGGATATCTGCTTGCAGCAATTCACAATCCCCGACAGACTTAATTCGCATGTACAATTTCAAATCATCTGCAAACAACAAATATAATGAGTTAACCAAGAAATCTCCTATATCATTCACAAACAGCAAGAAAAATAACGGCCCCAAGCTGCTACCCTGAGGCACACCAGAAACCGCATCATATAATCCGGACAAAAAGCCATTAAACGAAACCACAAAGGTTCTCCCTTTAAGGTAAGAAACAATCAACGCCAAAATCGGACCTAGCCCAAAACTATAGAGTTTTCTCAAAAGTATGTCATGTATTACTCGGTCGAAGGCTTTTTTAAAATCCGTATAGATTGCATCAACCTGAGTTCCTTCATTGAGGCTCTCATAAACAAACTGTGTAAATAGAAACAAGTTAGTCTCCACTGATCTACCCTTTAGGAAGCCATGTTGGCCTGCATTCAATGATAATTTTACGTGATTGTAAATTCTACTGTGTAGGATCTGCTCAAGCAGCTTACTAGGGGCTGCCAGTATGGAAATTGGTCTGTAATTTTCAAATTTTGTGCTAGTTCCCGATTTAAGTATAGGACATACCCTCGCCACTTTCCATAACGTTGGGTAAGTATTTGTTTCTACAATCCGATTAAATATATATAGAAGCGGGCAACTCAGCCACTCAATGAGGCTTTTCAATAAATATGGAGGAAAGTTATCTACTCCGCATGCCTTCCCCGGCTTCATTCTTCCCGCTGCCTGGTAAACTTCCTCTTCCGTTATATTCGGAAAACACATGTTCTCCTGTAATGACAGAATCTCAACCTCATCTATTATCGTAGAGATATTGTAGGTACTTAATACATCAGTGTTATACACGGAGCCGAAATACGACGCAAACTTCTCCGCCTGATTTTCGATTTTGACTTGAGAATTGTCACTATCCACCATATGCAATGATTTTTTTGTTGCGCTTTTTTTTGTATTAATATAATTCCAAAAATTTTTTGGATCACCCGTTATCAAGTCCTTTTTGATGTCTTTGATGTATTGCGCATATTTGGTTCTAATCAAGTTCTTAACCGTTTTTCTTTTGTTCTTATACAAGGCATCAAAATGCGAAGACATCGATTTATTTTTCCGATATCTATCCTTGAGCTTTAGTTCATGTATGATCTCACCATCGAACCACGGCGGGAATGACCTACTAACGTGTTTTACCCTAGGGACATTTTTGTCAAAGACTTCGTACGTTTTTTTATAAAATTCGTCCACTGCAGCATCAACCCCATCGATTTCATATAATTTTCCCCAGTTAATGTTTTTTATATCATGCTCTAGTCTTTCATATTTTGCTTTTTTAAAGTGATAACTATTGATGGGTATGGGGCCTCTACTGAATTTATCTGATGCTACTGTGATATTAATCAACAAAGTAGGATGGTGATCATCCTCCGCAACGAACGGAGTATCCTCTCTAGCAACAACACACCCCAAGCTTCCCAACACAAGATCAAGCGTCCTCCCCGACCTATTCAGAATATTATTGAATTGCTGCAAGTCATTGATATCTATAAATTCCGATAATAATCGTGTATTTGGCTGTCCTAGGTACATATTAGATGTGGTACCCCTAACATCATTCAAATTAAAATCTCCAACAATGATAACTTTATCACTAATATAGTTTAAATTTTTTTCATAAAATTGGAAGAACTCGGAATACGCCATCCCAGATTGCCCCGGGGGAACATACACAGAGACCACAGTAACTGACTCAGATCCGACCTCAAAAGTAATTCCCACAGCATCAAATATATTATCTGATGTAAATATCTGCTTTACAGTATACTTGGTCTTAATAATAATAAATGTACCACCACCTCTCTCTCTCCCAGTACGCTCAAGCCTTCTGTCATTTCTAAAAACACTCCACTCGCTACTGCCCACCAACTCACCATCCAAAAAACTCTCATTCAACCATGACTCAGTTATGCAAATGACATCAAACTCACTACTCACGAGATTCAAATAAAAATCCTCCAACTTTGTACGCAAGCCTCTCACATTCTGATAATAGATTCGCATAATCTACTGTGTTCTCGTGCGTCACATGAAAATACAAAAATTAAATACTGTAATCAGATAGAACGCAAAATATTTTCTCCTAACGAGATATAGCTTAACAGCCAACGCCAGTCCTGGCTACTCAATACTTAATGATTTAATTATTATATTAAAAATTTAATTATTGCATAAAAAATTACAAGTGCGAAACATATTAAGCAAACACAGGAGCGACGTCAGCCGCAATACAGAAAATGTAATAAAAACAATAACAAAACAAGCCATCATAAATATTAGTACTCCATACCTGTCCGAGTTATTAAATGATAATAATAAACGTGAAGATAAATGAATTTCGATAAAGTTTGGAGCTGTTTAGAACGATATCACACATCACATACACTTCTAACCCATTTTAAATAATCATATATCCTTTATAGTACTACGGTTAAATAAACTTCTGTTCAAAAAATATAAACTAAGTAAATATTACAAAGTTAGGCATTCAACAACAGTTCTTTCATTCTGCACTCTCCGAGTCATTATTCTCCCATCAATGGTCCAGACATTTTTATATCCGAAGTCCTTTTTAGCTTGCTTAAGTTTTTCGTATCGTATTGTAGTTAAGTCCTCCTGTATATTAACACTGGTTCCCCTGAGCAATTTCCTGTTTTTGATGACCAAATTTCGTGTCCTATATGAAAGAAACCTTACCAGCAGTGCACGGGATCGATCACCATTAATAATTTTGCCCACCCTATGGCTTCTTTCGATGTCGGTCAATTGCACATCGATCTGAAGGCGGTTTCTCAAAAGGTCCAATATTAGTTTGTCAGTCGACTCTCCTTCTAGCTCTTGAATACCAAACACTCTTAAATTGTTTCGCCGACCAAATTGTTCAGCAACATCCCTGGCTTTACAATTCTCTTCCCTCAATGCACTAATGAGGACTTCCTGTTCTTGGATTCTCTGCTCCATGGTATCAATCCTCTCTAACTTCTTCTCTATTATCGATATGCTGGCCGTATTCTGCGCCACCTCGGTCTTTATTTCAGCCATCATTCCAATTAATTTATCTAACTTTGAGTTTATTTGTCCTAACGATTCCATCTCGACGCCTCCTTTAACTTGGTTTCTTGTTTCGGGCATAACGTAGTAAGTGAAAATGAAAATAAACGCAGTCCTCACCAGATAACGATGTAAATTGTTTTGTTTGACCTCTATTTTATTGATGCGGTAGAGCTTTTTAGGTTATGCTTTATTCCAACTCACAATCGTCGATACTCTCTCCAAATACAAAGAACTCAGACCACCAACATCTCCAGGATCTCCAGGATCAGCAACAGCAATAATCCACTTATCTCTCGCCAATTTAGACTCAAAACCACGCGTATTCGTACAAAACTCTCAAGCGACACACAAAAACGTCCACTACTCGGCCATTTGCAATTCCTATCGTATTTTCGGGTGGGTTTTGGCAGTCTTCTCAAGAAAACTCTCGGAGACGACGTTCTAGCCCGGGTTTTGGTGCACCAGGTGCCAGTGGGGTGCTCGCCGATGCCAGATTTGGATTCAGCGGGCCAAAAAACCCCCCGAAATTATTTTTGGTTGCCCTTGTTTGATTGTATCAGGAAAACTCCCGGAGATGACGTTTAGGGTCAGGTTCAGGTGCACCAGGTGTTCGGAGGTCAATTTGAACATTATATTCGTGATCAGCGGCCTCGAAAACCCCCGAGTTGAAAATCTTCCAAAAGGCCTCCCAGATAATGCATTTTTCGCGTGCACTTTGGCCTGCAGCGATACAATTTTCGGTCTCCGGGAAAAATTTTTCCAGGCACATTCCGAGATAATCGTTTTGGAAGAGAATGCAGAAAACCGCATCCCGATCCGACCTGTGGAGCCATTTTAGGAACTTGGTATCCATTTCCGCAAGGGTTGACGCGACTATAAAGATACATTAATTTACCACTTTTAACAGATTGAAGACTGACATGACGAACGACGTGTTTCGGACTTATTCGTGGTACCACGAATGTGTCGTTCGTTAAAGCTTTTTGAATTTAATAATTTTTTTCTTGCTATTTTTCGTTTGTTATTTATTCTTAAAACGGTCCTGACTACCGTTGTCCTGCTACGATTTTGTATTTTGAAATTTATCTACTTATTATTAGACAATGGTTACTTCAAAATTTTACCCTTGCATTTCAAAATTATATGCTATTGTGAAAATCTCTACGTATTGTGAGAATTCGGGCGTCAGCATCTCTAATTTTTTTAATTTATTAAAACCTTTAAAAAAGTTATTAAAATTAAAATGTTTTTAATATTTTTAATTTAGTTGAATGAACGACTCCCAGCTAAATTTGAGACGGATGACATAAGCAACACGAGGGTTATGAATGGATGAGAACAGCTGAGGATCGAAGAAAATGGCCTGAAATAAGGAAGGCTTTTACATCCGACAATTGATGAATTAGCTTCGATAATGATGATGATTTGCATCTTCTGCATGGTTATTCGTTTGATCAAAATTATTTAGCAGTAGTTGTTGGTACACATTCCATATTTCATAATATGACACCTATATAATAATTTTCAAACCACTTTAAAATGCAAATTCTAAACAAGTTACCATACGATACGGCAATGCAATGTCTCTTTCACTGTTGTAATCGGTTCTTAAACCAGGAATAACCGCAAATTTCCGTTAGATATTTTAGTTTAAATGAAAGAAAGTTTCGAAATTTTTTGCACCGAATAGTTTTTGCGACGAAATGGAATTCGCCGAATCAGCCTAGCACCAAATCGTCTTTGCGCCGAAAAGGCAGCGTTAGATCGGGTGTGCGCCGAACTACTACGCCGAATCGGCTGCACCAAAAAGTCCTAGTCCCAATTAACGTTATGTATCTAACTCAGGGTCTATGACTTTTGGAACCACTGTATTCATTTTAGTTTTTTTTTATATTTTTATTAATTTAAAGAACTTTTCTTCAGCTTACGAGATAATAGTTAAAATATCATATTTCATTCAGAAACAGTAATTCGATTCAATTCAGATTCAATAAGTTTTAAAACCTCAAACTGATAAGAAATCAACCTTTATCGCAGTCTCTCTTTAAATTAATATAAATAACGATCACGTGTAAACGCCAGGGGGCAGTTCAAATCTGACAGTCTTGAGAGAGGCTTCAAAAAGTTACATGCCAAAAAATCGTACTCGAAGAGTATTTGTGTTGTTACTCTATCCATCAAAAGATAGCGGTTAAGTTATTAATAAGTTTAAGTTAAGTTAGTGATGGAAATTAAATTGAAATTATCGATACTAACTACATTACATAACGTTGCTTCCGTACAGATTAATTTGAATTTTTGAGTATCGATGGTGAATTTGCAATACGTCGTAAGCCACAAAAGTCAAATTGTTCAGGAGAGCATTAAAACATCTTATTTCTGTTTTAATAAATAATTAAATATATATAAAAAAAATATGGTGTACAAAAATTAAAAATTTTTTCTTTTGTAGAAATGTTATGGGGGACATAAAATATTAATTTTGAGACTGAAATAGGGTTATTGCATATTATAAACAAATACTTTTTTCATTTACAAAATATTGCATTTGTCAAAATTTTGTATTTTAAATATGCTGAGGTGTACGAAATTTTATCAGACGATGCAGAAGTACCACACAAGTCATTTAAACAAAAAAAATTTTTGTTATTTTATTGTTATTTTCGTAGTTGAGTGTAACTATATGTATATCACTGATAACCAAATTTGTTGTTATTGCACAAATCTAATCTGTTTTAAACCCTCTATCTGAGACTAGAAGAGAAACAACAACAACGAGTTCTCAATTAAAAAATTTATTTAACCGTTTAATTAGTTATTTAATTTAATTGGTAGGCATATTTGGTTTACGATCTTATTCTTATTCATTATTTTTATTTTAATATGTCTTTACGTAATTCAATTATGTTAATTATTTATCCGAATAAATTGTTTTATCTACGACTGTCAAACAATAGTGTCATTATATGTGTAACTATGAATACATAATTTGGCTCATATCTACAGTGGATAATGGATTCATTATCCACGGCTCCTGTTCATTATCCACGGCTGCTGGCAATTTTTATTTATTTTCTTTATAAATGACAAATGGCAACTTAATTCCATAGTTGAAAATTAATGCTGTGTTAGTTATTGTTTAACAGTCGTTGATAAGACAATTCGTGTATAATGGGCCATATTACACGAGAATAATTACAAAACTTGCTCACTGCGTTCGCTCGTGTTGTGAACAATTCTCGTATAATATAGCCCTCATTATACACTCATTAAATAATATACTATTTCTTCATCACTTCTTGTATTTGTGTGGTGTGAGTAAAAATTACTGTTTATATTTCCCTACGCGTACGGAAAAAAATACCACGTTACCTCGAGATTTCATTAGATCTCTAAAATCTAATGTGATGGCAGCAGCAGATTGCTATGTATGCACGGGTGTAGAAATGAGTGGACGATTATAAGTTCCACAGATTGTCAATTAAAGATTTGTCAAAGAAATAATAAAAGAGATAAATTTTAATCAATAAATGGAAGTTTGAATTTGTTAAAAACAATTGTGTTTTTGCAATTTTGGAAAAATTATTTAATTTTTAATTTAATTTATTATTATCTTATTGTTCTCACAAGTTAATAATTTATATTTAAAAAAAAAATTATTTATTGCAAATAGAATTATTGTTTCAATATTGCGATGAAGCGGCTTTGCCGGGTTTAATCGAGTAATAGTTTAAGTTAGCACCTGTGGAACTCACATGTTTTCCCGAGTACATTTTTGACCACCGGTAGAACTATCGGCAGATGAGCAAATAAAAGGATTAAAAATTGACCGTCGGTAGAATTTACTACCGTCCATCCTATAAATAGGGTTTTATTTTCTTTCTAAGTTTCTATTCAATGCTATATTATCAATTTTTATTATACAAACGAGTGCTGTCCGTAAAAGACTTATGGTTCACATGAAGTTAGCGAAAGAAACGGTTCTCACGAAAGGTTAAAAGTAGTCACGAGGCAACGACGATTTGTAAAAATTCCCTCAAATTATTAAATTTAAAAAAAAATAAACAATATTGAGATAACCCGGTGGTCTCGAATTATTAAATTATAAATTTTCAAAGATAATATTAATTTTTTTCCGTGGCACTCATTATCATGAACATGAGACTCGTTTTACTAATAAAATTCAAATATTAAATTTTATATTAGTTTATAAATTTCAATCGCTGATGTAGAAAGTTAAATGTGGGCAACAATAATTGAACCACACGCCTCACTATTGCTTCGACATTAATGCAATTCAATTTTATTAAATCTAAATAAACTTTTTATCCTCAAATAAATTCAAATAATAATTATACAATTAAATACAATATTGCTTCTTAATTATCACTTTCAAAAATTATACCGAAAACTCGTCCAATGCGAGTCTTACGCAAATCAAAACTTTTATTCACAAATTAATTTATCAAATACTTGAGACACAAAATATAAGTTTTACGGGACCTCCCGTAAAATACGACCACTCCGGTCTACATAAACGGCAAAACGCAAAGTTATAAACAAATTTTCGTACCAACATAAAATAGTTGCCGCAAACAACAATTCAAATATTTACATAAAATTAAATTTAAATTTTTAAACAATTAAAACAAAATTTCAAATTAAACAAAAATAAAATTAAAAAATTAAGAAAAAATGATTTTGGAATAGTACGGCAATATACAGGACAAGGCATACATAAAAATAAATTTATTGTTTTAACTCGATATTACTAAAAAATTAAACTTTAGTTATTGTTATTACTTTATACTTTTTTTTAAATTTCTCGAATTAATTAGGACCCTAAAATCTGTAGTAACTTCTAAGAAAATAATATTTAAAAATATTTTTCAAATTTATTTCTAACCTGTCAAGAATGGAAAATTAATGTTTTTTAGTGGTTTTTAAATAATAATTTTCTAGTACGTTTTTCTTCACTTGACAGTAACTTAAAATTTTATTATTTTAATGTCTTGTTAAATATTATATTTTACAATAAGGTACTAAATACCACACAATCTACTTATAATAATCGGGGGTTAATCCACAAGAGGTTCACTTTTTATCGGATCAAATTGTTTTTGGACGAAAACATGATAGCCATGGAAAAAACTCGAGAATTAAGGGAATTTTAAAATTACGAAAGCGTAGCTTGAGCAATTTTTGTAGATCCCTGAATTCGAGAGTTGTTGCTAATTTAAAATAATTTTGACAAACATTAATTATGATGACTATCTCCCTCTGACGTCATAACTAACCTGTCCACCAATCACCAGATTTCATTTCAAAAATGTAGTCCAATGAGATTTCAATTTAGCGAACATTTAAGTTGTCTAGTGAAATCGACCAATCACGAGTAATACGCACGAATTACCGATCATTTTCGATAATTTTTCATCCTTACTTTATTTACAAATAAATCCTCTGCGAGTCGGGCCGATTGTTATCAAAAATATGTAATCGAACGAAATGATCGATAATATTCTATGCACATGGGAAATTATATATGACAGTTGTTACCAAAGGCTACTACACACAAAAAGCTACATCGAGTTTAATCGAATTTAATCGCATGTTGATATATATATTTATAGAGTTTATTCACTTGCAAAACTTCAAAATGACATGTGATTGGTCGAAACAAAACACATTTATGAATGTCGATTGGTTGTTGATATAGGAATGGATTAATCAATGGATGACACATTATTTAGAAGATTTAATCTTTTCTTTATTATTTTTATTAATATAGGTATACTACTTGGAAACCTTCATCAATAATTAGATGTTTTATTTAATTTCTTATGGTCAAAATTTTCCTGTTACTGATTTATTGACCTTAGCTTTATTTATTTTTGAGTCATAAAACATATAAATAATATGCACATAATTAGCAAATCTGCTGAATTAGTCAGCGACATTTGAATTCATATGTTTCAGTTTTCGGAATCTGATCAGTAAATTTTCAATTTTGCTAGCATGTAATAAATTTAAACTTTTACAATAATTTCACATATAGTTATGTTCGATGCATTCTATGTAGAAGGATAATAACCTCCGGAAAACAAATTGCGAATAAACCCATTCAAAAGTCACCACCATTCAGACAATCATATAATACACCTGTTAGGCCTTTTGGAAATTCTAATTTTTATCCAAATTTTAATTCAAATTTTAATCGAAACTTTAATCAAAATTTAAATAATTTTCCACGAAACTACAATCAAAATTTAAATTCAAGATTTAATAATCAGCATTCGCGTGGTCCTGTTCAAACTGGACCTAATCAAAATAGTTCACAAGTCGTAGGAAATGGTTCTCGTCAAGAACCTACCCCAATGTCAATATCAACCAGAAATACTTTTAGACAACCGCAAAATCGAGCGAATAATTACTTCCAAAGTTACGATCCGCGCAATTTTATTTCGGAAGAACTTAACAGCGTTCAAGATAGTAATGACCAGTACGATTGCCATTATCCCGAATTTCAACAACCCGAAAATTTCGAAATAGGAGACGACGTAAAAAATTTCGCTTCAAACTTTGAGCAAACAGAAAATTCGGAAAATCTAGAGGAGAATGAAAATTTTTGTATGCAAGCCTCGGAAAACAATAGATTTGAATTCAATAACCAATAAACCTAAATTACCATTTATTTCAATTCAAAGTTTAAAATTTTAATTTTAAATTTTAATAGACAGTTTTCAAATTCAAATTCAATCAAGAACCCGATGACGGCTCACAAATACTTTAAAAATTTCATTTTGAAGAAACACTTTTCAGTAAAAGGCTTTAACAGAATAGAATCTAATGACGAAAATGTGTCTTATCCTATTTTATCAGAATTTGGAATAAATAATAAAATTAATTTTCACGTAATCAAATGGCACGATAGAAGAAGATCGCAAAATTCAAATTAATTTCTTGCAACAAGTAGAGGTAGATCCAATAATTAATATTGAAATAAATCAAAGACCAAATTCAAGTCTTGTAAATTCAAATATTTCAAACATCATTCGAACCCAACATTTAAATTCAGAAGAAAGACAAAGCATCTTAAATTTGTGTCAAAAATATCAAGATATATTTTATAACGAAAATTGCGACTTGAGTTTCACCAATGCTGTAAAGCACAAAATTAGAACGACAGATGACGACCCAGTTTACCGAAAATCATTTAGGCACCCACACCATTTAAAATTGGAAATCAAGAATCAAATTCAAAAACTATTAGATAATAAAATCATTCGCCCTAGTATATCCCCTTTTAGTTCACCCGTTTGGATTGTTCCAAAAAAGGTAGATGCTAGCGGAAAACGAAAATTTAGATTAGTTATTTACTATCGAAAGCTAAATGATAAAACAATAACTCTATTATATATACCTCACAAGTACCCCCTCCCCAGAATTGAGGAAATTCTTGATAATTTCGGAAAGTGTATGTACTTTTCGACTCTGGATTTGGCACAAGGTTTTCATCAGATAGAGTTACATCCTGATTCAATGGAAAAAACTGCATTTACTGTAGATAACGGGCATTGGGAATACGTCAGAATGCCTTTTAGGTAAAAGAATGCCCCTTCCACATTTCAGCGTGTTATGGATAATATCCTACGGGAATATCTCTACAAATTCTGTAGAGTTACAATCGCTATCGATAGCGACTTTTATTTTGTTAATTGTTTGCATTAATGTTGTAACACCTATAGTATATTTTTTGAACTGATGATGGTCTTGTAGACCGATACATGTTTTCTGTTTATACAAGTAATTAGTGTTGACTAGTTTTTGTTTTTTAGTAAGAAGTTAGACAATATCGTTGTTTTTAATTTGTCAATAATTTAAAATTACGATACTATTGGCCGGACATGAAATCAAAAATTAACAAATTAATAAACGAGTGCGAAACATTCTTATTAAGTAAATATGACAGAAACCCATATAAAGTAAAATTTTCAGGACCCCTACTTTCTAAACGACCTTTTGACATAATCCACATAGACACTGTTTTGTAGGAAACAAATTTTTGACAATAATTGACCTATTTTCACGTTACGCTCAAGCTTATTTTGTTGTTGATGGTTCCGGAATATCAATGTTAAACAAATTACGGCACTATTTTTCTCACCACTCGTATCCAAAGAAAATAGTTTGTGATGAGGGAAAAGAGTTCAAAATTAAAGTTTTTGAAGAATTTTGTTCCTTATTTAAAATTGAGCAACACTTTACAACAAATTACAATAGCACTTCTAATTCCCCCGTAGAAAGAGTACATTCGACCATCATAGAAAAGTTACGCATTCTCAAAATTCAAAACGAATCCGAAAATCCACAAAATTTAATGATATTAGCGATTTTGATTTATAATCAGTCAATTCACTCTGCTACAGGCCACACACCCTTTACACTACTTTACGGACCTTTCGAAAATTTAAACGCTCACGAAATTGACATGGACAAAACAGTTTACGAAATTTTTAATGAAAAACATAAGAACGAGATTTTACCATTTTACGAACAACTGTATCAAAAACAGCTTAGAAATGGCACGAGGATTTTAGAAAACCGGAATAAAAACAAAGAAAGCGATGTCGAATTTAATGAACCAACGGCGTATTTCAAGCGACAACAAATTAGAAAGACAGACCCATATTGCGATAAAGTTAACGTAACATCAATTGACAATAAAAAAGTTTAAGGAATTAGAGAAAAATCAAAAAGACCGACAAATATTAACCTTAGAAATGTTCGTCGTATTAAAAAGAGTTTTCCATTTCAGGATCATGGGACTGATCAGTCGGACCCAGGGCCTTCAAATAGAAAAGATTAGCACTAATGGCTATTTCTCCGAAGATTTAGGCTCAGCAAAATTCTTAAACCATTATCATAATTTCTATTTTTATTTTAACATAACCGACTTTG
Source organism: Cantharis rufa (assembly GCA_947369205.1). Lineage (NCBI taxonomy): Eukaryota > Metazoa > Arthropoda > Insecta > Coleoptera > Cantharidae > Cantharis > Cantharis rufa. The sequence goes on along the minus strand of OX376307.1, from coordinate 21,647,004 downwards.
ATGTAAGTTACCACTTATTATTAGAAAATGTAATTATTTTAGGACCAAAAATGGTAAACCCTCTTTCCCCAAAAGTATTCGGTACACTAAAAGAAAATTGTAAGTCCATCGAAAATCAGTTGCAGAAATTTAAACATCGTAATAAACGCGCTCTCATCGACATTTTAGGAACCGCGATTAAATTCGTTTCCGGCAATCCAGATAATAATGACCTAATCGAAATTCATAACAATCTAGATTCATTGTTTAAAAATCAAAATAATATCATTAAACAAATGAGTCGGTATACAACGTTTGCAAATCATATTACGGCACGATATTCCAACGATCTCCAAATCATTCGAAATGATATCAACGCGTCCCTGACCGCAATAGTTGACCCAATACGCAAACAATCTTCTTCATAACCTATTGGCAGTTCAGTATTACGTTTACTTAAGTTCAAAATTATTAAATGTCCTTCAGAGTATCGAAAGAACCATATCGTTAGCTTTTTCAGAAATAACCAATTTAGAAATTATATCTGACTCCGAATTAAGTGAAATTATCAATCATTTAAAATCAGTTTATAAAGAAACAGAACTACTTGAATTGGACACCGTACATGCTTTTAAAATATTAGAATTTTCAAAATTTATTGTTTCAACGCAAGATATTATCACATGTATTTTAAAATTACCTATCCTTGATTCCTCGCCGTTCCAATACACCAGAATTTACCCGATCCCTGACAAACAAAACAATGTGCTAATACCACCAGGAAGATATCATCTACAAGGCACAAGGAGAGAGTTCTGGACCGAAGAAAAGTGCAAGGTGATTGAAAATCAAATTGTGTGTTTCGAAAAACCGGGGGTTATTAAGTGTTCGGTTACAAATATCAAAAATTGTACGATTACTGTAGCTAATAACGATTACAAACTTTTTTATTCAACTTCAAAACGGGAAGATTCTAGCTTCATGTAAGTAATTGTAGACAACGTTTTAATTTCATCCAAAAATAATTGTAAGATAATAATTGGTAACGGCATTTTTGTGAATACGTTCAGTAACTTTACTTTTAAGAATACTTTAGTTATAAGCGCTAATAATAATTATAAAACTAATTTGGGTATACAATTACAACAAAAACATTTGGATAATTTGAAAGATTTAAGGGATGATTTAGAAAATTTAAATAATAATAATTTTAGTTTAGATCCAGTATTCCATGTCACTCATTTTTCTTTGACTTTGTTAATAATCATAATATCATGTATTTCTATCTTGTTATTGTATGTATTTAGAAATTAGATAAAAACTTTTATTTATAATCAAAAATCCGGAGACGGTTATGAATCAACACCAATACCAACTCATCAAGAACACGAGGACGTGTTATTATCTTAAGGATGGAGGAGTTATGTTCGATGAATTCTAGAAGGATAATAACCTCGGATATGACATTGCAATTATTTGCAATGCGTAATCAATTTATAAAATAAGTTAACTTTTATGCGTTCTTAATAATTTTGTAATTAGTCTTCATATTGATTTCATATTAGTGAGGTCTCATGTTAGATATTTGTATTATTTAATAAAGACAAATATTTTTTAAAAACGTGTTTTTCGTATCGAATAACATATTTATATTAATAATAACTACTGTTATTAAGTTATTGACTATTGAAGTTTAAAATTGACTGATCAGTTTCCGAAAATCGAAACATATGAATTCAAATGTTTATGCATATATGCATTATGCGTATGGGAATATTATAATGTAGCAATGATTAAATTGCAATAAATTTACGTCAGTCAAATTAACCATGTATTTTGTATTGTCTAATCTTACCGGTGAAAGAGGACAACCCCTAAAATTTGAAGCCTGTATTGCACTTTGTATTCCGAAAGGGTTGCTATCTCCAAGTTTTTTATATTGTTCGCATACGTCAAAACTAAGATTTGGGAGTGGAATCTGACGATAAATGTTCTGCACTTTTTTGAATATAAGCAAATTAAACTGAAACAATAAGAAATAAGTTTACTTAATATTTTTAAATTTAATTTGAAAATTACTAAATATTTAAACGTAAAGAAACAGTTTAAAAAAGTTATGAGAGCTAGTTTTGTTGCTTTACAGATTATTTGTTCTTTACAATAAGTAAAGAAAATTAAAAAATAATTAATAAACGTAATAAACTCTGTCAGTAGAAAATTTCGATAATTTAAAAAAAAATATGTATCTGAAAAGCTACAGCTTGCAAAATTACATTTTTTTAAGTAAACAGGTTAAATAAATAATTAAAAAAAAATTTTTTAATTTAAACAATAGTATTTTGCTACCAAATTAAATAAAAACTTTAAAAACCTTCGAATGATTTTGTTAAAAAGATTTGTTGTAATGTTTATTTAAACCTGCTTGTTAAAAAAAATTGTGAAAATATATATATTTAAAAAAATAAAAACAAATTGTTCTTACAAGTAGTGTTCTACGAACTGGAATTGTTAAATTTACTGTCATGTTAACCACTTTCATTTTCACACTATCGTTATATTTATACAATTTTAAATCTAAATATGGAGCTGCAGTTTTATTAACTTTAATAATTTCGCATCTATCATGAATAAGATCATAGTCGTCCTGATGAAACATTTGCTAAAAATTTTAATTTTTAGATATTTGCAAGATTATAATAAACAAACATAAACTTACCGAAACACAAAAATTTCTAATTAATAAAACTATCAACACACAAACACAAAATAATCTCATATTTGAGAGACACTTGGGCTATACTGCTTAACATTACTTGTTAAGTAATGTTCCCAATAATAACTTTGTTTATATAATATAGCAAGTACTTCTCCCCCCTCCCATATACTTACATATATTGTAATCGGACTTTTCAAGGAACCGTGGGATTGGGTCCCCTGAAAAGTACACTGGGAAGCTCATAAATTATCTGAATTATTTTATTTTGAGTTTCCTGTAAATCAGAACTTTATAGAAATATGGAGCTAAGACATAAATAACAGTACTTTTACTGCCACAGATGAGTGGTACTCAAAAAAGTACTACTTTACTACTAGTACTATTTTTTACCTGAAAAACCGCTCGTTGTTAGTACTGAAGTAAAATAATTGCATTTTACCACACTTTATTTTGAAAAAAATTTTCCTGGAAAATTACTTTTCGTTATGGTTTTCCTTTGTCTTCCGAGGGGAATAAAAATAAAATAAATAGAAATTATTTCATGTTGGAAGGACACTTAAATTCTGGCTCGAACTTACCTACTAATAAACATAATAAAGTTTACACACAAATATTTATATCAGATTAAACACATCCGTTGCAGTTGAACACTTCTGTGCTTAATGTACCTAATGATAATTATAATCAAATTTTTTAATTTTAGTCACTTTTATTCCAATCATTAAGTAAAATGTCATTGCAATCTTCAATTTTTTTCTGTTCCTCAGTTATTACATACAACTAAATTACTAAATACTACTGAATTGCACGCGTTGGTATAGCTCGGTATCATAACATACCTCGTCGGAGAAGCTATGGGGATTCTACAACCAATCGTGAGTACGTCGGTAGTTTGAGAATATTAGCTCAAAAAATTAGCTAAGCAATAACGCTAAGTGGGAAAGAGACAAAGATACAAGGTGGTAAGCCACCACGCGTTCATCCGTCGGGATGGGACGTTTCGGCGCAAAGACGGTTCGGCGCGGCGTGAGCCGATTCGGCGCAATCCAGTTAGGCGCGAAGACTTTTCGGCGTGAGAATAAAATATTTTAAAATTTTTGATCTACTTTAAATTGATACATTAATAGATAAGTAATATAAATAATAAATTTATTAAAACTATAATATACATGTATAGGTTAATGTAACTACTGTGTTACCAATTCATCTTATTTAATTTTATTGGCTTTCGAGTTATGAATTAAAGTAAGTAAAAAAATATTTAAAAAATCGAGATTTTTCTTTTGATTATTTTGAAAACCTCGTATCTTTTAAACGACACATTTTACAAAGGATTACAGTTTAAAATTCCTCGGTTGGTACCGTTTAAGAATTAAATACATTATATCGTTGATTGATAAATAGTAAATATACGCAATGCAATAGGAAATTGTTGCTTATCCTCCCATATCAGGTATTTCAACACCCCACTGCCTCTTAGCCAACAAACTCAGTGGTGAGTAAGTGCCGCCACCAACAGTATTATAATTATAATGTATAATGATTATAATTAATACTAATTTAGTTATTTGGAATTTAATGAAATTATTACATTTTTTATCTTTTTATTGTACTATACAAACTTATTAATTTAAATTATAATATCTAATATTGTTTATAATAATTGTACCTAACACTGTATTAAGTAAATAATTTGTAGTGAAGGTGTTTTATTATATTATAATATAATCGACTATATGCGAGGATTATCGTATAATTACGAAATGAATCCTTAACATTTTTTTATTTTTTATACATGTGTATTAATTTTAATAAATTTATTATATATATTATTTATCTATTAATGTTTAAATTTTTCCACATTATTTTTCTTTTTAAAATATTTTATTCTCCCGCCGAAAAGTCTTTGCGCCGAATCGGTTCGCGCCGAACTGGATTGCGCCGAATCGGCTCGCGCCGAACCGTCTTTGCGCCGAACCGTCTTTGCGCCAAACCGTCTTCGCGCCGAAACGTCTTCGCGCCAAAACGTCTTCCCGCCGAAACGTCTTTGGCTGCGCCGAAACGTCGTAGACCGTTCATCCGTACCCTCCTTGACTTGATAAATTGCCCCTAATCCTACATCAGATGTATCAGTTTATATTATAAAAGGCTCATCACAATTCGCACTACAAAACATAGGTGCTATAACCAATAAATCTTTTAAATATTTAAAAATATGCTCAGCTCAGCATTATCATACAAAACAATACGTTGCCCCTTATTTTTACCTTTGATTAAGTTTAAAATCGGTGCAGAGCAATGATGGAAAAACCCGACATAAATCTACGGTACCAACTAGCCATACCTAAAAATTGGTTAATCTCAGTAGTATTTTTCGGAGTGAGATAATCAACTATTGCAGAAACCGTACTTGGGTCGGTTGTAAGACCTTTTTCGTCAACCACAAAGAGTTTATTAAGATTAACCATTAAACCCGCATCCTTAAGACGTCTATATACTGCTTTTCGAGTAGCTAAATGTTCTTCATAAATCTTAGATACAACGATAATGTCATCGATGTAAACAAATACATTTTCAAACTCTGGACCAAATAGTATGTCTATCAGACGTTGTAACGTTTGGGGCTGCTATGGAAACCAAATTGTAAAACAGTATATTCAAACAAACCACGACCTGGAACTGTAGAAGCAGTTTTCTCGCAGGATTCAACCGATAAAGGGATTTGCCAAAAAACTTTTCGCCAAAAAACTTTTCGCCAAAAAACTTTTCGCAAATCTAAGGATGTCATATAACGTGCAGCTCTTAAACAATCTAAGATCTGGCTGATATATGGCAAAGGATAAGCGTCACGCTTGGTCACTTGGTTAAGCCGACGTCCATCAAAGCAATAGCGTAGTTTACCAGTTTTCTTTTAGGCCAAAACGATAGGATTATTTCAAGTGCTTTTTAATGGTATAATTACCTTTAAATGTAACATCTCATGTACCTCAGAATTAACTTTAACTAACATACCTGACGAGAGTGGATAATATCTCTATTTTATCGGACGAGCGTTTCCTGTCTCAATAACATGCTCTACCAAAGGTCCTAACGTGTCGTGACCTATTTTTTTTAAATAGTTCGATCACAGAAGTCAGTTTCTGCACTTGTTCGAGTAATTACCTTTAGCGTAGTACTCGAGTTAGAAACAGTAAAACTTTTATTTGCAAAGTTTGCAGTGAGTATAAAGATGTTACAAAAATCCGCACCCAAAGTCAAAGCATTGCCAATAGTGTCGGAAAGCATAACTTTTAAATCTTTAGTGACATTTTCGACAATAATAGGCAATATCACAAAGCCTAGCTTCGGTTGTAAGGTTCCGTCAGCTGTTTGCAGCATTGGAGTGTGGATGGTTGTTTGTATTTGCAGTTTAAGTTTTCTAATCAAAGCTAACCCCTGAGATCTCAGTATATTTTGGTTTGCTCCGGAATCTAAAAGTGTTAATATGCGTTCGATACGAATGTGAACGATTACATACGGCCGATTATCTCCCGGAACAGGTGTAAATATTTCGTTAATTTTATTACGGGGGCAACAAAAATTTTTTATCCTCTGTAATTAACATTACAGATTGTTCCGCCAATTGTTGAAGACTAGGACTAAATCGACAGAGATTTACGCCTGTTCTTACTCGTTTCCTTGACATTTTACACAAGTAGTAAAAGTGGCATTAGGCGTTTCGCACATACATATAACAGAAAATTTGACGTTCTGCCTCACATGTATGGTAAGTTTGACCCGTGGCCGAACAATTGTAACATCTGGTATTAGCTCTCGCGTGATTGACAACTGTTCTCAACTTCAACTTACTTAGTTGCCAAAGCTGATAAATTCGCAACAGGGAGATTGTTACTACTTGATGGATCCTTATATGCCAGGTCTGGTTCAAGAGGTTGCGTAGTCGGAACCGCCATATTAAATCGCTCCACACAAAACTTAGTTCTTTCCAACTTCTGACAGAACCCTCGTAGATTATCGAAGATTACTTCTACAAGTGATACTCTTTATCATAATCAAACGGCAGGTAAACTGACTTGAACCGCTGTACCAGCTCATCCCAAGATGAAACACTGCCAATAATAACAAAGTTCTACCGCTCCTTCAAAAAGCTGTGACTTTGTTACCTCTCTAGATATGTGTAGCTCATTCGCCCTTTCCAAAAAAGCTCCTACTCCCATATTGGAAGTATTGCCATTAAATTTTAAACTCCATTTATGAAGTCTTCCTGAGAAATGTGGCATATATAATTGATAAGGTGAACATCCCGGTACATGAGTTTGTTTTTCTACCACAGTAGTTGCTCTGATTAGACTAGAGTTTGCGAAGAGTAAAGCAGGGTCAATCAATTTTATTGTTAAATTGGTCTTTAGTAAATCAAACTTTAATTCAACTAATTAATTATTTTCTTTAACGATTTTTTTGGACGGTAGTCGGTCGTGAAGTGGTAACTACAGAAAATTGTTTAAATAATTGTTGTTGTTTTTTTTAGCTAGGCGACTACAAACTCAGAAATTATTGACGTGACTATCAATTTTCATATCTAACAAATTTAAAATTTAACAAAAAACTGAAATCATCACATATTTATATAATTATATACTTTTTGGTGGAAACACGACAATAGATATTATCAACCGTATTCAATACCTACATACATAATTATGTACTACCAGGAGTACGACGCAATACTGAAATTCCCTTTTTCAAGTTATATAAAAAGATACAAGTGCAACAGCGGTTTAGTTGCAATTTTTAATAATTTTAAATGTTTAGCAGTAATTTAAAAAATAGTAAAAATAAAATCAGTAACATAAAAACAATTTTCCCGAAAATATCGACATTTCGAAATTAATATTTGCTGAAATTTAATGTTATTATAAAGAACTTTTTAAAAATAAATAAGTCGAATCGATGCAAAGTTTACCCATATTATGCTTAATACGAAAAAAATTATTTATTATTTAAGCATATTTCTCGTTTTTCCGGGAGTGAAAGAATAAAAGTAATATTTCTATTTTATAATATTAAATTTAATCACGCGGGACTTAATATACCCACGCATTTGAAAACATTTCTTATTAATCTTGAAATTTTAAAATAAAATAAAAATAAAATCCATAGAATGGATTGCTCCAGATTGCTAAAGAAACTGTATCAATATAAACCCAGAGAAAGAAGATCCGAAGGTCGCTCCAGAAAAAGATGACGAGATCAGTTTGAGTGACGTAACGGACCGCGGTTTTGTGAATGTTTAGAAAAATTTCTAAGAAAAGAGAGTACTATTCAAAATACAAACCTCATGGTGTCAATACATGGTGTGAAAACTTGTCAATAAACTGAGTTAATTGTGATTGGTAAATTTTTAACTATGAAAATGTTAATGTATAAACCCTGAATATGTTGTGCAGAAAACCTAGAAAGCTTTAATAATAAATTTTCTGCAGAAACCGTTTATTTTTTTATTTATCATTGAACCTGCAGTGATAAAATAACAATATAATAATTATTATTATAAGCAAAGGTTTATATCAGATTAAATACATCCGTTGCAATTGAACACTTCTGTGCTTAATGTACCTAGTGGTAATTACATTTCAATTTTTTAATTTTAATCACGTTTATTCCAGTCATTAAGTAAAATGACCTCCAAAATCTGTATGTAACAAACGTGATTTCCATGTGCCCCTTTTGTTGCTTAGATGTTGCAAACAACAAAACAATTTTATCAAACGTCTTTCTTACACTTTTCCTTATACTTTCTAAATGGTTTCTCACCAGTATGAATTTTCTTTCCCCACATCGAAATTTACTTAAATTTGCAGAACTAACAAAATTATTTTTATTTAATTATAGTAAATAATTATTTTAATAATAATTAATATCATTATTAACAAGAGATTATTTAATAATAATTTTATTAATGGTTACAATCATAATAACTGGATAACCAGTCTTCATACAGAGAAAATACGAAGCTCTGCGATAAAACTTATATTTATAATTATTTATTTAAATTTTTACTAATCTAATTATTACAAACTATTGTCACATTAATTATTTGATAAATATAATTCACACATTTTCTATTCTGAAAAGTTTAGAAGTTCATCAAAAACCTCTCAGAAGTCTTATATCTTTTCCAATACTACATTGATGTGTAGTACTGTATTTAACAAATATAGTGATTTTGCAACAACTTTTTGGTTTTTTAAAATAATGCAAAAAATGTTCATCATCTTTATTGTCTTCAATAACCTTATACAATAACAAAAACAATAAATTTAAATCATCTAAACCTTTTAAATGCTTTAACAATATGTGTATTAATTTGTAACAATTTTTTCAATTTCACTTTCACAAAAATATTTTATATAAAATTTACAAAAATACCACATACTAACAATCCTTGGAATAGGTTTTGTCTTTCAATTAAGTCAGAAATATAATGTAGTAACACTACAGCTTCTCGTGTGACTAAAATAAGTAAGCTTAAGCTTGTTACATAGAAATAGCTTCTGTCAACGATTGCGTTTGTCAATATAGCAGAATTTAAAAGCTAGAAGCATTTGTACGCACCTAACTGGGACATATTTATTTAATTTTTTTATATATTTTGTATATATTTTTTTTAGATATGTTGTAATTTTAATTTCTATAAAATAGTAAGAAGTGGCGAAAAGTACGATCTAAGTCACAATTAGTGAAAAATGATTTTCGGGTGCCATCTGATTCCTAATTTAAGTATCCATGTTGTTAATTATAACAGTACTCGACTTATAAGTCGAGTAAAACCGTCTATGAGAATATATATGTGCAATTCGGAAAGGTGATTCAAGTATTTGATATAATACCGATCTTAAATCACTTGAAATGATTCGCGAATATTATTAAATCTTATTGTAAACTTTCAATACTTCTTAGTTAATTGATAAGTTAATGATAAAATTAATAAAATAAAATCGCAATATCTCAGAAATTACATTTTGTGACTTAGATCGATTTTCCCGCCACCGCGCACCGGCACCGCTTCAGTTGTTAACGCGTCTTTTTCCTTATAGAACCATACCAAGCACCACTTAACAGGAATATATTATCATCAATACGGACATGAATGGACAATTTGTAATCACCTGGTGGTAGATGTGGAGGAAACTTTTCTTCCTCTAATGCCCAATTGTATAAATAGTAAAGTCCCTGCAAGGGAAACGCAACAAAATTTCTTTAATGTCCTTAAAATACTATTTATATTTTAAATATTTAATTTATTTTATTTAATTTAAAACATTTTAGCTTCGAGTTAAAATGAAATTAATTGAACTGACAGTGAGATAACATGCAAGCTAATTTAAGCTAAATATCGATAAAATTATTGTTTCATGAAATTTTAATAAATACGAACAAATTATATAAAATGAAATTGTAATACTCGTATTAGTAGATACTACAAAGTGAAAATATTACTGTAAAATAATATTTATATTGAATGTTGTCAAACAGAAAAGGTCATTTTCAAAATGGCGGGCAGGGTTTGTGTTATGCTTGAAATATACTTTGAATAATTTTCTTGTATATCAAATTTTCAACAAAAAGTTTTTTTAAATTCAAAAGTTTAAATTTTAAATTTATAACAAAAAATAGTGATAACAATTTGTAATCCTCAATGTCAGCACAATACATTTTCGACGTAAAAGTTAAAACAAAAATTATTTTAACTTGAATTAAATTAAAAATATTACCACTGGACACGGGCAACCTCTGAAATTTGACTTCAATATTGCAGTTCTTATTCCAAATGGATTCTTCTCTCCTAACTTGACATATTCGTCACATAAATCTAATGCGACATTAGGAAATGGAAATGGACGATATTTGTTTTTCACTGAACGAAATACCGCAAAGTTTAACTATGAAAAATATAATTATTAAAAAGTTAATTTTTCTGAAAATATCAACACTTAAAGTAGGTATAAAAGCAATTGTTTTCAAAAGTTAAAGTTAAAAGTTTTTCAATTTTATAAGGTTCAATACTACCCGTCGCGGGCAGTAAAAGTAATGTTAATAAAATTTAACAATTATTTTTATGTTTTAAAACATAGTAAATTTTATTCGGAGGAAATGTACTTTTTGTAGCTAGTTAAGTATTTATTCTGAATAAAGATATATAAACTGTTTGTAAGTTTGATCTACATAATATAATATGTAGGAATGGTAACACTCGAGTATTAAGAACCCAAATAAATATATGAAGAAAACAAATTATAAAACTGACGAAACCTGATGGCACAGATGCCGTAACAAGAGAAGAAATACTCAAGGTTGCTGAAAACTTCTACAAATCACTTTATACATCACAAGCGGATATGGCAATGACTCGGAGCAGGTCCAACATACTTAACGTGGGGTCTGAAGAGATCCCTGAGATTACAAAGTAGGAAATAAGAACTGCATTAAAGCAAAATAATAACCGAAGATCACCAGGAGAAGATGCAATTATTAATGAACAGATTATATATGGCGGAGAAAATGTCATTAATGTCCTTCAAATTCTATTTAATAAATGCTTGGAAAGTGGAGAAATACCGGATGATTGGAATAATGCTCTGGTGGTGCTACTTCATAAAAAAGGCGATAACACGAATATAAAGAACTACAGACCAATTAGTCTGCTCTCTCATCTATATAAGACTTTCATAAGAGTAATCGCAAATCGCCTAGGTAGTAAACTGGACTCATACCAACCAGTTGAGCAGGCAGGATTTCGAAAGGGCTATAGAACAAATGACCACTTACAGAGCATTAGATTGCTTATCGAAAAATGCCATGAATATAACATACTGTTAGTGCTGGCATTTGTGGACTACGAAAAGGCCTTTGATACAATAGAAATAAGGCCAATACTGAAGGCACTTGATGATTGCAAAATAGACACACGATACTCAAACTTGATCAAAAAAATCTACGATAAAGCAACTCTTACAATAAAAATAAATAATAATCAATCAAAGAGAATTCAAATGAATCGAGGGGTACGGCAAGGAGATACCTTGTCTCCAAAACTTTTTACATTAGGACTGGAAAATGTTTTTAAGAAACTGGTCTGGACAGGTATGGGTATTAATATTGATGGCGAAGAATTGAACCATCTACGCTATGCCGATGATATCGTTTCGATCGCAAAAAATGAAGCGGAAATTATAACAATGCTGCAACAGCTTCATGAACACTCAGGAAAGATAGGTCTCCGTATGAACACACAAAAAACAAAAATTATGTCTGGTGGTCCTCAAATTGATGTAAACATAGACGGAAGTAAGATAGAAAATGTGAACAACTACATTTACTTAGGTCATACCATCAGGCTTGGAAAAAACAACCAGGATGCAGAAATAAGCAGAAGAATAAGCCTAGGATGGGTGGCGTTTGGAAAATTGTCTTTTGTGTTGATGTCAAAAAAGTTTTCCAAAAATCTTAAGGCAAAAATATATGACTCCTGCATACTACCAGTGCTGACCTATGCCGTGGAGACTATGACAATTACTAATAAGACTGCAAATAGACTGGCAGTGACACAAAGATCAATGGAGAGAAGAATGCTCGGCATAACTCTACGTGATAGGAAACGCAAAGAATGGATTCATGAAAAAACTGGAATCACGGACATAACACAGAAGGTAGCAAAACAGAAATGGAGTTGGACTGGACATGTTGTGAGAGCGGAAGATGGCAGATGGTCGACCAGAATCATAAATTGGAGACCGAGATGCAGTAAAAGAAGTGTCGGACGACCGCCCAAAAGATGGGCAGATGACATAAGAGAGATAGCAGAACGAAAATGGATGCGAACGGCGCGTAACCGCGAAGAATGGTATAATAAAGAGGAGGACTATGTCCAATATTGGAACGAAAAAGTTTGAAGAAGAAGAAGAATATAATATTTTAAAAAGCATAATATTAAAAGCATCTTTACCAATATATTTTTATGAACTCCTGGAGTAAACGTTGCTGATAAATTAAGCGCTTTCATTCTCAAAGTATCATTGTATTTGAAAACATCTGCTACTGGGTTGAGACATGCAGTTTTATTAACTTTATGTATATCAATTCTGTCGTGATCAATTTCGTAATCATCCTGATGAAATTGCTGAAAGTAAAATTATTGCTATATATTTAAATAATAAATTAATAAATTTCGCAGAACTTATGGTAGTAATATGTACAAATACATTTACATAGTTTTTGCTGGTGGATATTTTACCACTAGGCCATAAATATTAGTACTAATTATTCTAAAATAATTTCCATTCTGTTTTTTTCTGCAATTAGTATATATCTTTTTCTTAATTATTTATTGTTTTTTTTTTAAGTTTTTTGTTAATAGCATAGCATTAATTCCGCTTTTCGACTTCAGAATTAAATTTTTTACAACATAGTATAAATATAAGAATAAGTATGTTTTATAAGACAATGTAGTATAAATTAAGTAACAAATCAGAAGTGGTACCGAAATCAGGGTGAGTTCGCCGGATTACGCCGATTAACAGAAATTTCATTTTTTTTTTCCTCTTTCCCGATTGAACGTTTAGTACAATCGTATAGTGTATATTATGTTCTGCCATGGGATACAGAATAAAAAATAAATATAAATGTAACAATAAGAACAAAAATGTAACAATTAAACTATAAATATATTAACAATAAAACTTAAAAATTACAATATAACAGTAAGAACAAAATAAAATGAAAACAAAATATTACGATAAGAACATATTATAACATAAATATTAAGAAAACGGAAAGAAAATGATAAAATAAAATGCAATTATGAAATCTTTAAAATAAAAGAAAAACAAGAAACAACAGCAAAAAGTTAAATTAAAATTATGTGCACAGGAGGAAACAAGAAACGGCTTTCACCGCGGAACAGTTTAATAGAAGACAAAGTTATTTTAAAGAGATCAGGCGATTCCTCCACGAAAACCCGAGAACTAGAATAGAAAAGGAAAAGTAAAGAAAGGGAAGTTAGGCGTTAAACGATTTTAATGAATTGATTACTTATAGTTTTAATAAAAGTAATAAATAAATGTCGAAGTGAAGGTATTTTAGTAAGTTGAAGTAAATCGTAAGGAAGCATATTGTAGTATTGGCATAAGTTTTCGTGTTTGAATAACCCGATCGCATATTTTGGACAAATGCTGCATAGTCTGCCTACACGTCAGTAGGACTTATCGTAAATCAGTAGAGATAGGATCTCGCATACGAGTGTCTCGTCAATATCTGCAGCTCGAAAGAAGTCTTGAAGGTGTTCCTAAACAAATCAACACCCCGCATTGTAGGCAAAAACTCGCGGGTAGTAGAACTTTGAACGAAAGAACAGTATTCGGTTTTCCAAATACCTTTCAATTCAAGGCGGATTTCCCGCTTTGCGCAGCTCAGTGGAAACTCGTTGTATGCAATACGACAGGGCGATATTGCCGCATCTTTGGCACATAAATAAATCGGCAACTTCGTTTCCATCGATGCCGCAATGAGCTTTAACCCACACAAACAAAATGTTGGTTTGATTCTTTAACTTGAAAAGAGAAAAGTGAATGGAAGTGACCAACGGTACCGTGTTGTCTTTGTTGCGGATGGACATAAGAGAAGAAAGGCTATCGGAGAATATACATGCAGAATGAACTCTCCTGGGAGAAATCCAATTCAGGGCGGAGTCGATTGCATAAAGTTATCATCATCGGCATTCATTTTATATTAAATTAATTTTAATATTAAATGTTAATTATTGAATTAAATTTCTTACAAAGAAAACCAACAACAAAAATAACAAACAAACTCAAAAGTAGGCAAGTAAGGTTAAACTGAAGTTTAAACTGCCAAAGTTGGTGGGATCAAGTTCAAGTGGTCTTGAACTGACGTTCAGTGCTAAACCAGCATTGTACAACCCATTTTTTTTTTCTGAACTGCAGTTGATCTCGAGTTCAAGCCGGTTCAAGTTAAACTCAAGTTTAAACTTCTAATGTACAACCCGCCCTTATTCAGTCCATATTTGTGTGTTTCCTGCCGACCCTCATGATAAATAACCACCGACGCACCGATTTCCCCACCTTCCAACTTACTTCCATCCGTAAAAATGGCAGTCGATACCGTTTCGCATAATCGATCCACTTGCTACGAGTCACTTATTCGAGTAAACTCGATCGTTTGTCTTTGACGGGGATGTAACATCCCTGTCGGCGACGTACGACCCTGTAAAGTGACGTCAGGAAGAAGTCGGTCATAAATGCCAGTCACTGTAACCTCCTCTATCCTCGCCACTTCCCTCACCAAAGCAGATATTGCCGAGACCGTTCGAAAACCTCGTATGGCCCTAATGGCGAATGTCCTTTAAAAGGTACGTAACCAACACCGCACGTATTTATAATTAAGCGCACCACACGATGTACTGGCCCCGTAGATCAAAATGGGCTTTATAACCGAATGGTAAATTGTCTCAACGTTTTCGGGGTGGATACCCCACGTTGGACGCATATATTTACATAAATTTTGAAAAATTTTGTTAAATTTTGAGATGTTATGTTTAACATGCTCAGCAAATTTTAAATTTTGGTCAAAAATTATCCCTAAAAGTTTAATGAAAGGTTCAAATTTCAACTTTTGTGTTTCGAAAAAGATACTTCTTAATTTTGATTTGGGTGTGAAGGCCATCGCTTGAGTTTTTGCGGTGCTAATAGTTAATTTGACTCCAGCTTCCCACTGATTAAGAAGACATCATCTGCAAATGCTTGCAGATGACATCCTTCGGGCAAGCTCACATCTAAGAGTTCGTCCAGTACAATGTTCCCAAAGAAATTTTATATTTAACCTGTGCTGTAAAATATAAATCTGTTTACTTTGTATTTGTAAAATTTTTATCGAATATACGTAAGAATGTCTACCGCTGTACCTAAACTTTGGCTTTTTTTAATGTTCTACTACTTACTTTAAAGTTTTAGCGAAAAAATTCTAAAAGCACGCTATATTACCCCTTTTTTGACTGAAATGTCTAGACACTAAATTGGAATTCCTAGTTTGAATAATATTACACATTGAAAATATATTGTGTCTTACTAAAATTAAAATTACATAATCAAATAAATACAGTAAAGATAGCATAAAATATACATAATATTATTTTTTTTAAACTTTTGTTGTAAGTACGGTTTTGTTCTTGTTTAATTTTATATCCTTTGGTGTAAACAGCATTTTATCTTTTTGCAAATTCAGTTTTAAAAAAACAAACGTGTAAATTACCACAACACACATGTTTAGTACTATTTCTTTAAATATTAACTGCATTTTGCAATATTTATATGGTATGCGTTTGGAAAGATTTTAAGATATCTGTCGTAACTCCAGCAAAGGGTAAACTAAGCATGAAAATCTTAAAAAAAATTAAATGCTCCATATTATTTACAAAATATATACACAGTTAAAATTTTTGTTTGCTTCCAGCAAATTTAGTTGATTCAAACAAACAATTGATCTTTTTAGAAATTTTTTTATAGTATTTGTTTTAAGAACTTAAAAAAAATTCATTTTATTTGTGGAATTGTGTTATGTTTTATGTGAAAGTATTTTGCTTGCCATGTTGAAAATTTGTCGTCTCTTTTGGTTTTCTTTTATTGTATTTTAACAAACTGACAAATCTTACGTGTGTCCTCTAGAGATGATGAGAATGTTTTTAACTTCTCGAAACGCGTCTCTAATAAAAAAAAAGGACTTGGAGAAATAGACTATGTTTTATTTTATTTATTAATTATTTGTTAACGTTATATTATCAAATATTAGCGCAGCCATGACAAAATCAACTGAATTTAACAATAAAAATTGAAGTATAATTATGGGCAATTTTACAAGGTTCAAAACTTATTTAAATAATATTGATATGTAGCTCAAATCAGGGTTCGAATTGTAAACATCAATCCGTCGCTCCAAGAATTTAACGAAATTCAAACGAAAATGGAAATGTTAGGTGAAAAAATTCAGACCTTTCCAAAAAAGAAAATACCAAGAAAATATAAATAAAAAAAGAAAAACAATAAATATTTCAAATTATTAGGTGGAACGGAAACAATAATCGTGAACTCAAATTAGGGTTCGAATTGTAAACAGCGATCCGTCGCTCCAAGAATTTAACGAAATTCAAACGAAAATTGAAATGTTAGGTGAGGAAAATTCAGACCTTTCCGAAAAAGAAAAACAATTATTTGAAAATAAATATTACAAATTATTAGACGAAACAGAAACAATAATCGTGAAAAACAGTGAGACGGGCCGTGAAAACTTAGGTTGGTCAGAAGCGCGTCCGTCGGTAAGATCGCATGTCGGCAGCGGCAACGTCGTCATTGAGAAGTTTCTAACGCAAAATATTATATGAAACCACTTGAAATCTATTAGAAGAGAAAGATGAAGATAAAGATACATTTTCGTCTAAGAAAACTCACCAATGATCTCAACAAACATATGAAAACTCTTTAAGTCCTAGGACAATCGGTCGAACACTGAACCACATTAATTTTATTTCTAAAACTTTACAAAAACTGAACAAAGTCACGAAACGCGAATTTTAATCTCAATTTAGTGAAGAATTATCACATGAAGAACTTTTATGCTTTCTTCAAAAAAGAATCCAAATTTTTATGTAATCTCGAGGCTAACATAACAGAACATAAAAAAGCGAAATCAAAAAGCAATAGTTTCTTCTGTAGTAAGAGCCACGAATGCTATAACTGCAGTGGCAAGTACTATTTAGTGTATCAAATCGAGAAGTTTTTAAAACTTCCCGTCGATAAGCGTTCGAAAAGAGTGAAACAAAATGGTCTTCGTACTAATTATTTTAGAAAAAATTATTTAACTTATGAATGATATAACAAGCATTTTGAAAGATGGATGCTTTGTACTGATGTAACTTTTAAATTTAGTGATCAAGTTGAAAAAGATTCTTAACGTGGAAGTCCAAGAACAGTATTTTTGGAGCGATTCTGCAATCACTTTAGGATAGATAAAAACATCACCCCATTTATTAAAGATTTTTTGCGCGACAAGAGTGGCTGAGATACAAGCTCTATAACATTCGTCAACAATTAGCATTTTATAAAAACGCAGGAAAATCCAGCAGATTTGTTGACTCGCGGAATTAAAGCAAGAGATCTTATCAATAACAAATTATGGTGGCATGGACCGAAATTTTTACTCAACAAATCAGAATCATGATCTATGTACAACGATCAGAGTTTAGTGCCGGAAGTTGATAAAAACGAGTTGGAAAAAGAAGCTCGTAAACATAAACGGTTTTAACAGTTGTGGTTTAAATTTTCGAAATTTTCAATAAATTTTCAAAATTTTCGAAACTGCAAAGAGTTTTTGCGTATTGTTCAGGCTTAAAATGAAACGCGGGGTCTAAAATTGAACTCAAGTTGAAATGTTCGGCAAGAAATTGAAAATTTTACATTGATATACGTAGGAGGAAGATTAAAAAAGCCGATCTTTGATTTTGAGAAAAAACATTCGATAATTGTTTAAAAGGAAAATTAGACAAAGTTGCGTACAATGCTTTGCAGCAAAACCTTTATTTATCGAAAGTTTAATAGGAAATTTATCATTTAGCTAGGGTTATCGCGTCCAGGCAATTTTTGAGCATGGGTATTGATTTTGAATTTGGGAAGCGGGAGTTAAAAGTTTTAAAACTCGAAGTTTGTTTGAATTCCAGACCTCTATTCTTTGAGTAATTACTCCAATGACCTACATACGTCCGTTAAGTCCTGCTCATTTTTTGATTACGCAATCACTTCTTCTTAAAATGCTATAAACTATTCTATGCGTAGACGATCACTTGGCGAAAGTTAAGATGACCTACTAGGAAATTTAAGTAATGGGGTGGTTTTCCGTTGCCTTCCCCACGGATGTAATTGAGCCTCAACTGTGCGAAGTAAGGATCAATTCTAGAAAACCTTTTGTCATGCTTCTGCAAATGAAACAACACTTCTGGAGCAGATGGTCGAAATGGTACGTGTTTGAACTGCAGACTCGTTTAAATTGGAAGAAAAATTACCAAAGCCTATTGCAGTTAGATAATAAAACTTAAAACATTTATTAAAGGATTATCGGGGCAAATTCAAAACCATGTACGTCTTAGAAAACCTGACACTGTTGAAAAGGCAATAACTTTTGTCATTGAAGAAGAAAACTTGTTATATGTATAACAGTCAACAAAGTAACACGTTACAGGTCAAAAATCCCAACATTTTAATGCAAAATTTTAAATAAACAAAACCAAATTTTCAACATACAAACAATAATCCACAGTTTAAATCGTATTCGCGGAACTAGAACTCAAATTCTCAATTTGGAGCAAACTTTCAGAATTACAGATCAAATAGTCAAAGTTCTACTACAAATTTTCAACCCAGACCACGATATCAAAATTATAACTCTAACTTTTATAATCCAAATAACAATTTTCAATTTAAACCAAATTTTCAATTTAAACCAAACTTTCAGTTTAAACCAAATAATAACCCATATTTTCAAAATCAAGATAACAATTCTCAGTTTACATCAAATTTCCAAAACAAATCAAATTCAAATTCAAATTTTTAACAAAGACAAAATTTTCATTAATTTTAAAATTAGCAAAGAAGTAATTTTATTATTTTAAGGACTTTATAACACCAAAAACGTTTTAAATTGAAACCGGACACGGGTTATCACATCACAATAAAATCATCAATATAAATTTGCCAATCATTTTCCAAACCAACAAAAAACATAAATTTTAGATTTTTTAATTTTCACTTAAATTCGACGGTCTCACTCGCATTGATTTAATGAATCAACTCTAAGCTAAAATTGATTTAGAAAATAAAATATTAATAATCCCGCAAACAATCATTCCATAATCTTTCTTTCAACCAAAAAGCAATTTTTTGCCTTGTTTAGGGTCTAGGACAACAACGGCCAACTCGCCGCCGGGCCAACTTGCCGCAGCCAAGTCGCCGCCGGCCAGCTCCCCGCCGGCCGATGTTCTCACCAGATGTCTCTCCGAAATTATTAATCTTTAAACAAACAAATGAAAATGTGTTATTTTCATTTTTCATAAAATGTGTTTTTTTTTTCATAAAAAACACGTTTTTCTACGGTGGATCCGTGTATTGCCATGGTTGTCTTGGTCAAATTCGACTCTGCGCTACCCTACGCTCCGGTCCGAAGACCGAAGGAACTCGCCAAAGGTGGAACTCAAAAAAGGTAAAACTCGTTTATTTTTATTTTTTTTTTATTTATCGGTGTATTTTTATTTAATTGAGCCGTACTTAAATTTAAGGTACCTAATGTAGTATTTTAAAGCAAAACCCCCTTTTAACCCGGTAAGTATACACGTAATAATTTGTTATAATGTAGTATATTATTTTTATCACTAAAATATTAAAAATGCAAAAACCATTTTTATTGATGGTGGCGAAATCGGCCGCCAACAGCTGGCCGGCGCGGCGGCAAGTTGGCTCGCGGCGAGTTGTCCCAATTCCTTTAAGAGTGACCCATTAACCATGCAAAAATCTTAAATTCTTTCTTATAAAGATTATTATAATAAACAATAATATAAAATATTATAAAAACGATAGTTTAAGAAAAATTTAGTTAGTCTTGACTGGTTAGGAAAGCGTTTTGCTGTTAGTTTAGTAGTAATTTTAATGCAAAATTTGTATTTTCAATTAATAAATAAATTTTAGTTTTTAAAAATTAAATATAATTTCAATAAATATACCTAACTAGCGTAACGTGACATGATCCCAATTGCTCTTTTCAGAAATAATAATTTTTTTATTTTATGAGTTTTTGTTTCAACAGTCTCTAATTTTATGAATAGTGCTATTCAGCGCGAAGCATCGTCTGCACTAATAAGTGAATTTTCCAACAATTCCGGTTTTTTAAATTTTTTCATAATTTTGCTTAAATTTTCATATTCTTGCTTGTGCGCATGTATATTAATTTTGGTAAACTGGAATGCGAAAATTCAGTATAAATTTTGGTTACTTTGCCCGAAACGACATAATACCGAAGACTATTTTATATAATAAAGGTTTGTTTTCCCTCAGATTAATAAATCCGGAACGCACATAAATGAAAAATAACCCACATCTAATCGTCCGCAAGATTAATAAATTTCAGTATAATTATATTTTATATATCACTGCAAAATCTCGGAAAGCGGTAAATCCTAGGATTTGCACGTTAAACCGAAAATTTGTAATTTTGATGTAGTAAATGTACAATAAAGTGAATTATCAGTACAATTTCGAACTTATACCATACTATAACGGTCAGTCTTGGGATTTACTGATTCGTGTTGGAAAATCTACGAATTTTAGAGTTGATCTGAGACTTGCCGTCGTTCAATTTGTCAAAAATATAATATTATAGAAGTAAATAAATTACCTTCCAAATTTGATCATAAACAGTAAACCGCCTTCCAAAGAATGAGGTTACCGTCAGAGTGTATCAATGCCGTGGCGTCAAGTGCACATCGAAAGAAATCCACCCCCTTCCTAGTAGCACACTTTGCCGAGTAGGACCAGTCTAGGGAGATATTTTTAATGAGTACAGCTTTTGTCAAAAGAGCCCAGAGCGGAAGGGCGAATGGTCGGTTTTGACAAATACAACCACTACAAATCTCGAATCAAATTATGTTCATGACATCACAGGAAAGGTTAGCTTCAAAGTTTATAAACTTTGAGCGTATTGCCACATTTATTCCGCTAGTTAAATTTAAACTCTCTTCCGCTATGCCCTGCACTTCAATATTACTAGCAAATGTAGTTAAATTTCACGCTTATTTTACCAGATTGTAGCTGATGCAGCTCTCTTCGCTTGCAGAATCCAGTAAAATTGTAATTGCACTGTACCATTTTTTATCTGCCCCAAGTACGTTGACAATGGCCGTTGACAGCAGTACTTCATTTTTGATGTCATTTCTTATTCCAATGCTACACGACGTCGCCGTAATAAAAATTTCTTTATTTTCCCTTGATTACGCTTATAAGCTGAGAGTTTTAATCACCATGAATGTTGATTATTGCATTGTGGTACTTTGACCCAAAAGTTTGAGACTTAAAATTTTGCTTACAGTTAATTTCCATTAGTAAAATTAGTTTTATTGTTGCACAAAATTTTAAACTGGGCTTACATATACTTAAGATACAAATTTTTTTAAAATCAAAAAGCCCAACTATTCCAATTTCCGTTAATTTCGGAATCCGTCTAATATTTAAAATCCCATAATTCCACAATTCGTAATTTTCGCATTTGCAATTTGCACTATCCGGTTCGAAGGACCATTTAATGATGGAACACCAACATTTTTTTAATTGGTTTATTTCCATAAAATATAATGAAAGTGGAATTTAAAATAGAAATTATGTATAAAAAATTCTAAATAAATAACAAAAATTAAAGGGATAAAATATTTTACACAAGTCGCATAAGTTATTATACCACTTAAGTTAATTCCCCGCTGCAATGGGTCTTACTCCGTTTAGCGCAAAAATTAAGTCTCTGGTTTTAGTATTTGCGCCCTGCATCTCAAAAACCTGCTCTTGAAACGCATTATCCCTTTCTACTAACAAGTACCGTCAATCGGGGTGAATCAGGACGGTGACGTAAATTGGGACAAAAACATTTTAAATTAATAAATCGCATCGATTTCCTAATAGGCGACATTTTCAGGATGCACAATAAATACAATCGGCTTGAAAGACATGTAAATAAACGAAATCACATTCAACTTGCAGTACTGATGTAGCGCTTGAGGCGTATAGGTGCGGAAAAATTTTGGATCGTTTATATACGTTTTTTATATAAGCTTTAGTGTAGAAGTCTACATTACGCAAGAAGATATGCAGCTATGGATATGAAGAAACAAGGGGTCATACTAAAATGACTTTTTTTATGAAAAAATGCTATTTTCAAAACGTATTGCATTTTTCTAAAAGCTTGGTGTCCTGATTCACCCATTTGCGGGGTCAATCGGGACACTTACAAAAAAATTATTGGCTGACCTAAAAATTATTTCTTTCCACGTTTCGATAGAGTCTATCATCTAGATAAATATGCCAAAGTTATAATTATTTTTCTCTTTCCTATCAGGAGTTATAGTGAAAATTTCTATAAACCATCCTGATTCACCTCGATTGACGGTATTCTATATAAAAATATAACCGCATAAAATTCATATGTGAAAAGAGATTAACACTTAAATACAATGTTTTTGCATTTCTAATAAGCAGAAATTTAAAAAAAGATCAATTTCTCATGCTATTTTCCTATGATTGGGGGTAAGGTCGGTTACCCACTATATAGGAAGCTAATAAATCAAAAGATTTAACAGGAGCTATATTATAAATAAGTAATTCAAATGAAGAAATTGAAGAATTGAAGAAATAAATAATTGAAGATCTTTCTGAATTTAGGTCTTGCACTGGTTAAACACCAACATGTGTAATTTAAATTCAAGCACAAAAACAAAATACATGTTATATTTTCAATAAAATATTTGGTATAATTTAAGCAATTTTTTCAAAAACAAAACATAATTTATAGTTCTTTGATTTCCATTCACGTCCATAATTACTTGATTTTTTTAAAGTCAACTATGTAACTATGTATGTATATGTAATTAGTAGTTTTATTTGCAGTGTCCAAAATCCCCATTATAGTTGACTTTAAAAAAATAATTTATAGTGATTCCCAGGAAAGATTACGATTACGACACAACAAAATCATATGAACTAAGCCAAGAATTCCTAGTCAAATGAAGTGTATTTTAATTTAAAATAAGAATACATTGGTTATCTTTGTTTTTAACCCCCGACGCAAAAAGAGGCCACTTCATTTGACTATAGGAATTCTTGCCCTAGTTCATACGATTTTGTTGTGTCGTAATCGTCATCTTTCCTGGGAATCACTATACGACAGCATTGTATTGATTTTTTGTTAATTTATTTTCTTTTCCGTTATTGTATTTTAATTAATTATACGTTTCAATTCTCTAGCTGTACACATTTTTAGACATCTTATAGAAAATTTTTTTAATATTATTAAACAATCAGAAATTTTAAAAAAATATATCATGATATCATATTCAATTTATGAAATTATATATTAAAATTAAATTGAAATATCGAACAAATTACATAAATAATAATTGTAGATAAATATTTATATTTCCTATTCTGATACTTTTTATTATAATTTATTATTTTATATTTTTAAAATTTTTTTTTAAACTTCGTTTTGATATTTTCTGATTTTTCTTTCATTTAAATAAAAGTAAATTAGTGACCAGTCAGTATAACAAACGACTTATATTTTCGAACTTCAAAAATATTGAATATAATAATAAATTATATTTAAGATTATATTAATATTATAAAGAATATTGAATGCTAGTGAAATTATAAAATATGAATTTGAAAGTTTCTTTTTAAGTTCTGAAAATAATTTTAATAACCAAAAGAAAGCACAAAGTTATTATTCGTAATTTAGGTATAAATATATTTGCCAATTTGCATTTACGATTGTGAATATAAATAACTGGTTTAATTATTTTTGCATTAATTAATTGAAAGTTAATCTTACCGAAAGACAATAATTTTTTATTAACAAAATTATCATCAAAATGTATATTATGTTGGATGAACCCATATTAAACACTCGTTCACAATATTATTAACTTAGATATCACAAAACGGTTATATTTATAATATTCAATTTTATATCGTAATCAATCGCTTCAATAATTCCATTTTACTGGTAAATCTATATCTGATCACTGAAGAGATTTGTGTTGAAGCTACATCCGCTCCCTATGTTTATTTCACAGAAAATTATTTTATAATTGAGACATTATCGTTTGATGTAAACAAAAAAATAAGTATATAATAATTTTCAAAATATTATACGATTATTTTATATTATCATAAATATAACAATATTTTGCAATATTATTCGAGTGCAGTTCGATTTTGGTTTTGAATCTCATCCAACTTAAATTTTTTGCACATGTTTGTATACAAATAAAATTTTAAGATTTGAAGCTAAGATTATTATCTTTAATTTGAGTCTAAATTTAGTCTAATTTGATCAAAAATGAGCTATGGTGTTTTTGAAAATTTTTAAATTTTTTAAATTCAAAATTAAATTTCAATGCGTGGTTTATGGTTTTCTACTCAATCCATTTAAAGAAGATTACGTTGTTTTGTAATTTGGTTTTCCTTGTCCCCCTATCCTATGAAAAAACTACGCCTAGTTATGTCTGCTCTGCGAGTCGGGCCGATTGCGTTATCAAAAATATGTAATGCACGAAATGATCAATAATATTCTATGCACATGGGAAGTTAAATATGAAAGAAAGAAATTAAATATTATTATGGTAGGCTCATGTTATGCTGTTTACAACTAATATTTGTTATAAGATTATAACAAGATTATAATACAGTTAAATCTCTCTATTACGAGTCCCATTATAACGAAAAATCGGCTATAAG
This sequence comes from Cantharis rufa, assembly GCA_947369205.1. Taxonomy (NCBI): domain Eukaryota; kingdom Metazoa; phylum Arthropoda; class Insecta; order Coleoptera; family Cantharidae; genus Cantharis; species Cantharis rufa. The sequence goes on along the minus strand of OX376307.1, from coordinate 21,621,696 downwards.
GAGTAAATCGTTGGGCCCCTTGCCGTTTTGTATGATTTTTTATAGCAAAAATTTGTTATAACGAGTAAGTAGGCTTGTACCTTGAGTTCTTGTTAAAGAGGGGTTCTACTGTTTTTAAAATTTTTTAACCCAAAAACTAGAAGTATTAGATAAAACATAGAAATAGGAGCAGTCATATTTCTAATTATAGGTGAGCTATTTCTGAAAAATAAACAAAATATTGAATAATGTATACCAATTTAGTAATAAGATATTGCTTTGGGTGGACCATAGCCCCCAATAGATGATTGCCTATATATTCTCTGTGTTGCCTCCTTGCTATAGTCAGACAGACAGAATTTTTCAACAAAAGTTATTAAAATGACCTAGAAAAGATCTACCGTCATTCGGGGTGAATCGGGACGGTTTTCAGGAATTTTTCACTATAACTTCTGATAGGAATAAGAAAAAATATCAAAATTTGGACATATTAATCTAGATGGCAGACTCTATCGAAACGTAAAGAGAAATAATTTTTAGGTTTACTGATGACTGTAAAAAAATTTTTTGTAGATGTCCCGATTAACCCCGCAAATGGGTGAATCATGACACCCATTTATTTCGCATTTAAAGTGCAAATAACCCCTCCAATAAAGTGAATTGGAACACCAAGCTTTAAAAAAACAGCAATACATTCTGATAAAAGAATTTTTTCATTAAAAAAAGATCATTTTAGTTTGACTCGCTGTTTTTTCACATCCTAAGTAGCATGTCGTCGCATGGGATATTAAATATCCAATACGGGCTGCTTGAAGTACATTTAGGTTATAACTTTGGTAGACCTTGCTACTAGGTTACTTTTTATATATCCTGGTAAATGTACAACTTTTGTACGAAACATACTTTCATGTATCATTTAGTTTTCGAGATAGTTCGTGCTGGAAGTTTTCAAGTGAACACCAAGTGTGATTAATAAATAATGTATTACATTACCTAAGATGATGAAAAAGTTTCATCATTTCAAAAATAATATTCAGAGAATGTACAGATAATGAAATATAAGAAAATATTCAAAATTTTATTTTTTAAATATTTCCAAAAGTAAAAAATTAATTTTAAGTGTCAATTGCGACTTACAATTGTCAATTTACACTTTGAAGTCGCAATTAACGCTTGCGTAATCGTACTTATAATTATATTACTATATTATTCCAGTATCTAATATGTACAATTGTGCAGGCGTTAATTGCGACTTTAGAAGTGTAAATTGACAATTGTAAGTCGCAATTGACGAAAAGTAGTGGTGACTTTATAACTTCAATAAAAATTCTGGTTTAAAAATTCATTTTACTTTTTTTTTCAAAGCTCTAATTATTACTAAAATATTATGAAAAAATTCACGAAATCTGAATAGTCTTTTAACTTTTAGTCTTTTAGTTAAATTTCTGCACACAAGACTCGGAATTCCAAAGATTTCTAACGATTTCCTAGGAATTCCTATGATTTCCAATGATATCCAACGATTTTCAAAGAATTCCATAGAATTCCAACGATTTCCAAAGAATTCCAAGGAATTCCAGAGACTTCCAAAGAATTCCAAGGAATTACAAAGATTTCCAATGATTTCCAAGGAATTTCAAAGATTTCCAACAATTTCCAAGGAATTTCAAAGATTTCCAACAATTTCCAAGGAATTGCAATGATTTCCAAGGGAATTCCAAACGAGTGTACACAAAATTTTCGGGATATTTACCCCTCGAGTTAAACAATTAAAAACAATTATTTAAAACTAAAAAATTAATTATTGCTTATTACTTCCTTAATAAAAGAAGTGGGGTTTAAAATTTGCATTGAAATGGTACTTTTTGATGCTCTATGGAATGAAGTCTCACATGATTAATTTGGTCCAGGCACGGAACTAGCCCTGTTAGACTAAGTGGGCCCAGTTATTTTTAAGGGGGCCAAGGAGAGGCCTAGAATGCTTTTTAAGAAAGCTAAAAAAAAAGGGTAATGTAAAGGTAAAGGTGACTATTAACAAAAAATAATGCAATAATGCGATTATCTTAAAAATGCGTATGTAAAATATTTTAAACTTAATTAGTCAGAAATAAATCACGAAATTATTGGAACGAAATTCTTTATTTGCCAGGGTGGGCACAAGGGTGGGCCAGCACAACTTTTAGGTGGGCCGTGGCCCACCCTGGCCCCCCCCCCCCCCGTAGTTACGTGCCTGATTTGGTCTATGAGCACTTTTCACTATCTTATCCAGCTATACTTTCAAAACAATTTGCTGCTGCTTTTATAAAATTTAACAAAAGCAAAATAGTTTAGAATCCGCACATCATTATTTTATGCCAAGATCTAATAAGTCTTAAATCATTGGTAAATTACCTGAAAAGTCCTTCTTCTTCATGAATACTATCCTGGATGTAACTTCTTCTTTTCTTTGTCATATTGTGACTATTTTTAAACGGTAGAAGACTTTAAAGGTGTTATGGCCAATCAGTGGCGTTTTATGTATAAAATTTCAATTAGATATAGTTCATACTAAAATTTCTATAGAATATTCAGTTTTAGTCACTATAGTGAGTTATAATAAATTATAACTTTATAACTTACATAATAATAATAATCAATGGTATAGGACGGCACCACTTTCCACCGATGGTTGAAAAATACGAAAACTATTGTCATCTAGATCTCGAAAACGGTGGGACCAAGTAAAAAAATATATAGAAACAAAAATGTAGATAATAAAATTTACAAAATAAAATGTCTATTCATTGTTTTATTTTGTCCCTCCGTTTCCAAGATATAGATGACAATAGTTTTCGTATTTTTCAACCATCGCACAGTGGAGTATTTGACATTAAAAACTGGCCATAATTCTGAAACACACCAAATGAGTTCAAAATATGCTTCGGATTTTATAAAAAATAATGAAAAAAATTACATTGATAAATAGGGTAGTTTTCTGGGGGTGCAAATCAAAATAACAGAATAGAGTTATGAAACTTTCAATGATGTCGAGAATTTGACCTACAAATTCATGGAAAAATACTGAAAAAAAATACATTGATAAATAAGGGTGGTTTTCTGGGGGTGCAAATCAAAATAACAGAATAAAGTTTTGACACTTTCAATATGTCGAGAATTTGACCTACAAATTCATGGAAAAATAATAAAAAAATTATTATCGATGTATTGGGGTTATTTTCGAAGGGTTGAAATAAAAATAACTTAGTAAAATTCTAAAACTTTGAATTCGCTCTAAATATAATCTATAAATAAACGGAAAATAATTAAAAAAATTCTATCTTAATAACCGGGATTTTTTTTTGCCTGGGAAAACATAAAATATATTATAACATTAATTAATTATAAATTTGAGAAAATTTACGAGGTGTTATTTCATAATGGTATTCAATTAACATTTTTTTTTTTTAAGTATTCAATTTAATTAAATTGCACCAGTAAGGAAGTTCAATTGATGCCGTAATCCATTTTTTATTGACTTTCAAGAAACGTTCTTCTTTATAACTAGAAGCTATCCATTTTTTCTTAAAATCGCTTTTGAAGTATTTCAAAGCGAGACTTAAAACATTTTTCTCGTTGTCTGGACATTTAGTCATTTTGGCAAGCTTTTCTTCCATTAACGATAACTTTTCGTCCAGGTTTTTTACTTTAAATTCTTTTAGAATATTGTACAATGATTGTCTTGTAAATTTTTTGACAGTTTTCGGAGAATCTGACGACAAATAAAAAATAATTAATAAGGTGAAATAATTAACCTTTTCGGATCACTAACTTTGAACTAATATAAAACAAAAAGGCGGAAGTAGGCGGAAAATTTTCCGGAAGCATATAATTGTCAATAGTCTAAACTTCATATTCACAAAAAAAAAATAGCCCGACAAGACCCGACACATAAACAAAAACCCTATTATCTGATATTTTTTGATAAATAAAATACATAAATATGACTTAACGAACATTGTTCGCTAACATATAATATAAGCAGAAATTTAATAAAATTTTGTTTTAAAATAGAGTACGTACCTTCATTTTCCATGGAAAAAAATTTTTTTTTCTAAATTTAATAACTGAAGCACACAACAAAAAAAACAAATTTCACGAACGAAAGCACTACTAACTAAGACGGACGATTTACATAAATAATCAACTGTCTAGGTGCTATGCGATAAGAGGAGGGGGTGGAGAAAATTTTTAAAACAGTTGTCTGACAGAACGATTATCTAGCTTAAAGAAAAATTGGTTTTACGGAATTTCTAACTGACTTGCTTATTCTGACTTTTGACCGGTTTTTTTATACATATACTCCTATGTGCATCGGTGGAAAGTGGTGCCGTCCATGGTATACTCTTGAATCTAAAAATCTATATAATTATGTTTTGTTGAATTTTATATGGTTTGGGGGTCTCAGAAAATCATTATTTCCAAGAAATATCTACGTATATGTAGTCAAAGTTTGTGTGCCCTTTAACTCAAAAATTAGTCTTGAGAAGAATCTAGTTAATTCTTTAGTATAAATTATGACGAGAGCAACTCGAAAATTTATTTATTTAAAAAATACAATAAAAATAATTCAGAGACCAACAAATAATAAACAGATTAATTTAAATCACAATAAATATCTATCTTAATGAATGACCTGTTCCATGAAACGGTTTAAATTCTTCTACTATTTCATTGTTCTCTTCTGTTTTAACAAAATGCCTTGAGAAAGAAAGAGTTCCAAATTCCCAATCGTAATCAGGAATTCCTTTAACATATGGAGCTTTAACTGGGGCAGCACTGGTTGAAGCTGAATCTTTGCGTGGTTTACCATCCAAACGGTTGCCATCACCTCGAAATGGGACAAAACCAGATGCTGCTGGCATTAATTCAGCAGGATCCACAATCACATCTTCTTCTTTGGGTTTATAACGCACTTCCTCTTTGTATCCAACCGGAGCTGCGAATTCCACCTAAAAAAATATAACGTAAATAAAATTAAGCAATAGCAAAACCTTCAACCTACATTCATGTCACATTCGATAATACTGATAGCTTCACCAGGTTTTGTTTCCATAACATTTAACTCGTAAACCTTTTGGTTATATGTGACTGCTATTACATCACCCGCTGTTAAGCAAGCAAAAGTTCGCAAACAATTTTCTAATACAGCCTTTGGATTGCTTATATCCAAAAAGTCAGAAGACACAGGTTGAAATTTGGCAAAGGTTCCAACTGGCAATGAAACACTCTCAATTTGAATTAAATTACCTTCTTCCAGCACAAGATTCTGCATCATCTGCAATTGAGAATTTAAAAATAAAAATGATCAACTTTATTGTTCTACTTACCCATAAAGGTAAATAAACTTTTCCTTCATCTGCCACAAATTCCAAAACACCACAATGAGTTTTACAATTCGTCTTCTTATTTGTTATTTTAAACAACATAGGATAATTAATGTTCAATCTCGTTAGCTGTTCCAATGCAGATGGTGGCATGATTACTAAAAAAATGGATTTCTTGGTTAAAACATTACTGTTATTATTGATAATAACTTAGCTTATAATATTAATATTATATTATAAATTTTGAATAAAAGGAATTGACTTACTTTTTCCACCACGTTCAACGTCTTGGCGTTCATTCCCTGGAAGCATGGCTACGGAATAACATGAATAGGTAGTGTTGAAAGGACGTGGCATATCAGGATACATATTAAATCCAAAGTGAAACTACAACAAAAAAACAATATTACAAGAACTTTTTTAAAAATTGTAAAAAAAAACAAAAATTGCACTGAAAAGACAAATATTTTGAAATACCCATTTGAATTTTTGTCCAACTACCTATCAAGTAATTAATTATTAAAGTTCTAAATATACTCGAAAATAGAATTACAAATTATTGGAAATAAGTAAAATACACTCTGAACGTTTTTTATAGAAAAATTAAATTCCAAAGTCTATATTAAGTTTTTGTTATAACTTGGGCAGCATATTAAGTGTAAGCTACCGCAATATCTTTTTCGAGATCTTTTTCTAGAAACCTAAAATTTAAAAAAAAAATGGTGATGAAAACCTAAAAATGTATTGCAACTCTTGGATAAACTTGAAGCTAAAAAACCTTATAATTTGTTGGAAATTTTTTTCATGATTTAAATTATTTTTAAACCTGTAAATATTAAATACCTCATTTAATTTTTCAGCAAGAAGGGCTTCTCTATAAGTTTCTTGAAAAATTTTCAAGTCTTCCAACCAATTTTCATCTCCTTCATTGTTTGAATTAACCTCTAACGATAATCTTGGAGGTAGTATAAGTGGCACTGGTGATGAAACGCTAGTAACACTTTCAGATTTCCTCTCATTTATAATGCGTTCCAATCGTTGCCTCGTGGTTTCATTCTCTACTGTAACCTCTGTTATTTCCCAAGGATTTGAATTAAAATAGGTTGAGATAGGTCTGCTGACCAAGTCATCAAGAGCACTGATATTTTCCATAGAAAAAGAAAGCATCGAATCACGACCAACTTCCCCGTCATTAACCGAATTATTTTCAGTTGCTAAAAGACTAGGGCAAGTGTTGACTGTAGTACTTGTCGGGGTACTTGACCGTTCCTCAGAACTTGCACTCAAAAATTTAGTTGCCCAAGCGTGTTGAGATGTTCCATCATCTGGACGTAACAAATATTGTAAATTTTGCAAAATTGCTTTGTTGGAATCTATAGGATCTTCAATAGACAAAATGTTGTCGTCGCATTCTTTCAAGCCCCAAATATTTTCATAACAAATTTGATCTTCCTTTGAATTCAAATGAGACAAATCTATCCTATGATTAGCTTTTCGTTCTTTCCTCAAACTTAAAAAGTTGGCAAAATTAGTCTTGAAATTGTATGGCTCTGAGGATAGCTTGGTAATTTTTTGAATATGTGCAAAAACATTCGACGTACAATGTAAACTTGGGTAGCTGATGTCGTTTTGTGACAAAGGAGTTGGATCCATACTATTGCTAATAAAATTTCCTTCCGATCCTTGATCTATAAATTTATTTAATATAGAGAGAATTTTATGGTATTCAAAATTAATTTCTTTAATTGCAGTCTTAAAAAACAAATTAGCCTTGGGAATGATACTATCGAATATGTCTTTAAAATTGCAGGAACCGTCGCTCCATAATTGGTCACACAGGCACATACCAATACAATTTAAAAAATAGGAAACAAACATAATGTAATCTCCCATTAGTTTTTGAAAGTCACGATTTAAGGGAACCGTATCTTCTGCTATAAATTCATGCAAGGTGATTAAATTATCGAATCGATATTCAATATCAGTTTCAATTAACGGAACCAATTTGCTTATAATGAATATTGTTGACTTGATCTCGTCCAGACATGATACAAATTTTTGGAAAGCAAACTTGGAAAATTTTCGATTATTTTCGCTGACTTTCTCCAACACCTTAAATTTATGAAAGTGCTCCCTTATTTCCCAAAGAAGTATAAATCCCTTGAGCATGAAACGCAGAAGTTCTTCAAAATTTGATTCATAACGACGACTCGAATATGAACAATTTATAGATTTATAAATGGGCACCGAACATGGTAGAAGTGAGATTACGAAAGGTTGTACATTTTTTATTCGAATAGAAACTGCCAATCCAAATGCAGCACATCCTGCAGAAATTACAAAATAATTCCAACGTTTCTGCTTGTATAATGTGTATCCGTTCCAAAATACTCTTAACAGTTGCTTGTCTTCGTATAACGCTAAAGGGTAATTCAAGATACATTCCACATGATGTTCCAACACATGATTATAATTTTGTATAAATTTTACGTTGTATGAATTTAAAGTGCACATTATATTAAGTAATTACGCGAACAAATCAAACTGGATCTTGTGAATCGAAATAGCAACTAAAATAGCGTTAAATGTTATCTATAATTTAAAGGTGCAAAGAAACTGCACGCAAAATTCGATATTGATTAAATATTTAAACGTTCTTATCGATAACACTAAAACGTCAAATCACGAATTGTTACAATTTTTAGGTTATAATGATTATTACTTTTTTATTTTACAAGTTCTTACAAAATTTTATTGCAGAATTGCTTACCATGTTGAAGGGCCGCTGTATATCAAATTTTTCGATCAAATATTCAACAAAGGTTGTTGCTCGTTCTCACAAACGCGAAAATAATAAAACGCAAGTTCTTCTCACACAGGTCAGGACTTCACCAGCAATAATTCGTTTTAAAATAATTACGCGGCAGAAAATACAGTTTAAATTTAAGGAATAAATTTATTTTTTGAAACAATACTTCAGCGGAAGTGCATCATAAATTCTATAAAGAAATATTCGCTAGAAATATAAACGATAAAGCTATTATGGCGGGTAATCTGTTAAAAAATGGAAAAATAGTTTTCCAAAAATTATTATCTTGGTTTCTTTGCTTGTTTTTTTAAACGCAAGTTTCTATTTTTATACTTTGAGCAATTTATCGGTCTGATTCAAACAAGGACGAATTTAGTCAAAGTTCTTGGGGGTCGGGGGAGGATATATAAAAAATTTTATATGTTTTAGGATTCTATACAAAGCATAGCAAAAAGCCTTATGTTCTGGTCCCGTGTCCGTTTCAACTTTAAGAACTATTCCAGTATAGTTTTTAAACTATAGAAATTGTTCTGAAGGCGGACGGACGGACGGAAACGGGAGCAGAATATAAGGCTTCTTACCATACTTTGGGTTATTAAATTTTGTTAACGCGTGATTAAAATGCCATTTATAATTAAAGCAAATTACAAGAACTCCATTATCTTGCATCATATTAAAAGACAGCTTAGTTTAATCATATTGTGGTTTTTCTATTAGCTTTTTAATAAATTCGTAAATTAAAATATAAGTAGTTTTTATAATTATAGGGGCAAGAACAATGCAACGGAGGAGCCATGGTGTATTTAGAAAATGCTTGGGGGGGGGGGTCAAACAAAATATTTTTAGAACTTCGTTAATCTATTCATGCGTGTCGGTAGTAAAACGACTGACAAGTTCCAGAAATTAAAAAAATTCAAGCTATAAGTGTATACAAACCAAATTTTATTTAAATAAAAACATTATTTTTATCAAGGAAGGCTTCAAAGATAGAATGCGAATCATTCTTGAGGGGGGCAAAATTGCCCCTTTGCCCCCCCCCCCTCTAAATATTTTTGTTGAAATCAATCAGAAAAGTTTTTTTTAATGTTTTTTAAACAACAAAAGCCAGGTGGTACTTTTGATATTTTGAAATAAACTCAGTTCTTTTATCGGGAGAAGAAAACTTCTCCCTTGTAAATTAATTTATTCATTTGGCTAACTATATTTGGGTACTTAATTTTATATACTTAATAAATATACATGAACACGTGGAGGCCTCTTCTATATTATTTATGTTTGTTTTAATTTTATTGTTTACATGAAAAATAAAAATAAAAGAAGTTTGAAACTTAGTGACTCTGAGGCCCGTGGTTTATAAACACCCAAACACCCCGTGTTACCCGGCTGCCTCTCTGATGTCCAATATTCCCCGCAAGAACCTACAGGAACATTTTCTAACTCTGCATGCTTATCTTATTATGAAGTTGTACCAGAGAATGAGAAAACAGTACTTCTTATTTTTTACTTTACTAAAGAAACTAGCACATTTTCAGTGTTACTTTTAGACAATTATTTGTTTCAGAGGGAAAGAGGTACCATTGACAGACACAAATTTAAAAAATAAATTTTTGAAAAAAAATTTTTTTTTAATTAAAAATACTTCCCACAAGAGCTACTCAAAAGGAACACAGTTCATTTCAGATTTGTTTCAAATTATATGTGCTTTTTGAGTTTTCTCCATTTGGAAATGAAAATAATTATATTTATGACAAGAAGTATTATTCCAAACGAAAGTTTCCAATAACTTGATAAGTTAGTGTATAAATTTGATATTTGTATACCCAGATAAATGTTTGTATAAGACGAAAAATAATTTAAACGAAAATATCTCAATGCTCTAAACTTAGATTTTAAATTTAGATTTCATTTCAGAAGGTTTTAGAATGTACTAGAACATTTTAAACGCGCATCGGTCCGTTTTCATAAATTCACAATGTGCTAATGTGTTTAGAATGAAGTAAAGCGCATAATTTAAAATTTTTAAAATATTTTAGTATTTAAATATTATAATGATGTAAATATAACAAGTAAATAATCGGAAATTTTTTATGAGCATCAAATACTATTAAATAATAAGAAAAGTTCAAATTAAAATCTATCATACAAGGTTAGAAATTGAAATCGACCACTTAGGAAGAAACATGGTTATCTACTTACTTAAAAAATGTGATATTACGAATCCAGTAGTATGCAGTGAAACCTATACCGAGGGCCAATTAAAAAGCAAACAAATGCGGTTCAATTATTTTTTATTTAATTTATTTGAGTGACTGTTACGCCACTGACTAGAACGTTGTTAGATTTTAATTTGACATATTTTGCTTTATATGTCACATCTGATTCATCACAGACAAATGATAAATACATACATTTCGTTTGTTTCTTCTCTTATTTTTATTTCTCACAAAATAAGCAATTTTAAATTTTATAAAGAAAATGTAGATTTAATAAATTATTGCAGCACAGCCAAGACGTTAAGTTGCGTATCTTGGTAAAAATTTATAATCTATATAGGGTGAGTTCTGTGTTAATATTGTTAAAAATTATGAAATCAAAAATTAAGCAGTCCTACGCTACTGCTCTGTTTACAAGCATTTATACAAAATAATTTTTTAAACTAAATTTTAAATTATATAGAAGATCTGCCTTATAAGAGTAATTTTAAATAATTTAAATTATAAATACCATTTCAATTACTTGCTTCATACATAAATTTTAAATCAAATCCAAAAACTTGACAATGACATTTTATTTGTTCTGATTACGTGTGGTACGCCGCTGCCATTTACTTCATTCTAAACGTCTGTGACATTTTCAACAATGTTAACCTAAAAAGTAAAATTATAAATAGAACTAATCCGGTATTTTTTCATTTAGTTAAACGTTTGATACCGAAGGTGTGAGTTTATGTTAAATTAAACTTTAAAATGGGTACGTCGAACGATGTGGACGAAGCACTTTCCTTCAAGGAGCAGGGCAATGAATCGTTTAAAAACGGTGATTACAATAATGCAATTTCTTTATACACTCAAGCCATAAAATTAGTTTCCAACGACACCGATTTAGCTGTGTTCTTAAAAAATCGTGCAGCTGCTTACTTAAAAGTAGAAAAATATGAAGAAGCACTTGAAGATTGTAACAAATCAATGTCGATTCTCACAATCGATCCTAAAACTTTATTTAGAAGACTGCAAGCTTTTGAAAAACTGGAACGATATGAAGAAGCCTACAGAGATGCTCGTGAGTTATTGAAAATTGATCCTACTAATAAAGCTGTTCAACCAATTTTGGAAAGATTGTACAAAATTGTACAAGAACGAGCAAACCAGAATGCCAGCTTAACCACCCGAGTTGAATCGATGAATAAGTATGCTTTTGACATAACGTCGGCAAAAGATAAAAGGGAGACTGCCATTAACAACTTGTTAGTCTTAGCTAGAGAAAAGGTGGGTTCCGAATTAATAATAAAAAATGGTGTTTTAATGAAAATTAAACAATTGCTAAAAGTCGAAAAGAATCAAGATATTTATCTGTCTGCGATTAGATTGGTCGGTGTATTGTGTAAAAACTCCGTAGAAAATACCAAGGCAGCCTTAAAAGAACTTGGTTTACCGTGGTTTTTGGAAATTATTGACAGTAAACACGAAACCCAGGTGAATGCCACCCAAACCTGCATGCAAACCATTTTGAACTCATTTTCTGGAATGGATAATAAACCTGATACTAAACCCAACAACGAATTATGTGAGAAGTATAAGTTTCAAATTGACACTTTGTTATCTTCTCTAGTTTATTCGATAAATAATAACTGTATTAGTGGCATCGCACGTGATGCAATAATCGAGTTGTTAATGAGAAATATACATTATACCACTTTAAATTGGGCTGACCGTATGGTAGAAATTGGAGGTGTTGGAAGGCTACTGGAATGTGCCAGCGAATTAGAAGAATGCGGATACGAGAGTTCGATGAACATAACTTCTTCGACCACCACCATAGCATCTGTTTGTCTGGCTAGAATATATGAAAACATGTATTACGATAAAGCCAAAGAAAAGTACTTGGAAAAGATTGAAGAATTTTTAAGAACGAAGTTATTATCTCCCGATATAGAATCAAAAATTCGAGTCACAGTAGCAATAACTGCTTTGTTAAAAGGGCCAATCGATGTTGGAAATACCGTTATCGCCAAAGAAGGTAAGTAACTAAAATGTTTTTTTCCAAACCTGAAATTAGTTTTGAAAATTTAATTCAAACTTTTTCTTAATTACAAAAAGTAATAATTTTTACAATTTTAGGTATAATGGAAATGATATTGGTGATGGCAAATTCAGATGATTTATTGCAGCAAAGAGTTGCATGTGAGTGTATAATAGCCGCTGCAAGCAAGAAGGATAAGGCACAAGCAATTATCACTCAGGGCGTAAATATATTAAAAAATTTGTACAAATCTGAAGAACCGGCAATAAGAGTTCGTGCGTTAGTTGGTTTATGCAAATTGGCGAGTTCTGGTGGTAATGATGCATCGATTAAACCTTTTGCAGATGGTTCAGGTTTAAAACTGGCAGAAGCTTGTCGTCGATTTTTACTGCATCCTGGAAAAGACAAAGATTTGCGAAAATGGTCTGCGGAAGGCCTGTCATATTTAACTTTAGATGCAGAAGTGAAAGAGAAATTGGTGGAGGATCGACCTGCTCTGCAATCGCTGATTGATTTAGCTAAAACTGGTGGTCAATCTGTTTTGTATGGTATCATAACTACGTTTGTCAATTTGTGTAATGCCTATGAAAAACAAGAAGTTCTTCCAGAAATGGTCGAGTTGGCTAAATTTGCAAAGCAGCACATACCAGAAGAGCACGAACTTGATGATCCAGATTTTGTTACAAAGCGAATTATTATTTTAGGCAACGAAAATGTGGCTTCCGCTTTAGTTGCTCTTTCAAAAACCGAAAGTATTAATTCTAAAGAGTTAATAGCTCGCGTTTTTAATGCGCTCTGCAGTGTGCCAGAAGTTAGAGGATCTGTTGTTCAACAAGGCGGAGTTAAAGTGTTGATTTCGCTTTCTCACAATGGAACTGATCAAGGTAAAAGGCAAGCCAGTCAAGCTCTCTCGAGGATAGGTGTGTCTATTAATCCAGAAGTAGCATTTTCTGGTCAAAAAAGTTTGGAAGTTATAAGACCACTACTAAACCTTCTCCATCAAGACTGCAATGCTTTAGAGAACTTTGAAGCACTACTAGCATTATGCAATATTGCTCAAATGAATGAAACCGCCCGTCAACGCATATTAAAAGAAAATGGACTTTCAAAAGTAGATCAGTATTTGTTTGAAGACCACGTTATGTTAAAACGTGCAGCAGTACAAGTTGTAACAAATTTAACATTGTCACCCGACGTAGTTACAGTATATGAAGGTGAAAATGACAAAATGAAGTATCTTGTGATTTTGTGTTGCGATGAGGATATGGAAACAAGTTTGGCAGCTTCTAGTGCAGTTGCAATTTTAACCAGCACCAGTGAAAAATGTTGCTCCAAATTTTTTGATACAAATTCGTGGTTAGATAGTTTACATATGCTATTGGCCAACACAAATATAAATTTGCAATATCGAGGCGTTTGCATTGTTAGTAATTTAATCGAAAGTTCAATAGAAGTTGCAGAAAAAATTATAGAAACTGATATTTTGGAAATTTTGATGGCTTTAATAAAGAAGGAAGAAAATAATCCTACTAATATTACCCAAGCTGCCAACGAAGCTTTAAAAATTGCCGAGAAGTGGGGTATTATCCAAAAGCCTCCTGAAAATGTTGTTATTACTGAAGAAAGTGAAAGTTAATCGAGTAAGGTAAATCAGTTTTTTTAATTGTTTTCGTGGAAAAGTCGGGTGCTGAATAAGGAAGTCAAAAGTTTCAATTTTTAATTATTTTCTTTTCCAATAAATTGTAAATTTGAATAAAGAAACTTGTTATTTTTAACAGATTCAATAAGAGTAATTAATAAGTAATAACAATATTAATTTTCTGCCTAACAGAGAACTCCCTTTAAACCAGTGTTTCCCAACCTGGGTCCCACGCCCTACATGGGAACAATTTGATTATTCGGGGGGGCAATTTGAAAATCTAGAAACCTAAGTCTTGAGTCCTGAGCAAGTTGTAATCAGGTTTAATTTAACGAATAATTCAATTTTGAATATATAAAAATATGTATTTGTTACATAGGAGGACATCAGAATTATAAAAAGATTTGGGTGGGGCATGGTAAAAAAATAGGTTGGGAAACACAAGAATTTCTTTTTGAGCATGTTACTAAGGGGGTTCCCTTAGACTGAAAATGTTTTATGTAAAAAAGTTGAAAGTTAGTTGTGCAAATGTACTTAATAATTTATTATTTTCATAGAAATGTATTCATATTAAAAATTCGTTGTGCCTAAAAATAAAATTTTAACTACTGTTATACGATTTATACAATTTTTCTACAGCTTTTCTAAGCTAATGTTTCTTTTTGATTATGTTGTAGATGTGTAGAAAAATAAAACAGCTTGAGTGATTTTAAGAATTTTATTTTAAATCCCTTGTTAAAGCTAACCAAAAATAAAAATAATATATTGATATGTTTTTTCTAGGATCCAAATTTTTCAATTGGTACCTACAAAAAAATACAATCTTTAAAATGCGCCTGGTTAATTTTTAATTTAAATCGAAATTTAAAAATAAGTTATTGTAATTTTTTTTTATTTAAACAAATTTGCAAATATAAAATGGAAAAGTTAAATTTGGTGAGACCTTCAAATTCCAATTTCCAATATTACTTTTATGTTGAATTAATTATTGAAGCCCAATATTGATCAGTAGGCTACAAGAAGATAACGCTAAACCATCCTATTTGTAAATCACCTTGGCTTTAGCAATATGGCATTTAAAAAAGAAAATATTTTATTTTTGTATATATTGCTGTGATCTTCTCTATGTGAAAATGTTATGAATCGTTCTTCAAATAAATTTTCTAAATTAACTTATATTACCCTCCGCTCATCTAGCCCCCCACCTTCGAATACATAAATGTAAAAATGCAAAATAATGCTCTTTTCATGCACTTTCGATTACCGCCAGAGAAAAATTTTGCACTCTTTACGTTTAGCGAGAAAACACGATTTCAACACGGGTTGATTGTGGACCAAATCGAAAAAAAAAATACACCAATTATGCACTCTTGAACCACCCTAGTCTAGATTTTTGCACCTGTACCGATGTTCAAAAAAAATATTTTCGATTTCTACGATTTCCATTTAATGAAAATGGCGTGTAAAGTTTTTGATTACCGATCGAATCGAAAACAAAAAATACCCAAATTATGCACTCTTGAACAGTACACTTTCATCGTAGACTGTTCATGCCTTCCACAGAAAATGAAAACACAAATAAATCTAGGTAATAAGAGATTTTATTATTGTACGTGTAATAATTGCACAAAATCACAGCAGGATTTGTATGTGTTCAAATGCCGTATACAAGGATGTGTATAGTTGGCATGAATTTTTTGGAGAGTTTTGTCTCCTTCAGTGGTAAGTCGTTGAATTCAATCCAGCTTCCATCTTTTTTTCGGACGATTCCCGTGAAATGTCCATCGTCTGTCACTGTGGCACCATCGTTGGATCTTCGTTTGATCGCCAATCATATATAATTAATCAGGCCATTTAGCGAATACGGCTTTGCCATGAAAGACATTTTGATTTCCGTCGAGATTCTGTTCAGTTCGAAATCATTGGTTTTTTCACCAAAGTCGTAAACCTCAAATATTAGGAATGGTCCTGAAATAAGCGAACGATAGGATAGATAGATTTTTAATCACTTTAAAAGTCCGACCATAAAATTAATTGTTGTTGAATTCTCTGACACATTTGCATTCGCTCAATGAAATATTATTACATTTCAGACCTTTCGGACGTGTTTTATTCAGTTAAAAAGAAATTATGTGTTGTTATTATTTATTTAACCCATTCGCGGTCAAAATTTTTAAAAAAAATTTTTAACATTTTTATATTGAGTTTATGTCTTTGAATTACGAAAAAATATTTAAAAACAAGGTGGAACTCGCTTTTGCGACAGTTCTTAGGCTTCTATACATCTACTTTTTCGGTAGGTTAAATTATTTGGGCTTTATTTTATTCCAATTTTTAATGCGTTAATCTTTTAATTAGGTAGATTTTTTTACTATATAAGGAAAACGCTAACATTTTAATATTTTTTTTTTATTTCGACCTTTATAGGTAAATATTTGCAATTTACAAACCACAAATAAAACACAATTCATAATGAAATATTAAAATACCCGAAACACGTACCGAATACCGTATTAGAAACACGTAAAATACCTACTCTAAAAATACAAAATAAGAATATCGGATTAAAAAATATATATGTAAATAATCTGAATAATTAATACCAATCTAAAAATATTCTATCTATATATATAAAATTCACGTGTCACAGTGTTAGTTACCATACTCCTCCGAAACGGCTGAACCGATTTTAATGAAATTTTGTATATACATTCAGTAGGTCTGCGAATAGGTTTTTGTGCTAAAAAAATTTTAAAATTCGCGAAAATGCGGAATCCACAAACGATTTACGGTAACGTCGCTCTGATTGGTCGACTTTTAATCATATAATCCGATGAAAAAGGTACACGTACAGGGTGAACCAAACCATTGCCATCAGGTAGTCGCACAGAGTTGGGTCTAAAATTTGGAGAGATAGATGGCGCAAAGGCTACAAGCATATTGCTATTTCATACGGCGTTTATTATATTGTTTACATTTTATAACATTTGATTTTGAATTGAATATAATTTAAAAATTAAATTTTAGAGAAAAGAACAAAGTTTACCGGGTCAACTATTTCATACCGCCAGGGCCGAATATGGCGGTATGGCACAAGTGATTTTAAAGAATTGTTATTAATATTAAGGTGGCCAATTTTGGCCAAAATTATCGAATATTCGGATTAAAGAAGCAACATGGATTACAATTAAATTTAATAATTATTCTCTTTAAGAAAATCTATTATTATTTTTATTGTGCCTCCACATAACCCTTCCCCTCCATGACCAACATCTGGCTACGACCCTGCATACCCACAGATGTTTAAGGTGTCCCTATCCAGAAAATTTTTTTTCGATAAATGGCGTAAAGGTTACAAGTTATTGGTAATATTGTATGTAGAGATTTACATAATAGAGAGACTTATTTCTTTTTATCATATTTGATTTTGAATTGAGTTTAATTTAAAAATTAAATTTCAGAGAAAATGAAAGATTTTCAGAACATTATATTGATGATGCGCTAAAAAGCGCTTCGTTAGTTGCACAATATGAAGATTTCCAGGTGAGATCTGAATTCCATCAAGCACGAAATAGATATTTTCGTTAAAAGTTAGGAAAACTAAGATTTTTCCATTCAAGGCGAAATTTTTAGTAAACTAAAAACTCACCGAGCTTTTTGAATTACTCTATTCCGAAGTACCAAGGTATTTCACGTGGAATCAAAAAATAAAATCTGGCATTGCAGCAACCTTATTGCATGGAGGCAGAACTGCTCATTCAGCATTTAAGCTGCCACTGAATATTAAAAATAATCCAGACGCAGTGTGCTGCATAAAAAACAATCGTCCATGGCCACAATGCTCAAACAATCCAAAATTATCATCTGAATGATAGTGTACCATGGTGAATGTACAATGATGAATGTACGATGGCACACAAACATTCTCTTGAGGCACTGAACGGAACACTAAAAGATATAAAAAATAACGACAAATTATTCGGCGGCACTCTTTTACTCCTTTCCGGTAATTTTAGACAAACACTTCCCGTCATTCCACGTTCAACGTACACTGGTGAGATCAACGCTTGCTTTAAATCATCGCCACTGTGGCGTCATGTAGAAAAAATCCACTTAAAAACTAACATGCGAGTGCAAATGCTACAAGAACCATCCGCTGGCACATTCTCAAAGCAATTATTACATATCGGCGATGGTAAAGTTGCTGTTTATGAAAATACTGCATGCATAAAATTACCCACTAACATCTGCACAATCATTGATTCGCAAAATGCTTTCATTGGTCGCATATTTCCCGATGGAGGCACACAACACAAGAATCATGTGGAGAAAAAATGTGGACGTCGACGATTTAAACTACAAGATACAGGCGTCGTTTCCAGGCGACTTGGTATCATACAAATCGATCGATTCAGTTTGCGATGCCAACGAAGCTGTAAATTATCCAACAGAGTTTCTGAACTCACTGAAATTGTCAGGCGTGCCACCACACTTTCTACGACTAAAAGTTGGATCTCCGGTTATTTTACTTCGGAATTTGAACCCCGCACGGCTGTGCAATGGCACCCGATTGGTAATTAAAAGATTAATGATAAACTTTATAGAAACCACCATTTTTGAATGGCAAATCTCGAGCTGAAAATGTTTTGCTACCACGAATTTCACTGATTCGCACAGACGTGCCAATCAAACGCGTTTAATTTCCGATTAGGTTGGAATTCGCAATGACAATAAATAAGTCGCAAAGCCAAACGATGTCTGTTTGCGGCATAGATTTGACAACACCGTGTTTTTTACACGGACAATTAAACGTGGCATGTTCTTGCATGTATGCATGTTTTCGATGGACTGACGAAAAATATCGTCATCGTCTACATATAATTTATATGGCAGAACGTTCGCCGAGTCACTTGGTATATTAATTCTGAGGCGGTACGATGTTCTAGAATTTTACAAATAATTTATATGGTTCAAGTTCTGAGGCGATACGAAGTTCGCCGGGTCAGCTAGTATGAAGTAAAATTGTTTTAAGAACGTGCGTTCTGATTGGTTTTGAATTATGCGGACAGACGGACAGACGGACACGGAGCTAGATCATAAGGCTTCTTCCTATACGTTGTATAGAAGCCTAAAATAAGCTCGACCATAAGCTCGAGCACTTATCATATTGCGTATAGGAGACCAGTCGAATTAAGCTGCATACATGCACTAGCGGTTTGCGAATTGCGGGATGCGATTTTTTCGCCATTCAATAAATGGTTCAAATTTGACCAATCAAAACAAAAATCGCATTCCGCAAATCGTTAATCGCAGGTGCATGTATTCATCTAAATTTGAACCATTTATTGAAATTTAACCAATCAAAATCAAATAACAACAAAAATCGCATTCCGTAAATCGCAAATCGCTAATGCATGTATTTTCAGCTCTAGACTATTTTTGGGTTTTACATTCAAGTGATTTTCGAATGATAATAAAATAAAAAATTCGCGTGTTTAGGGATGGTCCACTGATCTCAAATCCAAGTTTTTGAGATAAAATTGTATTGCAAAGTATACAAAAAAAATGAAAAATTGAAAAACTGTAAAAATTCACCTAAACATGCCGCATCGCTGGATTGAACTTAAAACGCTGCAAGAACCCTACCAGAAAATGAAAACTGACAAAGAAACAATTTTATGGAGCATAAAAATTGATATCCCTTAATACATCGATAATGACCATATTTGATAATGCATGATGATCATACAATGGCTGAATACATCGTCACAATGTATAAGCTTCAGTTTCGTTCGTTTTGTCAATCTTGAAGTACTATCGATTGCTCTCTACTACCTTCAATCAATCAGGTCAAACCTCATTTTCGATTCGATCGAACTTGACACGCCATTTTCATTAAATAGAAATCGTAGAAATCGAAAATATTATTTTTCTGAACATTGGTGCAGGTGTGAAAATCGAGACTAGGGTGGTTCAAGAGTGCATAATTGGTGCATAATTTGTGTATTTTTTTTTCGATTCGGTCCACAATCAACCCGTGGAGGGCTGTCCGTCCGTACCGTCAGCCCCCCCCCCACCGGAAATCGTGTTTTCCCACTAAACGAAAAGAGTGCAAAATTTTTCTCTGGTGGTAATCGAAAGTGCATAAAAAGAGCATTATTCTGCATTTTTTACATTTACTTATTCGAAGGTGGGGGGGGGCTAGATGGGCGGAGGTCTTATATTGAAATATCGAACGTAAAATTTTTCATACAAATAAATGTGAATTCTTGTTATTGCGCCGTTCTTATCTTCAAGTTTAAAGAATATCCAAATGAATAATATGATAAAATCATTCGTTGAAATTTTCAATGCACCCACGTCTAGTATCCTTATCTTTTTTCAATTAGCTGATTTATAAATATTTCAAGATTAGATTATCTCCCTCAGTACTAACTGTATCTGTTTGACAAGTGCAATTCAAAACATGGCCATAAAAATTATTTTAGACAATTATTACAACAACGAATACTTTCCTGGGCAAACAATTTTAGGGCGAATTGAGTGCAATTTTAAAAATGAAGAAAATTTTCAAGGTAAATTTTATGCAAAATTCCTATAATCTTTTATATTCTTTTACTTTCAGCCATTAGAATCAAGTTTGCGGGAAAAGCTGCAATTAAATGGATTGAAAAGAAAGTCGTATATCATGCAAAAGAAAGATACCTAAATGTTGAATATAATTTAGTTGAAGGTAATTTTAATTATTATTCTTTATATTCTTAATACCAAAATTTTAGAGCGTAATGAAAATATTACACTTTCCGCTGGTAGACACTTTTACCCGTTCTCTTGCAGTTTGTCACCGCGATTACCTAGTTCGTTCAAAGGAAGAATAGGAAAAATTGAATATTACATTGAAGCCACAGTTGAACGTCCATGGAAATTTAACTACAAAGCAAAGCTGCCTTTGAATATTGTTTCACCTATGAATTTGAATGATATGCCGAGATTACGGGTAAATAATCGGTTCCAGGTTAGTTTTTTATTTATTTAAATATTAAGTAATTTTAGGATCCTGAGGAATTTTCAAAAGATAAAACTATGCGTTCCCGTTTATGCAGAAATATGGGTGTATTAACTTGTAACCTCTCTATACCGGTTACTGGATACGTGCCCGGTCAAGAAATTAATATTACAGCTCATATTCAAAACAAGAGTAATATTATTGCAAAATATGTAAAATTCAAAATTGTTGCCGTGAGTAGAATTTTGGTTTGTAATATTTTTAAAAGGAGTTAGTTTAAGTATTTTCTTTCTTGTAGTTATATGAGTACAGTGTTGATCGTCCAAGCCCAAGAAGTAATTTCATTACGGATGTAATTGTAAAATGTGTTGAAGGCAGTGTGGGTGCACACTGCGAAAAAGTATTCAGTCCAACTTTACGTCTTCCTACTGATCAAATATATCCTAATTTAAATAATTGCAATTTTATAGAAGTGAAATACACCTTAAAGGTAAATGTTTATACCTATTTATAACTCTTTTATCCCTCTAAGTGGCTGTACTGTATATTTTTTTAATTTAGGCTGAAGTTGTACTTCCAAATCCTAATTCTAATTTGAAATTAGAAATTCCTATTACTGTAGGTTCTATAGCATTATCAGATGGGAATAGTATAGATCCCGATCTTCCACAATATGAATCACTCAATACTTTTATCTATGAAAGTCATGCATTACCACCACCATACTCTTCAGTGACTGGAGAGTGTAAAAATACGACGTCTTCATCAATTTTAGGTATACCAAATCATTTAGAATATACTTTTATTCTACCCTTACTCTTTTAACTTCATAATTTTTTAGCACCATCACCGTCAAACCAGCAGACTCGACTATAAAGTAAAATAGGACTTACTCACCATGATTGATATAATTCTTGTTGCATTTTAGCATTGTTATATATTACTATGATACTATTAAAGAAAGCAAGTCTGAATAGGTGTCATATTAGTCGTGACGTCGAAGTGTATTCAAACATAGCATGCATGCAATACCAAAGATGATTATCCAGCCACAGTTACGTGGGTGATACCACAGTAATTGTTTTAATATCTATGTGCACAGAGCAATTTTATTATCGTGTCTTGAGCGAGGGGAAACCGTTGATTAAATTTGATGTACAAGTAAAGGGAAATCTGAGGAAATTAGAGAAATATTCCAGACAACCTTTTTAATTTTTTTACTTTGTCAACTTTTTCTAAAAGAAATCTTGGGGTAATTCAAGAAAATCTTAGAAAATTTAAGAATATTCCGAACAACCTAAAACCTAAAAGAAATCTTGAGGCAATCCATGGAAATTCCGAAAAATTTAGGAAATCAGGAAACTTGAGGAATATTCCAGACTACATGTTTTTTACATTGTCAACTTTTTCTAAAGAAATCTTGGGGCAATCCAAGTAAATCTGAAAAATCCCGGAAATTTTAGGCAATCTCAATCTGGGAAAATTTTAGAAAATCCGGGGAACTCCAAAGAAATCTGGTGTACAAAATTTAGGTCTGCGGTTTCCCCCTCTGTATTGAGTTTCATGATAACCAAATACGAAATACGTAACCGAACGGAATTGGATTTTGGAAATCAATCATATTTTGTTAAAAATTTTTTTTTATTATCTTAGAATGTCACAGCACTCTTGTTCTAACTTAATGTTTAAGTCTTAATATTAATATAGTTTGTGATTAAGTTGTTTTGTTTTATTAGTTTAAGTTATCCCCCTTTCCATGAAGGATCAGATTAGAAAATATATGACCATAGAAGAAACTTGTATATAACTTACAATTAATTATAATTCCAAAGTGGCCATGCCTGTGTCTAAAAAAATCTAAACTAGACACAATTCACTTTTGAATCACAGGCAATTTTTCTTATTCGGTTCTGTTGCATCCATTCAGTACAACAAGTATAATTATTGCAGATTATGAGAATTAAGTATGAGAATTAATTATACATCATCTTCTATCGAGAAGCACTTTACAACCTGCACGAGATTTCACTTTAGAATATCAAACTCATTTTCCAGTATGCCTTTATCGTTATTTCGAGAGGCAACAACAGTACAGTGGATATATTTTTCCAACCGCTTCATTCGAATCTTAAAGATTCTTGATTTTGTATTTAGGGTCATTCCATATCAAGTGGTCCAATCTTGTCGCTCAACCATTCTAAAAAAAATTGATTTTTTTTGTGAAGACATTCTAACATGTTAGTAGTACTAAATGACCATTATTTCAATTATATTGTCTTTTGTTTTCGTGTGAAGGCCATATTTGCTTTGCAATGCGCGGCATTTTTTTCAATTTTAAGGGTTTACGGCAACTGAAATATTTCAGCTCGTATTTGTCCTATCTAGATGGGAAAAAAATGAAATTGTTTAGAAAGAAAGAGACTACAATATTGCTCTTTACATATTTTTACCTAAAAACAATCCTAAAGGGTAAAATTACAGCCTCAATTCTTATCAGGTTTTTTAAGAAAATGCCATTTTTGAAGAGAAGTTTACGCATGAAGGGAAAAAATCTCAATGTTAAATTTTTTTTACAAAGAGATGGTAACCAGATGAATGCACATACCAAATGTCAACCCTAAGATTTACTCCCCTTTTCTTTTAAAAATTTTTAAAATTTGAAAATTTAACAAAACGGTGATTTTTGGTACTAAATATCTCTGGTTGGGGACCAGATAAAAATCTGAAATTTCATGTCGTGATAGAACTGTATAATGGCATTACGTACAAAAAAATTATGTAAAAAGCAATATTGTAGTCCGTTTCTTTCTAAACAATTTCATTTTTTTCCCATCTCGATAGGACAAATACGAGCTGAAATATTTCAGTTGCAGTAAACCCTTAAAATTGCAAAAATATAATTGAAATAATGGTTATTTAGTACGACTAACATGTTAGAATGGCTTCACAAAAAAAATCAATTTTTTTTTGAATGGTCGAGCGACAAGATTGGACCACTTGGTATGGAATGACCCTAAACTAATTAATGGATTATGCGGTCTAAAACAATCTCCATTAAATTGGAGCAATAGATTTACAAAATCTTTAAAGAACTCCGGTTTACAACCAATAGAATCTGAAAAATGTGTATTTAAAATTGCCGATTGCATAGACAATGGATCAATGGATTCATAGTAGGAAGAGATGAAATTAAAATTAATGATTTTTTAACAAAATTGAATGAGGAATTTAAAGTAAAAATAACTAAAAATCCTTCGTCATATTTAGCAATTACAATGAAACGTGGGAATACAAGCATAATTTTTAAATAAGCCAAAATTACATCACAAGAACTAATAAAATATAAAATGCTAGAAAGCAATAAAACTAAAATTTCATTAAAGAGTGGCTAAAATGAAGTGACACTTAATAGCTATGTAAATTAAAAAATTCCATACCGAGAACTATAAAAAGTTTACTATATTTAAGTAATAAAACTCGACCAGATTTGAGTTTTGCGGGAGTTATATATTCACCAAATTCAAGGAAAATAACAAATTATAGTTTATGTCAGAAGACGTCCATCTAGATCACTTTACAATTATTCACTATTAATAACTATACTTTTATCTAAACTTTAATCTAAGCTAATTCCAATATTTGTTCAACTAATGTATTATTAAATATTCTAATTTAAAAGACTAGAATGCAGTTGCATTAACTTTATACCTAATTCATCTTTAAAACTGTATAATTTATGTATTTTAAGTAATCTATTGTTTCCAGTATTATAATTCAGATCATCTTAGGATATTTATCTTATGTCAATCTTTCAATATAAAAACCAATGTAAAATTGAAGCAGCTAGTTGGTTCTCCATGCTCGAGCATGTAACTTCTCAAAATTAGTTTTAGTGTAACGATTCTATGTTCAGTAGTCGATAATAAAGTTGCTTTTTCTATAGTGTTTTTTTTTAATCAAGTTTTCCATTTTTTTAAATTCAAAACATCAGTTCGGAAACTTACTTCCAAGTTTGTCTAAAATGTTGGATATGTTCGGAATAGGGTAACGGTCGTCAATGGTTTTTTCGTTAATTTTCCGATAATCAACAACTAACCTCCATTTCTGCTTACCTGATGCACCCTGTTTCTTTGGGACAATCTATATAGGTGAAGAAAAAGGGCTTGAAGATTGTCTAATTATATCTTTGTCAAGCATGTCCTGAATTTGTGTTTGAACTTCTTGTTTATGGATATAGAGATACCGGTAAGATTTTGTGTGAATTGGTATTTCATCGGTGGTCTTGATGGAGTGTTTGATCTTAGCTGTGAATGTTAATTAGTCTCCAGGTTTGAAGAATATATCAGAATAATTTTTGCACAGTTTTAGAATCGCGTTCTTTTCTTCCCTGTTCATGTGATCAGTCCGAATAAATTGTTCTAAGTCTGATTTCTCCATATCGATAACAGGATCGTTAGTTTCGGAGAAATGTTCGAATTTATAAATTTCGTATTCCAGTGGATCGAATGGAACTGCTGGAATTGGTTTATCTAAAGTTATTGTGATTGATTTGTCCGTATTGTTTGTGAATTCCAATGGTGCAAATCCATTTTTTGCTAACGTTAATGTTTTCGGGATTCGGAGGTTATTTAATTTACCTGATTCGACTATAATTTCGCCCTCTATATACTAACGGGCACGTTTTTCTTAACTGCTTCGCAAGGATTAACTGAAATTGAAAAGTTAACATCTGCGGGTTGTCTGTATTTGAAAGGAATTTCTGAGTTTGGTCCTACTAGTTTTTTATTTTTTAAATCTATAATTAAATTCATTTTGATCAAATCGTTTAATCCAAGTATTCCATCAAAGAAATCGTGAGTGCCCAAGATTAGAAAACACCTATTACTGCTCCGCAAAATTTATACCACAGGATAACTGTACTCTTCAAATATTATTTGGACGTTCGCCTAGTAATTGTACGACTTTAAGAATAAACTTCCAAGAATCAATTATTGAACAAATAACTCAACAAAACATATTAATCACCCCATCTGGAACTCAACGTATTTTTGCAAAATGTAAAACCGACCAATACATCGACATCAAAAACCCCACGTTAATCAAAATGCTAAAATCATGTGAAATTAGAGCCAACGACACGAAATTCATATACAATATAGAAATTCAACATGGAAAACCTTTAATTCTACCAAAACTTAAAATAGTAGTATAAAAACAGCAAATGGCTACGAAACGCCAAGTTTTAAAAAATTGAACTTTGACGACCTTTACCAAATCAACTCTCTTTGAAAACAATTACGGCAAATCCAAAACCAGCACACTAACGAAAACTATTCAACCACTCTTGGATCAACAATTATGGTAACTCTACTTTTAATAATAATAATAATAATAATAATAATAATGTTTCTTAAGTTCAAGAACCAAAATTGGACACTTGATGAAAAAAAAAAATAAAAAGATGCCGATGCCGATGACAATCCTATAGAATTGGACTCCGTACCCAAGATGGCAGTTAAAACAACCGACAGTCCAGTAGACCCAATAACTTAAAAAAAAAACATCCGTTATTTTTTATATATAATTTTTTACTTCTGTTACCTTTCTCAAACGAGTATTGAAAAATTGGACTTTTTCAGAGATCATGTGCTGTGAATATTTTATTAATGAGCTTATAAATAGAATAAATGCAGGTGCATCCTGATATTGGTATTGAATTTTGATATTTAAATATTACCCACATTAACCAAAATTATAATTAAATATACAAAGCAAAATACAAAATTGTCAATATTTATTGTTTTAGTTGTAACATTTTCAAAGTTATCATTTTAATATGAGCTTGCAAATCTTGAAAAAAATTTAACAAAGAACTTTAGGCTTTTACATCTGAATCAAACTTTAACAGTCACATGACAATGAACCAACTTTTTTTGAAAAATATAGTGATTCGCTTATTATTTCGGATGACTCAGGTTTTCTTAATTGAAGGAGTTATATTTTTATCAGTATTTATGTGTAATATCTAAATATGATCGTATTGATTAGTTCTGAAAAATAGGTCTAAAATTTTTTAGTGGTTTTATTTTACTTGTCCTCTCTTTTTACTTAAAATTTTGAGTCATCTAACTTAGAAATAATCATAAAATTACATTTACAAAAAATATGTTTTTGGAATTTTACTATGGATTTCACAATTACTATTTTAAATTTTAGGTTTTTGAAAACAGAATTATTTTTATATTGGATAGCTTATCTAATACCCATCTCGATAACATTTCTAAAAATTTTTATATGAACCTATTATATTCTACGATTTTGTATTACACAATTATTTTCGATTTTTATTATCTTTTATTCGACTAGCTAATTTATAAATGTTCGAAGATTAGATTATCTTTCATAGTAGTAACTATAGGTATATTGTGTGTGATAGCTGATAGGTAATATTTATAGCAACATGTCTATTAAAATTCTTTTGGATAATTATAATAAGCAATGCTCTCCTGGGCAAGCAATTGCAGGGAAAATTGAATGCAATTTTACACATACACAGAGTTTCAAAGGTAATTTTTGTGTACAGCTGTTGTCATTTATATATATTTCTTTGTTTGTTTTCAGCTATTAAAATTAAGTTTGGGGGGCGAGCTAAAACCAAATGGAACGAAAAAAATTCATATTTCAACCCTGCTACCAAAAAATCTACATCAAATAACGTTCTACAGTATTCAGAAGAAACATACATGAATACTGAATATTATTTAGTTGAAGGTAAGCTTGCACTTTTTGTGATAATAAAATTAAAAAAAAAATATCGCAAAAAAAATTTATAGGGACTGATGGAAATCTTAGTCTTTCCGCTGGAAAACACTATTATCCATTTTCTTACACTCTACCAGAACAATTACCTAGCTCTTTCGAAGGAAAGGTAGGAAGCATTCGATATTATATTGAAGCCATTGTTGAGCGTCCGTGGAAATTTAATTATAAAGCAAAAACTACTTTACATGTTGTTTTGCCTATGGATTTAAATGTTTTACCGAGATTACGGGTAAATTATCAATTTTATTTAGCTTGTTTGTAAAATAATTTAAATATTACATAATTTTAGCAACCGCTGGCTTTAGCCGAGGATAGAATTATTACTACGAGTACATGTTGGTGTCGAAAAGTGGGTAAACTAACTTTTAAAATCTCTGTACCAGTTACTGGATACGTGCCTGGCGAAGAAATTAACATTAGTGCTAATATCCATAACACGACCAATGTTACTGTAAAAAGTGTGAAGTTTAAAATTGTTGCCGTTAGTACAATATATTTTGGTTAGATATACTTTTAAAAAGAACTTTATATTTAATTTATTTTTAGGATTATGAGTATATTACCCATCATCCAAATACAATGAGTAAAAGTAATTCGGTTGTAATTGTGAAATGTACTGAAGGCAATGTAGGTGCTCAAAAATCTTGGACTTCAACTTTACTTCTTCCTACTAATCATTTATATCCTAATTTGACGACTTGCAATATTATAAATGTGTGCTACACTTTGAAGGTATTTCAATCTTTTTATTATAATTTTTTAATATTGAATAATTGTAATTTTGAATTTAGGCTGAAGTTGTACTTCCAAAACCTAACGATAATTTGCAATTAGAATTTCCTATTACTATAGGTTCTATAGCATTGTCCAGTACGAATACTACGATTTTAGATCCTCTTGCTCTAGTGGATCCAGCTCATCTACCAAACTCAAGTTTCAGTAATGCTAACGCACCTTATCCTGAAATCCATAATGATACACTACCGCCACCATACTATGCAGAGGGTGGAGGACCGTCTGCACTAAACGACGGGCCATTACGCCATCCGTTTGGATCTAACAGCTTACCTCCAGGATTTATACATTCATATAGTACATTACCTGAAAAATCGGGTCCATATCCTCCATCTACTTTTGGATCAGCTCCGTACCCTACACCTTCTGCAGAATCAACACCGTATCCTCCTTCTACGAGTGGAATACCTCAATATCCGTCACTTCCTGAAAAATCAACTTTATATCCTTCATTTGCTGGCGAATCAACTGCATTCCCTGCACCTCCTGCGGAATTATCTCCGTATCCTTCATCTGCTGGTGGTGGGTCAGCTCCATACCCAACAACCTCTGCAGAATCGCCTCCGTATCCCATACTTAACAGAGGGTTAGATCCATATTCTTCTGAAAGAAAACAGTCGGAACCAAATTCAACAGATGTAACTATTTCAGGTATTACATGAAAAGTTAGAATTTCTTAAATCTTGTTTTTTACATTATAATTATTTTAGATCTACCACCTTCATACGAGCAATCTCAGAACTAAGATAAAACAGAAATTATTTGATCGTAACTAACATTATTTTTTATTACTTATTATATTTTTAAAGTGTTATTACGATATAATAAAATTATTAATACTTTTTTATTGTTTGTACAAAATTTATATTTGTCAGATGCAATAATTATATTAAACAATTAAAACTTCTGCAGTTGTAATTCTTCAAGAATCAATACAGTTATTTAGATTAGTTCATTATAATTCAGTAAATTAATGTCAATTGTAATTCAGTTTAAAAAAATATATTTCAGAAACCATAGCTGTCTGAGATTGTCAATATTACAGTGCTAGCGTAGCCGGGATTTTGTTATGGGAGGGGAGGGGGGGGGGCTAAGGTTTGCGAGTTGCGAAAATTTTTCAGAAAAAGAGGTGTGGTCATCTTATTTTCGAGTATAATTATTGTGTTACCACTGTTACCTACCTCAAACACAATAATTTTTTGTTTTAAAACATTTTTCATTGCACCTGTAAAAAAGCGACTATCATCATTAAAACAAAAAAAAAAGGAAGTGTCTAGCCCCCACTAGCTGCGCCACTGTCAATATATGTAGATAATTACCTAAGTTGTAATTTTTGCGTTAATTAAACCTATGATTTTACATTATCTGATTATGTTCAAATTTATGTCAAGACTCAAAATAGTATTGCAAGATAAATTTATATTTGCAAAATGCCAAGTGTTCTAATATAGTCCCTCCTCGAATCTCAGAGAGACAATCAAAATTTAGATAGTGCATATTACAATACTTTCCCTGTGCATACGTATGTGTAGAAAAGTAAAAAAATTGATACAGCCATTCGTATGACTTTATCAGATTAAAAAAAATTTTCTTTTTAAAGTACTATTGTTGTCAAATCAAACATCAAAATTATTGTTAAGGGAGTGTCGTATAGGATGGGACCTATATATAGTATAGGCGGTATAGGATGGGACAGCTGAATATTTGCATTGTTGGTAGTGGTAACACCTATGTTATGACTGTCGCAGTCTCGCAGTAAAGGTTGGTTATGTTATAAGTTATAACCCAATTTTTAATGTGCATTAGAAAGAAGACAGGGTTCATTGTGTGTATGCCAATATTGATTAGCCAATATTGAACGAGAGATAGCGGCCGTTTCCATCGAAATGTGTGACTGAGTCATCAAAAATTGGGTTCAACGAAACACCGCTGCAAACGTGCCCGTGGTGGACATATGAACGAAGTTGAATTTCATACCAAAATGTTTTGATTGTACTTCAAGCCAATAATAAAATTTTCAAGATATCTCAAATGGTTTGCGTAATATTTAAAAAAAAAGTTGTCAATTCCTTATTGGAAAAAGCTTTTGCAGCTGTATTTATAAAAATATTGTAAAACGCTCTCTAATAATAATGCCCGGTTTCAGCATAAACCTATTTTAATTAGAACGTGTTTTAACACTTAGAGAGAGTTTTAACTTTTGTTCATTCATAAACGGTTTCTAAACCTATTTTAACTAGAATGGTGTTAAAATACCGATTCTAGTGAATTTGGTTTAATTGAGTTGGTGTCTTCGAATTATATGAACTACTCACCGAATAAGTGAACTAAAGTATAACCTAAAAGTTGTTTTATTGTATGTATAGCACGGGTAAGCAACTCCTGTATAAAATTTGTGCCGACACGCCACCTGGTGTTACATTTTGTATATTTAAATATTTTGAATATTTCTATTTAGAAGGTTGTAGCAACAACTAAATGTGTCTTCATTTTTTATATAGAGTGTCAACTTTCCTTAAAATAGGTTTAAAATTGGTTTAAAGAAGGCACCATTCGTTTTTAAATAATATCAATTTAAAATACTGTTACCGAAGGTTTGTTAAGCTAAAATACGTTTATGAATAGTGTTTTTTGTCTATTTAGTCCAGTCAATGAGGACAAAAATAAGGTATTTTCTCCGACTTCTTTCCTAAAGCATAGATTTTGATGAAATTTTGGGAATAGGCTCTACTTACCTCCCACTTCAAAGTCTACCCTATGCCGATATATGCTTATTGTTTTTAGGGGTGAAAACTACCTCTTATTGCCAAAACTGAATTTAGGCTTTAATAACGTTTAATTACGTTAAATAAAGGTCTTCCTACACTTTAAGGCATTATTATTGGATGGCTGAATAATTTAACCCTTATAAACCAACCCCTTTTATAATAAAATGTGTAAAAACGTGATTTATTAATATATTTATTAATCTAATTTAAATTAATTTTATATTTGTATTTTAGGTCAACATTATTATTTTTTTCCATTTTTCAACCCTTAAAAACATCTTCAACCATTATAAACCACCCCCTTTTATAAAAAAAAGATGTAAAAAAAGTAATTTATTAATATTTTCAAATAATTTTTGTACCTTTATTTTGTGTCTACATTATAATTTTTTTTTCAATTTTTCGACATTTGCTGTTTTTGTGCATATAAAGCAGTCTTCTCTCCAATCAAAAGCATTTTCATCAACTGGCAATGAATCAGATTTTCTCAATTTTCTTTTAGGAGGACTACTTGTATTTAAAATTGTGTGAATCTTTCCATTCCAAGAACATCCTAAAAATAACCCATATCCTCTCTAGCAATAACTTCCCCAAAAATATCATAAACTCCCTCCTTAATACAGCCCTGACCCAGAAGAAAGGTAACGAAAATAATAAGGAAAGTAGATCCATGAGCTCTGATAGTAAATTTTTTAGCCTCACTTATGTTAGAGGACTTACGGAGCAATTAATTGCTATTTTGAGATCTTCTCCAGAGATTAGATTAGGGTTAAGTTGTCCCAACAAGAACTCTAGGTTTTTCTCAAAAACCAAAGATCCAATCTCTGGGGACCACCATAGTGGTCTTGTTTATAAAATCCCGTGTATGGATTGCGATGCGGTATATGTTGGTGAGACAGGCAGGAAACTATGTGTCCGCATAAAAGAGCACGCGAGGGATTTAAAGAACGCTCGTACCCTCGGATTGGCTGATAGAGAAGGGGGGTGCAAGAGTTCTAAAAAACCTACGGCTTTATGCAGACATATGGTGGATGAGAATCATACCATTGACTATGACAACATTGACATTCTAGACCGGGAGAGGATAGACAAGAAGAGAAAAATTAAGGAGTCGATTCACATCTATACACAGAAATCGTCAATAAATGATAAAAGGGATGTTGAATGCTTTGACGGAGGCTATAAACGTATCTTGGACATGTTGAATCCGGTATAATTTTTGGTTCTTAGATGGAATATTTACCTGAATTCATCTCTTTTTGTCCATTTTCATTTCCATTGGGTGTTTTTAACTTTGGGTTTTTTCAATTTAAATTCTAACTGGTACCAACCTCAAAAAAGTAGTTAACTTAGGTTGAAAAATTTTTTTTTTCATTCTTAAATGACGACTCGTTTGAGGTGGTTGAGTGTTTTTTTGTTGAAGAATTTTAAATTTGAAGACACCACGTGGCAGTGAGATTGGCCAGGAGGAGGGTAGTCTGAAATATGGTGGCTCTTTAACCTCCATTTTTCTCCATTTAGGTTAGTATTCCATCTATAGGTTTTTCAATCTTATTTTATTCATTCTGTTATTTTTGTAAAAATTTTTTTAAACTTTTAGTAATTTTGTAATTTTTTTAGTCATTCTGTTATTATTGTTGTTTTTTCAAAATTTTTGTTTCTACATTTACTATATTTTTAGCCTTGAAAATGGGTCAATAAAGAACCCGAAACGTCGGCAAATTTATTTGTTTTAATGACCGCTTCCTCAACTATAATCATTTATTTACTTGTATTTACTTCCTCTTCCATTTTCCTTTTAGCAGTTGCGATATTTTTTGGATGAGTATAAGCTTTTCTACACAAAGGGTGAAGGCGAACATCTTCAGAAAAATCTAATTTCGAAAACTTTCCATCACCTCTCTCAATAGACGCACTTTTCAATGAATTTTTACCTTTTGTACCGATAATTATAGGCATTTCGTCCGTTATTGCATTGCATATGCCGCACTCACTAGCATCAGAATTATCAGCACTGAAACCTGCTCTAACTTGGTCCATTATTATAGATGGTTAAAACAATTTTATTCTTCAATAATTAAATCTGAACTACTCAACAATTTACGTACAAATACTTATGAATTCATGTATAAAAAATTTTACAATAGGAATTGTACACATGCTAACACCCCACACACCCATGCGTGCACGCATGTATATAATATAAATGCTATCTTTCACCAACAACTGCAAAGAGAGAGAGAGGGGGGGGGGACAGAGAGAGAGATCATATACACATCTGCTCTAAAATTCGTATATATGCTTCGAAATTGGAAAAAAAAGTCGTTTGGTTTTTTTATAATAACTTCCTTCATTTTAAAGATACCGTATCCATTCAAAAACCATTTTAAAGGAAATTTCAAGGGCTACAAAATCATGTTAATTACATTATTTGAAAACCTTCAGTTTTTAAAAGGTAAAGGGTTAAAGAGCGCAAGAAAGGTGGTACTCGCGCTATCTACCCAACTAAAAGTGTCGATATCTCCATCAGTTTTTATGCTACAAAAATAAAAAAAAACAAAATATTTGTTAAAAAAAACACAACATTATAGTACTGAATAATTTTTTACGTATCTCTTATCATTTCTGAGTTACACGAAGAGAAAGGCAAATTTTTCAGAAAATCGAAAAATGCGCTTTACACTTTGATCGTATTTTTTTCAAAAAGTATGCATTTTAAACCAGTCAAACTTTTTCAGCATATACATAACACTAAAATAAAAGGTACTGTAGAAGGAAAACGATGTACTTCAATTATGGTGAACATGGGGTTAATTATACTGCTCATTTTTTCTTTAAAAATTTGAGAGGTCAGTCTTTTTTGCATTGTATCTCTCTTAGTTTAAACGCAATCGACTTTTAATAATGCTCATTTTAAAGGTTTTTTCAAGTACTATAAAAACTGTTCTTAGCATTATACCCGTAAAATCGGTCGTTTTTCCGTTATTTTAAGTTGAATGCATCGATTTGAGCATTCGCAAAGAACAAAGTCTCCTTTCGTCAACCATATCTCGCTTTATATTGTACCTGTACCTAGGATATTTATAAAAAAACGAATCTCTTTGTTTTTTTATAAGATACAATTAGGTTTCTAGCACTTTTTTTTTATTAGACGCATAGTTTTTGAGTTATTCCAAAAAAACCGTTCAAAAAAGTGTCATTTTTCAATAAAAATGGGAAGTTTTCAATCTTGAATAACTCAAACAGTATTGAGTTTTAGAAAAAACTTTATAGAACATTTTTTGTTTTTTTTGAACAATTAAATCCTTTATCGACTCCCGTCGTTATTTTGACCAAAAAATTTTCCACCTCCGAGAAGAGGTGGGAACCGTCCCCAAGATAAAAGCATACTTTCGCATAGGGTAGACTTTGCTTTGTGAGCTATTTCCTACCTACTGTAAAAATTTCAAGTAAATCTATGCTTTAGGACAGAATTCGGACCCAAATACCCTCATTGACTGGACTAATTCTAAATTTTTATTTTTTAGTTTCTAAGTGCTGAAATTTTACAAAATTTAAATCAATTATTTTAAGTAAATATGTTCAATGCATCTTGTATTTTCATTAAGTGTATTTTCATTGTGTGAAAGAGCAATTTAAATGTGATGTTGTATATAGAGAGTAATTTTCAGACTTTTTACAAAATGGCTACTTTGTAAAGGTTGGGACACTCATGTCTAGAGAGCGGATTTTCTTCCGTTATGTTTATCGTCAATATTTAAGGCATCAATAAGATATTTAAAATGTGTACGATTTATAAAGAATATTATCATTTGACACTAAGTTTTTTATGCCATTTTTGCCTTTTTGAGCATTTTGTGCTTATTTTTATTTATTTAGTATTTTATTATTATTATTTTAGCTTTTTTTTGCAAAAAGCAATTTTTACTGCCCGACGCGCCCCTGAACAGAATTTGAATTCTTTACCTGAATTGAATTTTTTATATGGTACCAACCTAAGCATAAAAATTTGTTATTTCCAAAAAAATCAATGCATTTTGGTACTAAAATCAGTTTAAAATCCAAATTGGTGAAAGCAAGAATAAAATTTATTGTAAGTACTAATATTATTATTATTATTAAAAAACATTAAGAGTTGAGGATGCATCCTATAAACTCTGTAAATTACAAAATTCATAAAATTATAGCAAAATTCAAATTCAAATACACATTAAATTAATGAAAAAAAAAAAAAAAAAAAAAAAAAAAAAAAAAAAAAAAAAAAAAAACGAATGAACACAATCAACAGATAACACAAATTAAAAATTAAAAGACACACATAAACAATCAATCCCGTCACGGAAGAGCTAAAAGATCAAACCGATTCTTAAATGAATTAACAGATGGAGCCGTCACCACGTCATCAGGAAGGTTATTCCAGACACCGAAAACACGATTTGATAAAAAGTGCTCCCTGCATCTGGTTTTAAACCTCTCGCGAAGCAACTTCAAACGGTGTCCACGCAATCGTTGGCTCATGTTAAGTGAAAAAAGGTGAGACATATCGATCGGAAATAAACGATTTAGCGCTCTAAAAGTGATTATCAAATCACCCCTCAAACGTCTATTGTGAAAGGGTGTCAAATTTAAAATTCGTAAACGTTCTTCGTAAGATGGTCTGTTATGATAATCGTATGCTAATCGCGTTGCAGCTCTCTGCACAGATTCGAGCATGTTAACATCACGCTGCCACTCTGCATACCACACTGGACCAGCGAACTCAAGAAGAGGTCGAATGTAGGTCATGTACAGCCTTTTAACAATACGAAGACTAGGCTTCTCAAAGCACTTAGATAGAAGATAGACCATAGTTCTAGCTCGACTGCAGATCTTGTTTATATGACTACTCCAGGAAAGGTCGTTAGTCATTGTTACTCCGAGATCGTTGGATAGCTCAACAACTCTCAATCGAGAAGAGTTAACTGTGTAACCTAACCGCGGATTGTTCTTACCGAGATGCATCACAACACACTTATCAATGTTCAAAGGGAGCAACCATTCGGAACACCATCTCATCACCATATTTAAATCACCTTGTAGAATATGATAGGAAGAGTTTGGATTATTGTAAATTTTGGTGTCGTCGGCATATGAGGAAATTGAGGATAAGATCAGCGATGGCAGGTCTGCGCAGTATATTATAAATAGCAATGGACCAAGCACAGATCCTTGGGGGACACCACTGAGAACGTATGCATCGCTAGAAAATGTCTGTCCTATTCGCACCTTAAATGTTCGATTATGAAGAAACGCGGAAAGCCATTGCAGTAGCTTACCTCCAATACCAAAATGCTTCAATTTTTTTAAAAGCCTTCTTTTAGGGACCCTATCAAATGCTTTAGAAAAATCTAAATAAATTATGTCTACTGGGTTATTATGATCCAGAGAAGAACTCCAGTTGTTAACACATGTCAGCAAGTTAGTTAAGACGGAGCGACCCGGTAGAAATCCATGCTGCGATTCAGGTATTACATTATTCTCGATAAAGAACTGCATCATATCTTCGGCAATAATAGATTCCATTAATTTGGCCGCTATCGGAGTAAGACTGATTGGACGATAGTTGTCTGCGTCAAGTTTGTTGCCCTTCTTAAATATAGGAGTTACTGAAGACAAACGCCAAATATCCGGAAGTTCACTATCGGCAAATGAGCTTTCCATGATCAGCGATAACGGCAAAGAAATAGCATCCCGACACTGCTTCAATAAACGTGCTGATAGACCGTCTAAACCAGGAGATATCTCACTCTTCAGTCTTGCAATAGATTTCATAACTCTATCTGGTGGGAAATGAACCACTGAAAGAACTCCGGCAGGACTGGGACAATCAATTTGCGGAAGGGGCCCGCTGTTTTCTCGTACAAAGGAAGATTCGAATTTCTCACGAAGAAGATTAGCTGTTTCGAGATCGCTGCTACAGATATTGCCATCCGGTCGCGTTAGTCGTGGGATAGTTACTTTGGAAGATAATGAAGATCTAATGTATTTATAAAACTTTTTTGAGCTGCACTCAAGGATGAGATTTTCTTCATAATTTTTTCTAGCAGTAGACAACTTAACCTTAAGTGAATTGGAAAAGTTACAATGATGTGCAAAGTTATCCGTTGTTTTATTTCGAGTGAATCTTTGCCACAGGTGCCTCTTCTCCGCAATAAGTGTCATTAGTTCGGTTGTGATCCAAGGTTTTCTTGGATTATAAGTTATTGTTCTCTGATACGAGTTGGCTGCAATCAAGGCTTCAATCCTTTTCTGAAACTCATGCCACTTGTTATTAATAGGAAAAACATCCAATGCATCAATCCAATTAATGTTTTCTAGCTCTGTGGCTACCCGCTGGAAATTTGTGAAGCTTCTTGAAAGTGTTACATTATTTTCTGATGGTAGAGTAATCTGTATTCTCGAAGATAAGACCACATGATCCGATTTACCAACAGGGGAGCGAAATTCGATACCCGATAATAAATTACGGTCATCGGTCATGATTAAATCAAGAATGGATGATTCCTGGCCCATACGGTATCTTGTACACTGTTTGATAAGCTGGCATAAATTTAAAGTGTAGATCATATTATTATAAAGAGATGTAGAATCGACGGCTTCTTCGTTGAAAGGTTGATTAAAAGTAGCTAATTTCGGCAAATTAAAGTCACCCATGATGATGATGTTGGAGCGCAAAGAAGAACGTAAATTCTCAATAGCGGCGATAAGGATCATATCATTGATAGATTCAGTGTCAGTAGGACGGTATAATACTAATATAATAACACTGAAAGTTCTTTTTGAAATCTTAAGGGCGACAGATTCAATTCCCGGACTGTTAAATTGCAGATGTGCGATGTTAAAGGAATGAAACGACGATGTATTGACATACAAACAGACACCGCCTCCTCTCGAGCTGCGATCACATCTGTACAGATCATAACCAGGAATATTGATAAGTGAATTTGGAATTTCTGGTTTCAGCCATGTCTCAGTAATACAGAAAATGGAAGGATTAAGATTACTCATAAGGACTCCGAATTCGTTGAATTTGGCCATAAGTGAAGCAATGTTTGTATATAATAGAAGACAATCAAGGGTGCATACTTTTTTTAATTGCTATTCATTATTACGTGTTCTCTTACTCATTTCTTCTCGTTTTCTTTTGTAAGCTTCGCAATTTTTGTCGTTTGATTGGTGATTTACATCTAATTTTAAGTTCAGTCTTTGATTCATTTGTACACAGTTTATGCACTTTGCTTCTTGACTCTTGCATTCTTTGATGTCATGATCTAAGGAGCAATTCATACACGCTTTGTTATTACTACAATTTTTTCCTGTGTGATTAAATCCTTGGCATCTAAAGCATCTCCTCAAAGATATCACATCATATACAATGCATCTATTCCATCCAACAAAAATTTTACCTGCCGTAATCATCTTATGATATGACTCATTGTCCACCATCAGTTGTATATATATTTTGTTATTCCCTTCCTTATTTTCAATTATTTTAAGTTCGGCATCCTGCTTTAAATCATTCTGTTCCATAATTGTTCTCTTCAACTCGGCATCTTCATATTTTTTTTCACAACCTACAATTTTAATGATTGGTTTCCTTAACTCTGGTGTGTTTAACTCATATTTATCACCCAGTTTCTCAATCACTTGTGCTTTAAATATATCTGTTGACATTCCATCACTGCATTTAATTACCACTCCTCCATCTGACATTTTGTTTATATTATTAATTCTTACATTTATAGGATCAATACCGTTTTTTAGTTCCATAACTGTAGTATTACTGCTCTGATTACAATTTTTAGGTTTCATTATAATAATATTTGCATTTGCATTCCGCTTGACAATAGTTGAAAATTTTTCGTTAAGTGTATTATTCAATCCATCAGACTTCGTTATTTTGTTATCCATGAATTCCACACACAATTTTGAGTTTGCATCAATTTCATTCATTTTGTCCTTAATTTCTCGAATTTCATTGTCTTGATTAGTCATACAGCTTAGAAATTCCTGAAGCTTATCATTCAAAGCTGTGATACTATTTAAGGTCATCATGCAGTCTGTGCATGTCCAATTTATATTTGAAACTTCGGTTATATATTTAAACATCGTCCGATTAATATTTATGCACTTTAGGTGGTAGCTTTTTTTACACATTCCAAAGCAAATTATTCTTTCTTCTTGGGAGATAACCTCCTTACAGGTTGCACAATTCATCTTAGTAATTTTCAAGATTAATCTTGAGCACAAATTTAAATACGTCCGTATAGTATGACATATGACATTAATATTTATATATTTATATTATATATAATACATATTATATTATATTACATTATATATTATATTATATTATTATATTATAATACATATATATTTATGTAACTAGATTATTTTTATTTTGATCGTTTGTACAAATTTTGATTGTGTTACTACTGATTGTTCTACTACAGTAGAACAATTTTAACGACGTAAGTGCAAGCTCAAGTTTGGTTTTCATATAACGTTTTCAAATACAATTTCAATCCGTTTTGTACGTTGTCCGGTTAGTACGACGTAATATCGCCGGTCCCTTGACCGTCGCTATAACCGGATTCTACTGTATTTGTAGAAAAAAAAAGATGTAATCAAGTGCCAAGCAATAATGCCGAAAGTGAAACCCGTTGTAGAAGAATATATCGAAGAAATTTAGAGCGGCTTTTTTTTTCGGGGAAACGAAACCCCTCCAACCTTTATGACATTCCCTTACATATTAAAATGTTCCTTATCATGCCCTGATAAGTTTTTGATGAATTTTAGTTGGATGTTAGTCTGTAGTCAGCGTGTGGTTGGGGTGTGAAAAGAATCAAGCACACAGGTTGAACCGCACAACCAAATGTCATGAACTGGCATCATAATTCATAACTAAGCTTAGTTTGGATTCGGTTGGGTTTTCTTTCAGTGTATGTACGTTGTTGACTGGTGCTAATTTAGTTTGTTTAATATAACTGCATTAATTAGGTCAAATTTGTCGGGAAATTGTTTGTTTATTTTGATATGTCATTTAAGTAAAACGGCAGAATTGCAAAATACACACTTATCAGATTCTATTTTAGATAAAAGTATATTTTACCTTCTTCCAACTACCTCACACACCCTAATTTTTCTACTATCCCTTAGAATATTTCTTCAATTGATAAAGAATGTTTGCGATCATGTAGTTTTCAACCACATCATGCAAAATGATTATAATGCCACCTTCTACGATTCAAGCACTTGACTATGAAGGATAATTAATATCAGAAATATTAATATAATCGTTTTTAATAAAAATTACCTCCTACGACTGAATCATCACAAGTTATAATAAATTATTTCTTACATTTAATTAGATACTAAAAATACAAAATCTTTTTTATAATATATGGCTCCATTAAATCGACAACCCTAGTTCAGAGAATAAAATTTCTTACCTAAATATTAATTTTTAAGTAGGTATAATATAAGATTTGCGAGTTGTTTCTATATACAAACTAACAATAATTATAATTCCAACATTGCTTGTGCAATTGAACAACTCCTCATTTTATTTAAAGTTTCCATGACAGCCATTTGCCGTTTAATACGGTTTTCAAGCTCCTCAAAATTTTTTACAGCGACTTCGTTGCACTGTGAATCAACTTTTGTGGGAACTTTAAAATCAGGAATCGTTAAAGTACGATCGCACTCGACAGCCATATTTTTACATTGCTCATTCAAGTTCTTCATTTCTAGTTTACTCCGTTTATGCATCAATTTTTCTATTGCCTCGATGTACTTTTCTCGAATATCCCCAAGCGTTAATTGCAGGTCACTTATATTATAGTGAGATTCATTCAAAATATCCACATTTCCTGGAATTGCTTCAGCACTAGCAACAATTACGTCCATCTTTCTGCGTTTAGAAGGCAGAGGAGCTGCAAATTCCGACTAAAAATATAAAACACCTTAATAAAATAAACCTAAAAAAGCTTCAACAGTACAAATTCACATCGCATAAGATAATACTCACAGCTTCATCGGGTTTTGCTTCCATAATGATTTTATTAATAGAATTATATTAAATAAAAAATAAAAATTTTAAATTTGATAAAACGGTTACACCAATTTAGAGGTTATAATTATCATAACAAATTATATTTTCGAGAAGCGAAACTATCATTGCAATACAGCCCTCTATTGACCGTAAGGCAAAGTAAGTTGAGCGCGATAGTTGAAATAGATCCTTTCAGGCTCACAAACATTTTTAACAATAATAAAATAATTTTAATAACTTCATTACATTCTAATGGAGCAATAACAATAAAAAATAAACTTATTATACAAATTTTTAAACATTAATTTTGAAGTCAGGGGAAACGGAGATTTGTTCCACTTACGAAATCTGTTTTATACATTCCATATAAAAAATTCTCCGTTTCCTCTGACTTCAAAATTAATATTAGGTGTGCTAAAAAGTTCCCTGCCAAATAGATTTTCAAACACTAAATTTTTATGTTTAGAAATTCTTTCTCTCCATTTTGTTCGGAAACCTTTTGCCACTTTTCGGGCACGCACAACCATGAGGTTGGCAGCCTCACCAACGGGTTATTATAGGCTTGGAACTCAGAAGTCGCCGGGGTAGTAGAATAAAACTCGAGGTTGGGTTTTAGACTATATTTTTTATTCATCATTTGCTCCTTTTATATATAATAATTTGCCGAGTATAGTATATTACGCACGCGCGTAATATTAAAAATGTCAAAATTTGCTATATAATGCGTGAGACTGTACAATAATTGAAATTATAAATTGCTGATGATTTAATGACAATATTATAAGTTCACCTATAAAGAGTTGCAGGATTGCAAAATAATATTAGGTGTGCTTTTTCAAACACTAAATTTTTATGTTTCCAAATTTTTTATTTAAACCAAATATCCTCTATTTTGTTCGGAAACATTTTGGGCAAAACCATTATTTTTCTTCACTGTAAAACTTCTGTGGTTTATCGGTAAAAAACTTAACCAAGTTGTTTTCACAGGCTTCTTTTGAAGCCGACTCTTCCCATTGTCATTGATCAATTCTAGCCGCTTTTTTTGAATTTCTTGCTTCTTCTTAGAAAAAATAAAATATCATCCAAGTTATTAAAAAACAAGAGATGTTGCTAAATTTATGGAGAGCCTAACTAAACTTCCACTTAAAAATAATTAAATCCGCTTAGATAAAAATCACAATTAAGAGCAGATCCAGGCAAAGTTTACGGAGGAGGTAAATAATGTGGGTGGGGAGTAAATATATATATTGTGTAATGTATAGTTATTAACAAATGTAATTATAATCAAAGTGAAATATTATCAAAATCTTGTTAAGTTAAAAATATTTTAAATAAGTAAGATTTTCAATATTTTTAACTTAACAAGATTTTGATAATATTTCACTTTGATATATATATTGTGATAATTTAATTATTAATTATTTAATTAAAAAAAAAATGTAGTAGATTTTATTAGTTTTTGACAAGTCGTGGAGAGAAAAAGTTACCCCGTTTCCCTTCCTTGTATTCTCTCTTGTTAGCATTTAAACAGAATCGTTACAAAAGTGTTTCATTTAAGAGAAACAAGGTTTTAAAAAATAAAAAAAAAATGATGTTAAGATTTGTACTTGTAATAGTGTTTGCTTGCAATAAATACTAAAGTCTTAAAACTTTGCAGAAATGTTCGTTTTAGAGCACTGGTTAACCAAAAAAAAGTCGCCATCTCTCTGAGGTCCGGAAGTGTCCGCCATCTTGGATTTTAAGTGACTATTTGCAGTATTTCAATAATATCTCCAAAAATATGAATTTTACAAAAAAATGGTTTGTATGAAAATTGAAGCTCGTCAAATTTTCAACAAAAAAGTTTATATTCAATATTAGCGTCAGTGTAATATATAAGCTAAAAAATCCATCCGCTTGTTGTAAAATGTGATGCCGCATCCCATTATGACTGGACGGGTGGGTTTAAATAGTTAATAATTTTTTTTAAATTTTAATGTAGCTACTATTATGTTTGTTTTTCGCGATGTCGTTTAACACGTGTTTTATTTGTGACAATGATTTTACCAACGGTATTTTTTTATTATTATGAAACGCAGAAATAAGAACACTTATTACCGAGTATCATTCGTAGAGACGGAAAATTCGACATTATAAAAAATTTCGAATCCGTTAAGGTTCACGTTGATTGTCGTAAACGATATGCTAGAATTGACATATTAATTCAAAAGACATAAAAGTAGTTTTTAATTTGCTGCTTTATTCGCCCATTAAAGAAAAACTGCGGTCTGCTACACCGGCATGCGGCATTTTATTTTAAACACTCGTGTTTTTTTTTGTGGAGTAAAAATTAATGACGGTTTTTTAAAAAATTAACAAAAACTAACCGGAGAACAAAAGGTGCAAAGTATATAATTTTCGAAGTTTATCGTGACGAGAAGAAATAATAAAGAAAGAAAAGAATCATCGGTGAATCTGATCTAATAGCTGCCGAGGGGATTTATCATCATGATTGCTATATAAGTTTTTCTGCTATTTCTTGTACTTCGGAACATAAAAGAAGACAACTTAAAGTGAGTAGTATAACTGAAGCTATAGATAGTATACATGTTTGATTTAATTGAAACTAAGTGAAGAATCCTTCACAAGAAAGTGAAGAGATCCTATTCTTTGTTTGAGATCATGTGGTGATAAACTGTTAAATGAAAACTGGTATGTAAATAGAAATATGGATGCGTTCAGGAAGAGCGATTACAAATTATTAAAACAGCTCCAGAAGTAATTAGGGAAGATATATAGTAGCAGGTTTACGATTGTCCATCATATGATCGTGTGATAATTTTTTAAAAAATGTCGATAGAGTTGTGACTGATTCTCTTAAAGTATTTTTGGATCATGCTTTTTGAAATCAGGCGGAACCAGATTTCGTTTATGAAGAAAATATCTAGTTCATTTTTTTCTGCGAACTCTTTTAGTTCTGTGATTTTCTAATTTGTTAGCCAATTTGCATTCCAGTAGACCATTCGCAGGCTTTTGGGTGCTCTTCTGGGTTTAGTGGCATA
The DNA here is from genome assembly GCA_947369205.1 of Cantharis rufa. Lineage (NCBI taxonomy): Eukaryota > Metazoa > Arthropoda > Insecta > Coleoptera > Cantharidae > Cantharis > Cantharis rufa. The sequence continues at coordinate 21,577,142 of OX376307.1, read as the reverse complement.
TGCCACATGCATAGTGGCATGGATTGGTTGGAATAGCTTCTTAGTTGATTCGTTGGTATTTCATGATGACCAAGTCTATTTCATCTTGATTCGTGTCGTTACGGACTAACGAGGCGAGGATGAAGGCGAATTCATCGCTGGTGATATAGATTTTCGAACTTGATTGTTGGGGTGGTCTTGTTTGGTTTGTGTTTGATTGGGAGGGCGTAGGTTGCCTTCGATTTGTACGCTGTGTCTATTAAAAATTTGAATCTAATATAAAGTGTTGAATTGGTCCTTTTGGTACTGAATTTTAGATTGGTATTAAATTTTCAACCAATAATAATCTAAGAAATCAGAAGATCTAAAAAATTCTCGACGAGAGTTAACCGTATTTTACACACATGATTAAAAATACGGCTTGAACGTTTGCCTTCTACATACTCATATATATATAACGTTGTCAGTAATAATGGGATTTTTACATTTTAGACAAGCGGATAGATTTTTTCGTTTATATATTACACTGAAGTTAATATTGAATATAAACTTTTTGTTGAAAATTTGACAAGCTTCAATTTTTACACGAACTATTTTTTCGTAAAGTTCATATTTTTGGAGATATTATTGAAAAACTGTAAAAAGTCATTTAAATTCCAAGATGGCGGACACTTCCGGACCTTGGAGGACCGGACCTCGTGCCCTGAAACGAAACTTTCTGCCAAGTTTCAAAACTTTAGTATTTATTGCAAGGCAAAATCCCCCATTGACTGGACTATTAAATCAACTTCACTAAACGTAATCCTTATTTCAATATAAATAAAAAAATTAAATTTGCATTTTTAACATTTTTTTAGTTACTTCAATTCATAACTCGTCAACCTTAAATTTTAAACAATGAAAAGTTTAAAATTAAATTTTTAAATAATTTCACGATTTAAAAGAATCAGTTATCATAATCACTATGGTGACCGGACACTTCGGTTCTGGACATTTCGCACCCGGACATTTAGACACTGCATTATTGGAATTATTTTTTTGTTTAAAAAATTTTTTTTTCAATTAGGCACCTTGCTAGTAGCACCTATTCGAGTTCTGGGTTAACATTCATTAAAAAATAATTAATGATAATATGCAAAAAGTGGCATCAAATCAACAGGGGTTAAGTCCGTATTCAGTAATACCAAAACAAAATTAAGTAATAAAAAATTAAAATTAACAATTAAAATTATTTGAAAAATATTTATTTAAAATAACTAAAGATGTTTTAAATTCTGCTTTTGGATTGTGTTTATTTGATGTCTTAATTTTTTATTAAGATTAAATTATTAAATTATCTGTTTATTTCACAAATGTAAAAGCAGAACTGACATTTGCCGCCATTTACAACAATTATAGCCTCTTAGGGTAAAAAATAAACATATTTTCAAATTATTTTAATTGTTGTTAATTTTTATTACTTAATTTTGTTTTATTTAATTTTACTATTGAAATAAAATTTACCATTTTCCTAAACCAAATGGTACTGAATACGGACCTGCCCCTGTTGTTTCTCATACCACTTTATTCATATTATTATTCATTATTTTTTAATGAATGTTAACCCAGAACTTGAATATGTGCTACTAGGAAGGTGGCTAAATTGAAAAAAAATTCCAATAATGAATAATATGCTAAAAGTGGGAGCGAAATCAGGTAGCGAAATGTCCCCGGATGCGAAATGTCTCGGAGCGAAGTGTCCCGGAGGGAAGTGTCCTAGAATCATATTGGATTGCACATAAATCAGCACCACTTTGAGTGGTAGATACTCAGGAATTATTTCAGTTAATTAAATGTTATTATTGATCTAAAATAATGAATTTATCAGTTCTACCTGCATGGCTATAGCACCAAACCTATTAATTTTTAGTGCATAATATAGTTATGATTCTAGGACATTCCATTTATTTGTCAATACCAGAAAATACATAAAAATTTTAAAGGATAAAAAATATCCAAATTAATTTGGATGATGCTACTTATAAGTATACGAAGTTAGACGATTTACAAAAAGGAAGCTGAAGCTCAACTACGTCATTAAAGAGTTACATACGTTGGATGAGTGACAGTAAACTGCCTCAATATATTATGCTCTTTTTTGTTTTGTTACTTTGAATTTGAATTGTTCTTGTCAGATTGGTTACTTGTTTAATTTTTCGGAGGATATAGATTGAGGCAGTTTACCGTCACCCCGTTGGATACACAATGAGGAAGTGCGTTCTTCTTATGCACTAAATATATTACAATATTTCATTCAATTGGTAGCGGCATCATGTGATCTGTGTTTGATGATGAGAAATTTCTTCCGAGTAATTTTGAAACCATCCGTTTCATGAGATGGCTAAACCAACTGCTTGTACGTTCTACGCTGACGGTACTACTCTGCGGTAGCCTCACACAACACTTTTGCAATTCACTTTTTACTTTTTTTTTAAATATTAGTAAAAGTAATTTAACAGCTCAGAATTTTACATAGAAAAATCTGATTCTTTTAATTTCTTTTTATGAACGTAAGAACTGTCAGTGACTAGTGGTACACTGTACTTTTAAATGTCACCTCAACATTAGAAAAACCGTCTGGATTTAAAAAAAATATAAAGTGGTAAATTTTTATTTTAAATTAAGTATAATACAAAAGTCAGTAAAATGTCTGACTTTCAAGATTGATTGAAAAGCCCAGGAAATCATATTGCATATTGGCTCCCCGGTTCAGTCCGCCGCGCCACTATGTCTGCATAAAAATACCAATTTATGGGAAACTTGCAATATAACTGGTATTTGTGAAGCATTCTAGACCATAAATTGCATAAGCACCTATTAATGAAATAACTTTGAACCACTGGCGGATTTCTAAGTGTGGCAGATGCCCCAATTGCATATCTGTTGACATGTAAAGCTGAAAAAATTATTATAAAAATGCAAATTAAGTTGATTTTCTATACAACGGAAGCAATATTCGCATAATTGCAATGCACCGGTGAAATATCTGAATGCAATCACGAAACCAAAGCGATTAGGACTATACAATTTTTTATTTACAATGCGTTTTGCCTAAAACTATATTTACTTTGAGCAGCAAAACGCATCGTATAGACCAGCTATTATTTATTATATAATAAATGGGGTTATTTTTAATACAAAATACGTTATCATTTATCACCTAGAGCGTTTGCTGTAAACAAGCTCAATGTAAAATCTTACAGAAAAAGTTGTAACTCGTTTTGTTTCTAGTATAATTATTTTTAAAAATATTGTATGTATACGTATTATAGCAAAAATGCACATGAAATTCCCAGAAATCTAATGGGAGTTTTTAATTTTTAAGAAATATTATTTAAAAATAATAAAACAAAATAATAATTTAACAGAATATGATATATTTTTATACAGTATTTATAGTTATATATATTTAAAAGTTTGATATTTACTTTAATATAAATATTATTTTATCAGACGCGTGAATAAATAAAACATCAACAATAACTTATTTAATAAATTTAAGTTAGATATTATTAATTTATTATGTTTGCACAATATCCGTGTTCATGACCAGTGCAATAAACGCGTGGACTATGTGTACTGTCCCATATTCCAGGACCACATCTCATACAAAGTCCCGATAGTGTACAAGGAATTTCTCTAAGCTGCCTAAATTGATGAAGAAGTCCCCTAGCTTTACGAGCAATAATTTGTCCATCCATATACATTGCTGAAAAATAAATTTGAAGACAAAATATGATAAATTATGCTTCGCTTACCCAGTGAACTAAAATGAAGCAACATTTCGTCCGCTCTTAAATCTTGCGCTATTACATCGTCTGCATACACACAAATAATTGCCAAGCATAAAAATAGATGAAAATAGTCCGTTAAATAATTGGCCCAACAGGCTTCCCACATTCGTATAGCGACTGCCTCAGTAAATTCTCTTTTAAAGCATCTAAAAGATCAAATAATAAATTGAAATATATTATACTTTGGTAATTTTTTATTTAAGGCCAGAACCACGCTTGCGGCCTAGACGCAGCGTTCGGGTGGCAAGCGTGGTCCTGGCTCAGTGGCGTAACTAGCGGTGTTCCATGTGCTCGATTGAACAAGAGCCCGGTTCTATCACAACCAAAAAAATAAAATATTTTATCTACATATATAATATAACATTAAGTGTGAGATTGCTATTTTTAAAAAAAATTTGGGGCCCAGGCACAGGTCCATGGCTGCATGGTACGCCACTGCCCTGGCTATTATCTTACAGTAAAATCCAACGGTGACAAAACAAAAGTTCAGAAGCATCGCGATGCTTTTCCAAATGCTCAAAAAAGTGAGGAACCATGATTCTCACTAATTCGCGTAAATATTTTAGCGATCTATCCATATCTCTATCCGTTGGAGTGGCCACAAAAACTGCTCTCTGCATCAAGCCTACAAAACACCAAAATGTGGCAACTTCATCTCTCAGTTCGCACAACACTGGCGCTAGAAGATCACTCATTCCTTGTGTGTATCTGCAAGTTTAACAATAGTAAAATATAAAAAAACTTTTCATCAAAAAAAATTACCCTAATCCTGGATTATAAACCGCATAATTTAATAAAACATTTTTCATAATATTTAGATTTGGATTGTCATCTCCAGCAAAGAATGGGTTAGCTCGATCGGTGCGTATAACATCCTTTTCTATCACACTTTGCACTTTTCTTCTAAAATGGTTTAGCTGGCTACCAGTCAAATCTAATCTTCTTCTCATTATTTCCTCATATTCCTGCAAAATAAAATAAAACTGTGAGCGGAAAATTTTAGCTTATGGTGTACGACGAACAAAATTAATTATTGTTTACTTTATATTATAATACAGTAAGTATAATTTTCAGGACAAAGTATGAATTATTCATAAGTTTCCTGACAGCAATATAATGTTAACATGTTAAACTTAGAAGTGTAATATTTATGTATGTAGTTGATAGCATACGACGTTTAACCTTCAAAACAAAGATTGGGGCTAACCGTTTTGGTAAAAACATGGAAAAATAATGAGCTGTCGTAAAAATATATAAGTTTCTCTTTCTCTTTCTGGTATTGTCGCTCGAACGTAATATTAATAAATTTCCTCACAGCAGTTAGCACCCCGGAAGTACCAAATCCCTGTGTTTTTATTGATTATGTAATTCTTTAAATACAACTTTCATTGACATTTTCATACAAACCAAATAAAAATAAAATAAAGTTCAACGCTTCAAAATGCTAAAGCATCGGGAGAAAATTGAAAAATCGCTTACCTGTCTCCTTATCTCCACAATTTGAATTCTTTCTTCATATGTACTTTGATATGGATAGCAATGTAATAAAAAAGGCCAAACTTCTTTCCTTAAGGACCGATCCATTCCGGCAAAGAAAATTGCCTTTCTTAGGGTGAGATCATCTTCCAGTTGCCCTTTCTCGTTGAAGAGGTTTCTAAACATTTGTTCTGTTAGTTTTGTGACTTGACCTTCTTCTGGATGAAGTTCCAAATCTGATACTTCAGGACGACAAACCATAAAATGACGATATGGTAAGTTTTCTTCATAACCTAAAATACATCAGATTTATTCTCATTAGGAAAGGTGGGGATCATTTTTACCTTTTGCATATTTAATACTGTGTAATAAAGAGTGCCATTGATGTAAGACTTGAGCAAGATGATCTAGTCCGCCGTGGTGAAAGTGCAGAATTTTATATTGCGATTCTCTTGAGGCTACGACCAGTTGTCCGCAAGTGCAATTTGTGTCACTAAAAAATAATCTCAGAGATCTCATTTGGCTTAAGTCTACGCTAAATGTTCTACAGCGATGTTGTTGTTTGGTCGGTAAGATAGGTGAACAGTTGGTACTATCAGGAAAAGCTAAGTTGTGTTTTTGAGCTAAAAATTCTGGTGTTGAGATCCAATTGAACTGACTATCATTTGAAGTGACCGATTCTGATCTTGAGAAACAAAATTTTTCCGTGTTGTCGGTCAAATCTTTAACACTATCTGGTGTTGTAGTAATTTCTATATCGGGATTGGAAATTTCTACATTAATATTTATTATTTCTTTTTCTTGCTTGTCACTGTCTTCAGAACTTACAGATTCTGCCATGTCTTGCTTCTCATCATACGTTAAGAATGGATTTGTACTCTTTAATTCAATGATTATGGGTTTCTCTGTGGTGGTGCCGTTAGATATGCTGGAATCGTTGGATGTCAAACTTTCGACACTGTTGCATTTTAAATAATTGTAGTTGTTTTGGGTATCGTTATTCTGTAAAGCACCGGGACATTTTCTTAAAGTGCTGTTTGGTATCCAAGTAAGAAAAAGTGTTGGTCTCTTAACATCATTGTATTGATCTATAAAGGTCTTGGTACTTATTGAAAGGTATCCGGGATGGTGTAAAATATCGGTGTCCTGCCGAATCATCGCAGGGGGATGCACACAAACATTATTTTTACAAAACAAAATTTCATTATTTTCATAATTTGATAATTTTTCATTAAACTCGTCACTTTCTCCACCTAATATGTACGTTGAGGCTCTTCTAATAATATCGACTAGAGGCATTTTTACAGATATTTTGCTATTTACTAATAAATTTTAAAATCACCTTTACTTGAACTTCAAAAATATACTTTTAAAAAATAAATATTTTTTCTAAACTGTACACTAACTAACTTATTGTCACAAAATACATTAAGCGAAGCTCCGCTTTAAGCTTAATTTTACTTATCTAATGCACATATTAAATATTTTTGACCTGATAACGAAGCACATTGAACGATATAGGTACTCGCCGCCCCCATATTCTACTGTATTATTGATCCCAATTTAGTTCGCCTCTATCGCACTTGCAAGTATTGCATAGTTCAAATTGTGTTGTTTAAAATAGTAAAATGTAGTGAGTCGTACAATTTACATTATGCAATTACGACTGCTCACAATAATTTAAAAATTAATTTAAAATAAATTAAATTTGATATTAGGTTTCTTTACTCGAAACTTTATTCAAACTGAATAGATGGCAGGAGTAGTCGACTTGTTTCACAAGTTGATTTTTAAAGAAAATGGGGAATCTGAATTTTTTTATTTTATACTTTTTTGAATTTGAAGAAACTTTTTATTTTAAAAATTTTATTAAATTTATTTTATTTATCACAGAACATAAATGATATATTATTAAAAAAGTTGTTTTTAATTATTTTAATTTTTAATTTTCATTTATTCTTATGTTATTCTTCCCAGTGGAAGGCTTAATATCTCCAAAAGATGTCGTAAGCTATTGGTTTTTAAAAAATCCCCCTTTCTTTTGTTTCGTAATTTTCAAAATCAATTTAAAATATTTCCAATTTCTATTCGGGTTAAAAAGTTTGTTTAAAAAATTATTTTATTTATTTTTATTTTCAAAAAATATCACAGATTTCTTATAACATTGTTACAATTCTACTTTGCATGTTGCATAGTTTGGTCCCTTCAAATTGTGTTGTTTAAAACAGTAAATTCTTCGTAATTTTTAATTTTGCTCTCTGATTTTGAAACCACACTCTTACGTGTCTTTCTGACAAACCTAACTGTTTACCTAATTCGTAAGCTTCAATACGGTTTAAATAGGGACTTTTCTCAAATTTTATACTTAAAATGTGTAATTGATATGGTGTAAACGATATGCGCTGTCGTTCATTTGCGTTAACAAATAATAAGTCTAAAAATTAAAAACAATAAATTATAAAATGAGCGTCCAAACTGTTTTTAATGCGTTAACCGTACTATCAATTATTTAAAGAATTCAGAAAATGCACACACACTTTTTATAATCAAAATGTTTTTAACCCCAGTATTAAAAAGTGTTTCAATAAGAGCACCAAATTTAAATTTCCCGCCATTCTTTTTCTATAAGGTTGGCAGCTTTAAAAATTGATATGTGTGGTCTGTTAATGTTGCAATTAGTAAAAATATGAAATATTACACGAAAGAACCAGTGCCGGTTCTGGGTGTACTCTTGGCCGCGCATTTGATTTATTTGATTTTAAAATTATACCTAAAGATGCCTAAACATTTTGAAGTTATCAAGGTCGATCTTTAGTAATTTATTGATAGTAGTATAACTAAGCCGGTTCCAGATCCCAGCATTTTTTAAGATGACATGTGTATGGATAGGTGAGAAAATAGATCTAAAACTAAAAACTCAAAGCTTATGGTATACATTTTTTTTTTTATTAGTTTTATATGCAATTTTTAAGGTTTCGCAAAGAAAGTCTGATCGAACTAATAGAGCATTAGACATAGAATTATATAGAAGAAGCAGAAATTAATATTCCACTGGCTCAAAACGGACAGAACAATACAAGTACACGTACTGCATTGATCCGCAGTCACTTTTAAGTTGTTTTATAAATAAAATTTTTTTTAAAATTTATGTTGTTTAATGAGCACCCAAGTACTTTTTGAGGAATTGTTTATGTCGATGCAAATTTCAACATTAATTTATTTTTTTTAAGAAAAATAAAGTTTGATCTTGAAATTCAAGTAATTACTAAAACTCCAAATTTTGTGCGCTTTTGTGGCATTTTATTACGATAAAACAAACAATAACAATGATACTTAACCTCACTTATGATAATTTCTGAACTAATTGCCTGCATATGAACTACTACAGGAGTACCACCATAACCATATTACACATAATCTGAGATTAACTAATTATAGATTACAAAACGTTGCTGCAACCCATTCAAAATTTAACAAGTGATTAAATTTAACATGTGTTAACTAACACAGGTTAAAGTTAACGTTGCTGAAACCGGTTTTTTTTTTATTAGTTTAGTGTTTTTATTCGTCGCATTCACATCTATTCGAAAATTTGATGTTAAGTTACTATATAATACCATATTACTTACCATTAGCTTCAAAATAATACTCCTTAAAATCTTTTACTGTGTTATTCTGTTCTATATCATAGATATTCAACATATTTTGCAAAAATTGGTTGTCAGCCATACTCAGAGTATAAATAATTAAGGAAGAATAGAAATTGCAGGTAAATTTATTCAATAACAAAAAATTTTTTATATGACACGTGTAAACAGTGTTTACACGTGTCATATACTTAGGGTGTTTACTAAACACCCTAAGTTTATATGGCATATTATATATTTTGGTAAAATTGGTAATCCTAAAAATTAGTTCAAAGCATACATTATATAAATTTGTAATGCACTGCATGAAATTACTGCAGAAATTAATTATTTTCCATAATTAATAAAAGTTATACAAATTAGCCCGATATGAAATTAACATGTTAAAAATTGTGCAAATTTAAAACAACTAAGCTTGTTTGGATATGATGAAGAAAATGTGGGAAGAGATGGGGTGCTCAAATTCGATATTAGCCTCTTTTTAAAAGCAACATACATAATGTTGTGTTTTTAAATTTCTAAGATGGGTATTTATGAAAATACCTGTATATCTGTACAAAAAGTTTAAATTGTAAAACAAAATTTAGTTTATGTCATTTCATTAAAAATTGTGTTAGACCTCGCATGCGCGATGGAGTTGGATGAGTCGATTTTGGATAGGGAAAAGAGTGTTTTGGCCGATGGCGGTGTCTGCGCCTGATTTTTGAAAACAGAGAAAACAATAACTTTAATTTGTTTTTTCATTTTAATTTTATTTTGATTGTTTTTATAGCCTTGGAAATGATACAATAAAGAACCCGAAACGTGGGACAATTTTATTTGCTTTTTATGACTGCTAACTCAACCATTCATCCAATAATTTTTTGCGCCTTAGCCTCTCCGCATTGTCATACAAACCTAAACTGCTCTCAAAGAATTACAATCCCCCCTCTTTTATTATTTGTCATTAGATATGGTACCAAAATATAAACATAAAACAACATACCAACATACCATACTCATTTCGAATTTTCGATCAAAAAAAGTCTAAATCGTTTGTACCTGTTTCCTTATTTTCGTTAGTACCAGTTTTGTTTTTGAAATATTTCAAAATTTGTAATAATGGCATTTTGCTCATTTGCGGCTACGATTTGTAGAAAAAGTAATCCAACAGTAGCGCTAGGCGCACTGAGAACCACCTACAAGAATATTAATTGTTGTGACGCATTACTTTTCGCCAGTACTTAAGTACGGACCTGGCCGTACAACCGCATGTGCGCTTGGTCGGAAAATCCCGCCAATTCAGAAGAATTCATCAGGATTATCGTTCCGCTGCCTTACCGTCAACATCCCGTTCTTGTGTTGCGATTTGCTGTGCTTGTAATGTACCAACTTATGTGAGTAATCTTTTATTTGTAAAGTGCTTCGAAATTCGCCACGTCTATCGCATATTTATTGCCGCTATCGACGACAGCTAGTAAACCCTCCAAATTATTGGAGTGGACATTCTTTTTGTAATTATTGTTGTACTATTTTAATCTTAAGTTCATGCATGTCGAGGTCAACCCTTTTACTATTATTAAGAACCTGCGTTGTAACACGTCGAGTTTTTTCGTTATAAATACGAAACGAAAATACCGTCTCGAATCCCGTTTGGCAGTTTTTTTGTGTACCTTTTTTTTCAGGATTAAGCTTGTAAAGATTCGAAGCATAAGCAATACGCAAGACAATCACCTGGGTGACTCTCGTAGACGTCACCCAGCAGCCGCGATTTCGCTTAGTACGACCCTGCAGACTCGATTAAGCTACACCGGGCAGTCAAAAGCAAAAGTGGAATTAGCTATCGTAAAATACCGTATCAAGAGCATCTGTAGAAGAGATTCAATTTTGAAAATCTATTATTAATGTTATCAAAACCAAAATTAATGCATGTTTTCTTTGCGCCTATGTTGCTAATGTTATTTGTAGTTTTCAAAATGTTTCATAGGTGGCACTCGTTGTCCGTCGCCCAGTTGTACGTCCCCCAGTGGGATCCGTCCAGTTGTCCGTGTCCGTTAAGTTTAAAATTAAGTTATTATTACTACATTTGATTTCTTATAATGTTTCTGACTGTTCATATTCCTGTTTATATTCCGATGTTCTTGTTCTTATTCTGATATTCTATTCATATTCCTCTTCATTTTCCACTTCATCTTCATATTCATGTTCTCTTCCGGGCTGCCTCCCTTATATAGTATTATTGTCCTTCTCCGTAATGCCAACTTAACGCATACTTAGTAATGTTTTACATACAGGGTGGTTGGAATATTGTATCAGTCTTCTTCTCAGATCTTCACTTGGGTGATGTCTCTTTCTATTGGTTGTTAGTTGGCTTAGGGAGTATGTCTAGCAGATCCGTACTAAAGGTATGTCTCACTCATTCTAACAAATATATGAAAACTGTCTTTTGAAAAAACTGTACAAAATTTAAAGAAAGTGGAAGAAAGTATTGTTTATGTACATCTACATTGTTTAATTGTTCTAAATATTGTGGCATTGTTCTAAATATCTAAATAGCTATTATTGAAAAATAAAAATAAAAATTTTTAAAAACCCCTGACTGTAAAAAAATTTCAAAAATAATATAGTAATTAATAAAAATAAAATAAATTGCTAATAAAAGCACCTTACTTTAAAAACCATTGTTTCCTTTAAAAAGAACAAAATAATTTTTTCTTCTTCACTCAACAATATAAATTATGGGACACTTCACTCGAAAAATTAACTTATTATCCTCTCCAGGGGAAACGGAGAATTTTTAATATAGAATGTATAAACAGGTTTCGTAAGTGGAACAAATGTTTAAACTTTGTAGTGGGAGGAGCGGAGGGGGAGAGAATGATAAGTTAATTTTTCAGACGTATGTAAACTGCGCCAGTGGTCAATATTTTCTTGGTCGGTAGCTTAAGGACAAGTAGTAAAACATGGGTCATAAAACATGGAAAAAAATTTAATTTTGTTCATTTTATTCACTTCATTCGTTTTGAAAACGAACTTGTAATTGGCCCACCCTTTAGATAATCTGAATAATTAATACCAATCTAATAATATTCTAAAAGTAAAATTTTTATTTTATTTTTTTAGAATTTTTAATGCGTTAAACTTTTAAATAGGTAGATACCAACGCCAATTTTTTTTTTTTTTTTTTTAAGGAAAACGCTAACGAGTTCTGTTCTTTTTTAGTCATGCGGACGGACGGACCGGCAGACAGACACAGAGCCAGATCATAAGGCTTCTTTCTATAGGATGTATAGAAGCCTAAAACTAAGTAACCCTTGTTGATTTTTTGGCCCTGAATTCAAAATCCGAATTGATTGAAAGATGGGGAAAAAATTTAAAAAAATAATTGAAAAATTTTGCGATTGTGACATTGTCGGGTGCACATCGTGCATGTTGAACCCCTTGCTTGTAACCGCACCCATTTTATTACGCAACATTATGCAACAATTTAAAAAATAAACGCTGAACTCGTTTTTAGGGTGGATTCTCAATTGCCTTGATTGCGTTTGTCAAAACGGCGCGTAGCGCCCGGAGCGAAGAGGACCGGAGCGGAGGTAGCGGAGGGAACGCTGACTCGCTAAAAACATTCCTTTAGATAGCATTAACTCGCTAAAGGTGCTACTCGAAAGGGGTGAAACTCGTTAGCCACGCTCGATGTGTACCCGACGGTGTCACAATCGCGTCTGACGGCTAACACTAAGACTATAGCAAAGAACGCACGCACTGTCAATAAAACTTTCGTGTTAATGAATTCCCTATCTAAAATGTATGTAAAATTTTGATTTTCAAACGCCGTTTTCTCGAAAACTAAGGCCTAATCCATGTCGAAGTGCGGTCTTAAAATGCTCAGAAAATTGTCCTCTTTCCAATAGTGTAAGAGTCGAGGCTCGATTCGTGGTTGTGGTTAAGTGACAGTGGCCTTCTTTACTTCGAATACGACTCCCAGCTTCTCCTGTAGTGTGCAACGTTGCACTACATGTTTTATCAGTACATCGCCATCTTATTTCACCTGATTGTAATGTAGTACTTTGACGGAACTTAAATCCACCAACTACCAATAACACATGTCCACGTTCGCTCACAATTTCTTGCATAATTTCTAGCCAAAAACGTTTTTAAATTATCCAATTTGCCTCGATTCTTTCTCTAATATCTTGGTTTCTGATAAGTGTGAAAATTCCATTGCTTTATTTACTTATATAGACAAATTTCCAAGGATTAACAACTTAACAATACCAACATTAAATTAAGATTGAATATTGAACAAGGCTAAGATAAGGGTGGTGACTTATCTGCTAAAATACCGAAATAAAATAGTCCAAATTAACTAAAAATTAGTGAAACTTCTACAGTGAGAAAATTTGGGCTCAGTGCACCTCTGTAAAAATAAAAATACTTTTGAGCAATACTAATCCTATTAACAAACAATTAATGGATTAAAATATTACAACCTTTTTTTTGACTAAATTTACGGTTAACCTTAAAAATTTTTGGCGCAATTTACGGGTAGGATTAGAAAAACCCTCAACCGCTGGCGCAATTTACGGTCCCCGAATTTTTCTAGTGAAATGTTCGAGAATTTATGTTGTTGAGTGAAGAAGAAAAAATTATTTTGTTCCTTTTAAAGTAAGCTGCTCTTATTATTCATTTTTAATTTTGGAATTTTTTACAGTCAGGGGTTTTTAAAATTTTTAATTGTTATTTTATTTCACTCTTTTTGGAGTTTATTTTGTCAAAATGTATAAAAAAACCGAATATAATAATATATTATGTTTTAAATCACTTCGTGATCCAGTCAGCCGATGTGGTAGCGCGAATAGTTAGTCAATGATATGAATTTGACAGCCATAATCCAAATTCCTAAATTCAGAAATCTAAATTCAAAGATGTATCATAGTTAATGAATGACCCTACATAATCTAACAAAAAAATAAGGAACGGGGTGAAGGGGCTGATAGAGATAGTTTTCTACGATAGAATTTCTTTTCGTGGGTGAAAATTGTATTTGACCAGCCTGGAACACTTTCCAGATCTTTACACACATGCTGTCAAAAAGTACGTTGCTATCTATCAGGGCCGTATCTTGGACTTTGATTCGGTGGGGGGGGGGGTTGAATGATAAATAAAAGTGCGTTGCGTCAGCCCGAACATACGTCATACCATACGTCATACCTGGGGGGGTATGGAATACTCCTATGGAATTGCGCCGCAGGCAAAATTTTTTGAAATTTTCTAGGACAATCGCTCTACTGTAAAGTTAAAAATGGCAGAATTTGATGGATTATTGCATTTTTTAACCCTCTTTTTAGTAGAACAATGTCGTAACTTCCATCGCTTATCATTTAAGCGCTATTTAGCCAACAACAGTTCTACACTCTATAAGAATGCACAGTTTTGCAAATTTTAAAATGCAATTATCTCAAAACATGCTTTGGAAAGTTAAGACAGTTGTCGTCTCAGGGTGCGATATTCTAGGTCCTAGAATCCTAGAATCTAGGATTTTATCCCGCGCTTTATTTCGGGGAGGGTTTGAACCCCCAAAACCCCCTCTCAGATACAGGCCTGCTACCTGTAACCGTTCAGGAGATATGGTGACACAAATATATATATTGAAGTGATATTTTATAATTCCGAATTTTAAAATCCAAATCGAAAAATTTTCCAAATAATTCAAATATTAAATGAATCCAAATTATTTAAATTTAATATTGTAACATTTTCGATTATAATGGAAATGTTAAATGTGGTGATACGCCGACCATACGCCTCGCTATCGCAACTGTTTACGTCGCCTTCAATTTAACTTTCAATAATAATTTATTAAATTATACACAATTACACCATTCATTAATTGAAGGGCTTATTGTTATAAAATGATAAGCCACATTTCATACTTTTTGAGATTTTAAGCCCAATTGATTGTGAATTATAATGACAAGCCACTACCGAAGTATTACAAAAATATTGCAATGATGATGACGCGATAATACAATGTAATTATCTAGCAAACACCGAGATGTTGCACATTTTCTCAAGTTTAAATTCATTGTACTGTAATTTATGCATTTGTGGCTTATCATTTTATAACAATAAGCCCTTCAATTGAACGTCGTTTCTATCAAAATTAACTCTTCAAAATAGTTCCAAAAACTCACCCAAAACTGCCCAAACCAGGACGAAAACAATTCAAATTATTAAATAAATTTACTCACAAATTCCAAACTATTTATTCGCATAATTATCAAAATTTGTCATTATTACGCAAAAACTCAAAATAATGCGAGAGCGACGTTCAACTACGTCCGCTTTCGTCCGCCACTTTGGCAAACGTGCCAACTTATAATTTTGTTGGCGCGCGCACATACAATTCAAAATATTTACTATTTTACAAATTATTTACAAAATTAAAACTTAATTCCCAAAAAATAAAAATAATTAAAATATTCAAAAAAGCTACAAACGGATATACTAAAAAAATATAAAATAATCAAAATTTGAACTTCAAATTCAAAATTCAAAAAAAATGCATTTTGAAACACGACAATATATATATATATAAGTATATTTTGTTACGGTCAATGATGACAATTTGGCCTTTGACGTCAATGGCCGGACAATGACGTCACTGACCGTGCATTTTGGGCAATGTTGACATTTAAAATTTCATATGTGGTTTTTACATCATTTTCCGGGCAATAACGACATTGCCCAATACAGAGCGGGCGATGATGAAACTATTCTTTTTTTTCTATTTGATTTATTATTGGTTCAGCTTGTACAATACTTATAACAAAATTACAGGTTTAACATTAACTAATAATTTAATTTTTTAATTTTTACGGTAAGGAATGCTGTGTGGCAAAACTGTTATCATTTTAGTTGGAGGTTTGATTTTCTATTCCATCAGAAAGTAATGTATTTAATGCAGTGGCGGCTCGTGAGAAATATTTTTGGGTGTTCTGCACGAGAGAACTTGTGTTAAAAATATTAGTAATATTCCATTTTATTTTTTCTGCATTTAGTTGTAAATTCATAAGCATTTATTTTATGTGCAGTGTACTTATAATGTACTCATGTTGTACTCATAATGAAATCCGGACGCTCCTATCCTATGTTAACAATGCAAATTTCCGATTTTGAAGCCGTTTTTGGATAAGTATATAAAAATCCATTTTACAGCTAAAACGATTCGACGTTTTTTGTTGCAAATTTCATTGCCTTCAATTTTGTTTATATATTTCTGACTTATACAATAAACAAGACTCGGTTAAACAAGAGAAGAGAGAAAATTTTTCGTATTTTCCGAGTCTTATTTAAGCCGCTGTCAGTCAGAAACGGCGCGACAAAATAAAAAAAAGTATGTAAACAAAATTGAAGATAATGAAATTTGTAACAAAAACTGTCTAGAAAGTTTTCTTGTAAAATCGATTTTTATATGCCAAAATACGTCTTCAAAACAGGCAATTTGCATTGGTAACATAGGAGCGTCCGGATTTCATCATGAGTAACTGTAGTTAGGTACCCAGCGCTGCATTATAAGCAGAACGGTTGTACCATAGTAGTTGTATTATGCAATCTTGTAATCTATAAATCGGGAGTTGAAAAAAACAAGAAAAATTTAAATTATACTAATATTAATAATTAAACGTAATTTGAATTCGATTTTCTAATATACTTAGTTAGGATCTGCAAAAAATAATTTTACTTCTATTTTGATAATAGTATTTGTATAAGAAACTTGGTAAAATTTAAATTTGTACTAAATTTTTAAATTACACTATATTACCAATATTAAACTATTGTAGTTTATTGTTTAATTGTTGTTGAACAATTAATGAACAAAAATTAACTCACTTAATTGTTTTCATAAATCAGATTCATAATTTATTTAAATCACAAAATACGGAACGCAAGATCTGCATACAACGCAGCTCGATTTGTAATGTAAATGAATCCGGGTATACGATTCTATCCGATAGCTCCCGTCGCCTAACGAATATGTGCATAGCATCACGGATTTCATGTTCACGAGAATATGCAGCTAAATGCAGCTCTATCGTGGTTAAACAGTGATTTCGAAAGCGTACCGGACATGTATTAATAATTATTATAGCACATATTTGACTTTGAAACCCAAACTGATTATTCTTCAATTATTGAAATAATCTGAAATATGGTGATTACGTATACTAATAACTTAATAAGTAATAATTAATTATGGTACACTTCATTCTTATTTTTGGCGGTTCTGCAGCTCTGCAGCTCCTATGGTAGAACCGCCGCTGATTTAATGTGCTTTTGCAATTAGTACTAGTTATTAAGAGATAATAATCCAAGATTATTAAGAAGCGTTATTAAGAGAAAAGTTAATTTAGTCGGAAAAAAATAGTGATACTACCAAAGAAAGCGAGATTACTCTTAAACAAATTGCAGCTCAAAGCAGTGCTTTAGGGGAACAGAGTTACAAGCGTTGTCACTGTATAGGTGGATGAAAAAAAATAAATGTGCGTGTCGCGCCAGCAATAGTATATTACATTATTAGTGGAGAAACCGAAAGATTCTCTCACGCATTTGCGAGTTTTGCACGCGAGCCGTTAGGCGTGTGTGCAGACGCAAATAAGTGAGCGAAAGGGTTTCTCCACGAGTGATGTATAGCGTTTTGTTTAATCCTGCACTTATAAATACAAAAATGTATGAAAATACAATTTATTAAAATTCGTGTCATCAATAATTAAATTTGAGATTTTGAAATTGCAATAACTCGAAAACGGCGCTAGATATCGAAAAATTGAGCAAAAAAATATACCCCCCTTTGCTTGTACTCAACCCTTGCTCGTTGCTCAACCAGAAATTTGTCGTAGGAAGCCTTATGCAAAATTCTAGATCAATAGCGCGCATTTTGCGGGCAAAAAATAAATGAATTACTGCATTTTTCATTCACTAGTGGGTGAAAAGTTTTTTGCCCACTCGTTACTATAGAAATAATTTGAATGAGTAAAACAATAGGTTTCTAGTTCCGTATCCAAGTAAGAAACGACATGTTTCAATAGCATGATCGAACAAACAAATTTTCAATTCGAAATGCCATGGATCACTCTCATGACAGAATAAAAATGATTAATTTAAAAAATTTAATTTAATATTTTTTAATTTATAATTATTTTTAAAATTTTTGTTAATTTTTATTACTTATTTTAAAAAATGATTATAATACATTAGAATACAATGCATGCAACACACGTATGTGTCACATGCCAGTTGACTGTCTTGCTGTTCCTTATAGTATTTATTCTCTATATCATCATTGTCCAATCCTTTTTGGTTAATAACGTCATTGACCGGCCAAAGACGTAAATATTACTATCAGATGAAAATATTTACATCATTGTCTATCCCTAACGGGCGTTGACATCAATGGCCGGCCAATGACGCCTGCTTAAGTGGGCATTGACGTCAACGGCCGGCCAATAACATCACTGACCGTGCATTTTGGGCGATGTTGACATTTAAAATTTCATATGTGGCTTTTACATCATTGTCCGGGCAATGACGTCATCGCCCAAAACAGAGCGGGTGAAGATGAACATATTCTTTTTTTTTATTTGATTTATTATTGGTTCAGCTTATACATGCTATACACAATACTTATAACAAAATTACAGGTTTAACATAAACTAATAATTTAATTTTTTAATTTTTAATTTTGGGGGGGGGGGGCACTCATAAAAACCTTTCGTAAAAAGTAACATTTTCGGCGGATCCCCTTCCGGGAATTTTTATTATTACAAACAATTGTTGTTTTTTTTAACATTTGGGGGGGGGGGGGCACGTGCCCCCAGGTGGCCCCCCTCTGGCTACGGGCCTGGTTTGATTTTCTATTCCATCAGAAAGTAATGTATTTAATGTGCTTTTGCAATTAGTACTAGTTATTAAAAGATTACAGATAAGAGATTATTAAGAAGAGTTATTAAGAGAAAAGTTAATTTTGTTGGAAAACATTAGTGATACTACCAAAGAAAACAAGATTACTCTTAGACAAGCTGCAGCTCAAAGCAGTGTTTTAGGGGGACAGGGTTACAAGCGTTGCCACTGCAGGGGTGGATGTCAAAACAATAAATGTGCGTGTCGCGTCAGTAAACAAATTTGCAATTCGAAATGCCATGGATCACTCTCATGCCAGAATAAAAATGATTAATTTAAAAAATTTAATTTAATTATTTTTTAATTTATAATTATTTTTAAAATTTTTGTTAATTTTTATTATTTATTTTAATAAATGATTAATACATTATAATATAATGCATGCAACACACGTAAGTGTCACTTGCCAGTTGACTGTCTTGCTGTTCCTTATAGTATTTATTCTATATAATATCATCATTGTCCAATACTTTTTGGTTAATAACGTCATTGACCGGCCAAAGACGTAAATATTACAATCAGATGAAAATATTTACATCATTGTCCACGCCTAACGGGCGTTTACGTCAATGGCCGGACAATGACGTTAATGACCAACATAAATGGGCATTGACGTCATTGTCCGGCCATTGACGTCAACGCCCGATTTACATCATTGACCGTAACATATGTATAATATATAAACAAAGATTGTACATAGTAGGTTAATATTATATTATAATGTTTTTATTTGCCAACCCAAAATTTAATTTGTTTATTTTGGGATTAAGAGAAAACGAGATTATTCTTTTTTTTTAAACCATTAAAATTATCTTATAACCAAAATTTAAAATCGGGGGACATTTAGTGAAATGTTATTATTAGAAATTTTGAAATATTTCAAAACCAAAACTGGTACAAACGAAAATAAAGAAGGTACAAACAGGTATAATCGAAGTACAAACGATTTAGACATTCGAAATGAGGGGGGCTGGCGAAATGCCTATTTTAGATATTTCAGAATATCTGAAAAACAAAATGGGTACAAACGAAAATAAGGAAGGTACAAACGGGTACACACGAGGTACAAACGATTTAGACTATTTTAGATCAAAAATTCAAAATGGGGGGGGGGATATTTTTAAATATCTGAAAAACAAAAGAGGTACAAACGAAAATAAAGAAGGTACAAACAGGTACAAACGAGGTACAAACGATTTAGACTATTTTGCATCCAAAATTCGAAATGTCACCTCCTATTGTTACAAATCGACAAGCAGAGTTAAACTTCTCTTCTTCCGCTCTATGCGTGACGTATTTCATGACCAACCCCTTATCTGTTGGGTTGATTATACCCTAGCCGTGGCGGTAGATGGGGGAATATTTTCTTCTTATGGGATGAACCTAAATGGTAATCGAAGAGGGTTCTTTCCTTCGGATCTTTGCTATTCTGGCAGTTTCGCATAGTTGCGACCGATCCTTTCTTGTTTAAAGATTTAAACGAAAAGTACAAAAATAAAAGATATACAGCAAAAACCAAGTAACAACAATAACAACGTATAACAATAACCACGTAACATAATGACAAAAACAATTTCTTTGACCACAAGCCTTTCCATCTGCATGTGATCCGGTTTGTCTGGGGGGGAAACAGGATCCATCTGGGTCTTTGTACCTCAAATAATCCTCGGGATTGCAATTTCCAATCCGTGAATTGTCGGTTATAATGATTATTAACAATACATAATATAATATAACAATATAACAATATAATATAACAATAATTATTATTTATTAACCCATAATAGAAAAACACAAAAATCAATAAGATATTTATAACAATTATTTGCAAAAGTATAACACCAATATAATTTAAGAGTATTATAATTAATCCATTAATATGTTTTATTTATGACTGATTAAAGTCCGTAAATCTCTTCTTAAAATTTTTCCTGTTGGATTTCTGGGAATTTCTGAGACAAATATAACTCCACCACGTAACCATTTTTGCTCGGAAAGCTGACCTAAAACGGCTTGCATTAAATTTCTGATTATACCATCCCTGTTTTTAAGAATAATTACTGGAAACGAAAAGAGTTACATCATTTTCGGTTATATTTGCATTAGGCTTTTTCACAACAAATGCCATGGGCAACTCCCCAGCATATTTATCTGGAACGCCTATAACGCCAGCATCTTGAATATCCGGATGACATATTAAAACAGACTCTATTTCGGCGGGAGGTACCTAATAATATTTAACTTAAATCAGTAAAGCTTAATATAACATTATATACCTGAACTGCTTTATATTTGATCAATTCTTTTGCACGATCAACAATGAAGAAACATTTTTCTTCATCGTAGTGTCCGATATCTCCAGAATGTAACCAACCATCCTTATCAATAGTTTCATCGGTAGCTTTTTTATCACCTGCGTAACCACTCATAATTGCATCACCTTTAAACCACATTTCACCTTTCTGCATGGGACCTAAAGATTTTCCAGTTTCAATGTCGACAACTTTAGCTTGCATGTTTGGTACGACTACACCACATGAACCATATTTCTCGGTACTATCCAAAATAGGCATTGTTGCAACCATACTTGTTTCGGTCATACCATAAGCTTGTCGAAAAGTTTTTATGTTCAATCTGAAATTGGAATTCTAAAGGTCTTAACAGCAACTTTAGTTAATGTACCTTTGCTTTAATAGCTTTTCCATCTCTTCGCTAAGTGGGGCGGACGCACATGTCACTTCGTCAATAGACGACAAATCATAATTTTGCAATAAACTTGTTGTTGCGAGAAATTGAGCCAACGTTGGTACTAGCAAGAGTTCCGTAATTTTATAGTCCTGTATACATTGTAAAAATAATTTTGGATTAAATTTGTCGAGCAATATGATTTTCCTGGCTCGAAGTATATTCAAAATTATAACTGTCAAACCATATGCATGATATAAAGGTAGAAGTCCTATTGTTGCTCCATCGCCAGGATTAGTTTGGGTCAAAAAGCGAGAATCTCTAAAATAAATAATTTAAGAGCTACGTTTAGTGTGAATTGAAAAATTTATGCTTATGCAATTTATGTCTAGATTGCAAGGAGATATGTAAGCAGAAAATATTAGATTTTGCGAATTTTGATAACATTCTAGAAATGACCAACATGAACTAATAAAAATAAAGTAATTACTTTAAAAATGCCAGAGTACAGTTGTAGTTTTTGTGCGTTAAAACTACCCCTTTTGGTAAACCAGTGGTCCCAGAAGAGTAAATAATAAAAGCTGCCTTTTTAGCAATGTCAAAGGAATCCGGCTGGAATGCATTCATTTCAATTTCGGAACAATCAGAATTAAATTTGTTTAGACACTCAACGTCTTGTTTATCATCGTGTTTCATATCAATTACAACAATTTTTTTAATACACTTTAATTCTTCGTTAACTTTGAAAACAATTTCAAAATTTTCGTTATTGCAGAACATAATTGTTGGTCTTGATATATTTGAAGTATGAAGCATTTCACCTAAAAAGTGATATTAATTATTAAAGGCAATAATCTTTGTTAGTTTGCTCATAACTTACGGAAAGTATACGAAGGAGAAAATGTCGTAATAGGAATTCCTAAATATAAACCAGCGATCAGTGGATACGCAAATTCACCACAGTTTTTACTAGATATTCCGATCACATCAGTAGAGTAGGTAAACCAGTTCCGCGATATCAAAAATAAAATTTGCCGATTCCGCGATATCGAATCGGGTTAAACCAGTTCCGCGATATCAAAAATAAAATTTTGCCGATTCCGCGATATCGAATCGGGTTAAGCCGATTCCGCGATATCCAAAATAAATTTGGCCGATTCCGCGATATCCAAATAAAATTTTTCTAAGTCCTAGAGGTAGGAAACAGCGCATGTGTTAAAGTATTGATTATTTATATATGTTCAAAGTATTGATTAATTTCCAACCCTCCAAGAAAAATCAACACAGTAATTTAAATTTTTTGATAAATAAAGGGCGATGTACAATGAACCCCCCACAAACAATCCGGTTCAATAAAATCAAACCAATAAATATAAATAAATTAATATTAATTATTACAAAGGGTGGTCACCCTATAACTTCAATAAAATAAACAGAGGGTTAACACCTACAATGAAATAAACACCTACCACCCTAGGTCAAGTTCAATAAAATCAAACCAATAAATATAAATGAATCTCTATTAATTATTACAAAGGGTGTCCACTTGCTTAAATAAAATAAACAGAGGGTTAACACCTACAATGAAATAAACACCTACCACCCTAGATTGGGAGATTCTGACAAACGACTCAAATACCGACAAGATCGACAATTTTTTTAAAAATGGAGTAATGGAACCGATAGAAATGGATACCAGCGGATTGGAAGTAACAGGGAAAAAATTTAATCAAACGAGCATCATTCAATTTAAGAAAGATAACTTTTATATTTCCATAGCTGAAATTTCTGTAAGGAGAATGTTTGAAATTTCGGATTTAATAAATTTGAGAAAAAATAATATCGAGGGACTTGAAATAAAAGAGCACTACACCGATATTTTGTTTGCTTGTATACAATTAGGAGGTGATGCTTTCGGCAATTTCAAGCAAGTAGCACAATCTCTAGGACATTATCAAGGTGTAAATTTGTATTTAATGTTTGAAATGTTTTTAATGTTCCCAGAAATAATCAAAGAAAATTTATTCGATTTAATTAGTATTAACTATAATAATAAGTAATATGATGTATATATATATAAATATTAATAAATAAATATTAATAAATAATGGTATTAGTATAATTAATATTAAATCCTCATCATCATCGTACGCTTTTATAAGATATATAAATTTGGTGAATTCATATTCTTACGATCATTACTAACTTAGAAATTACGTAATACACAAGTCAAATGAATACTACTATAATAATTTTTACTTTAGCTCAAGTTTTTAACGATACTTTATACGTATCCCCACCTAAAAACGTATTAAATATTACAATTTGTATAAATTATATTAAAATATATAATTTGAACTATCTAAATGAGGTACCTTGCTTGAAATGGTTTCCTATGGATTATAAGAAAATCAAAAATGAACCTGCATTTTTTTACCGATTTACAGAAGAATCCTACACCATCTTATTATACAAATTACGATTTATTAACAACACCACAACAAAACAATCGTCATGGAATTTAATATTGAATGATGAAGATTTATTTACGGAAGAGTTTAAATTCATTCATAAACTGATTTCAACAATATTGAACCAAGTTTTAACAATATGTATTTTCACGCTAATGTTAATCTTGTATTACATTCGATATTATTATTGCAATTATTATAATAATAATAATAATAATAATATTGATATGGACACAGTAGATAGTCAAACCAAGAAGCTAACCAAGATGTAGGATTGTTATAACAAAAACAATATTATAGATGAAATAAAACAGAATTATTAATTTATATTTGTTTATTTATTTTTGAATACCAAAAAAGAAGTTACATTTTAGAATATTTCATTCACACAGTAGTAACCAAACCGGAAATCGGTTCGTATTCATAAATGGAATCATGCAAAACTAATACATATGCCGACGTATCTGCAGGAAAATTTCCTCTGTTTTCGATTTCTAATTTTAAACTCAACACAGGTTCGTGAATTGTATCATTCTGCTTTGAAACATCCAGAACAAAAATCGGACCTTTTCCAAATTTTTCATAATTCAGCAGAGGTTCACAGAATTGTTTATTTAAAAACTTTTTTTGAAACGATAGATAATCATCATATGCCAACACATATCTCTTTTTTGTAAAATCATTATGCCTTCTTTCGTACGGACTACGGTTTTGATTAATGAACGCTGTAACGTCCGATATTCCACATTCTGAGAAAGTGCCAGCATCAGAAGCTCTATTGTTTCGTTTATTTGTTTGAAATGCAGCAAAAATCCATCGAGGTCTTCGGGATCCTACCGAATTTTGAACAGCCCAAATTGCTAAGTTTGATGTAGTAGGAAGTGAAGGGTATTGATATAAACTTCTTCCATAAAATCCAATTTTCACACTTTTCTGTTGTTTCAAACGATTATATATCTCCAATTTAGCCATATCGCTAGGAGTAATATGAGGAATACGCCAGTTAATTTTTGAAATTTGTATTGTTACGGCGGTATCACCCTTATAGCAATCGGTATCAGAATTTGAACGAATTAATATAAGTTCCTGTCTCATATTTATGATATCCCTCGTGTAATCACAAGCAAATCCCAACACATGATTTAATGGTATTATAGCACTAAATGCAAGCTTGGTTGTATTACATATCTGCGATTCTTCCTCCAAAATATTCCAGCCTGCACTGCGTAAGCCTTGTGATTCTCCAGGTGTATAACGACATTGACCATAAATTGATGTCGATATTCCAGGTGTTCTACAACTATCGATTACAACATCACCAAGTTGATAACGTATTTCCTCAAACAGGAACAAAGGATCGTTGAGTTGAAAAGCTTGATCAGGATCTGCAGGCGTGATGGTGCCTTCGATATAAATTTTACTATCATAAGTAGCGGTTATCAAATCTCCTTTCTCAATAATAAGCCTGATTTCATCCGAGTTATCAAACGCATTTACGGTATAAGGATGGTATGTATGCGCAGAATTATCAATTACTAGATCCGAATAAGATACGTCTGAAAACATATTTTGAAGGGCTTGCTCTTCCTGCATTATTATTATATTTATTTAATACACGGTATCCCAAGTTTTCCAAAAATTTAATCTCAATAGAAGTGAGCCCTTCAACGTTCGGATGTTTAATGCTTTTCAATGGTTTGGTAGCATTATTTATATTGATATTTAAACCCATCCTGCTTCAATTCTAAACGAATAGTGAAATATTCTTCACCAAAGTCTACAGGCTCACCGTGCTGATCGACTAACCGTAGAGTAATGTTATGAATATTATTCGTGATGACAGGTAAATATATAATATTTGTAGGCTCTTTACATAACCTATAGCCTGGTTCTACTGATAGATCGAATTCAAAAATTGTATGTGCTAAATTATTGTTACGATATGAACCTGCAGTGATATTACATTCGACATGAATATTTGTAGCCTTAATAATTTGCACATTTAAATCAGATTCATGTTTAACTCCAGATTTCAGTTTCTTTTTAGAAAAACCTAGCATACGACCAATACTACCCGGTTTCGTAAAATCGATTTCATAATGCGAAAAAATTTCGCATTTTAATGTATTATTATTAGCACATAAGTTAAATTTTTCTTTCAAGATAGTTTTCAGATAATCATTCAATTCGTTTATTTCATAAGCACCTGATGGTATGGTAATGGTTTTTTCATTGTAATAAAACTTGTTATTCCCCTCATAAATATTTCTTATTGAATTACAACCATAGAAACCTATTAATCCCAAGACATAATCAGTTTTAGGATTCAATTGAATTGGAGGAAAGTAATCAACACTAAGCGAATTTCCTACACCTGTAAGAGTGAACGTTTGAGACATTATTAAAACAATTTTGATGATAAACATATATTTATTCAATTTTTATACAAAAATTTCAAACATAAATGACCACATACAATCGTATTGAAATTTTGCTCGCGTACATAATTATATTTTATTTTACATCCTTCAAAATATTTAATTACTTCTTTCGGAGGTCTTAGATCACCAAAACTATCAAAGTATATAACATCGTTATGTATCTTCTTGTACGCAACCCAATGAGTTCCATTACCGCTCATAACATCTAAATTTATTATTCCGGACTCAAAAAGTCTTGGAGTCGATGGTAGAGTATCTCTCATAAAAACACCTCGGAAATGTGGAATATCAGTAGCATATTTTCTCAAATCTACATCAGTTAAAGCTCTCCGAGGTAACTTGATCAGTTTTTTGAATACGGTTTTAAAAATAATGCGCTACCTTTTTTGTATGGTCTCAAATATAAAGCGTTACCCTTTTTACCCATAGCTATTACCTCCATCATTTTATTATGTCGTCCGTTTTCTTCAAGTTGCTGTTTCGCTTCTTTAGCATTGTTTACAGCTTTGGCAATCCCACTCGCTCCCCCTGCCAAAGCTCCTACGGCGCTTAAACCGGCAAAGAGCGGTATTAAAAATGGTAAAATACCTCCTTGCTTAGGTACAGGTATTATTCTAGGAATCTTGACGTTACGTCTACCTCCTAATTTTTTTATAGAACGTTTAGCAACGGCTAAAGCTTTTTTAATAAGATTGTTCTTGTTGTTATAATCAGAATTTTTAAGTTCCTTAGATATTTTTGTTAAAAGTCCTTTTCCGAGTACTACTTTACGTTTGTTACCACACCCCATACCAAGCTTTCTTTTAGTTTTCATAGTATTTACGACAGCCCACGCTGCAGCTTTTTCGCCTAGCTTCGCGTCCTTAGATTTTACTCGCTCCCAAGCACGTTCTTCTAATATACGATCGGCACGATGTCTGCTTTCTATATCCTTATTTTGCGAATATGCAATATCGTGTTCTTTACAAGCTGAATCTAAGGGGTTAATCCCAAGATCACCTCGAGCTAAACGTTTTTCCAATTTAGTACCAGGACCACAATATTGGTAACCCGGTATATGAAGTTCCACAGGTAATTTATTTATTATCGTGTTAACCAACCCTTCACCGCGGTGTACAATCATTTAATGGCAATAACCTGATGTAGTTCTATGTATTTATATATACGCATGCGAATGTATATTTGGTTTATTGTAGTTTAAGATGAGGTTTATTAAACAACATGATACCCTTCAAGTTAATAATCATGATTTAAAAAAGAAAAATTATTCAAAAAGACATAGCAATTTATTACCCGATTCAATTAGATGTATCATAACAGGTAGTTCGGGGAGTGGGAAAACAAATACACTCATAAGTCTTATAGAAGAACCCAAAGGTTTAAAATTTAAAAACGTATATGTTTTTTCAAAATCTTTACATCAGCCCAAGTATGAATATTTAAAAAAAGTTCTCGAACCTATTAAGGGCTTAGGATACTTTACTTTTTCTCAGCATGATGACGTAATCCCTGTAAACGAAGCTAAACCCCATTCGATCATGGTATTTGACGACGTTATCACAGATAAAAGTATGAGCGTTCGTGATTATTTCTGCATGGGAAGACATAATTTAATCGACTCATTTTATCTTAGTCAAACTTATTCAAAAATACCCAAACAACTGATTCGCGATAATGCAAATTTTATTATACTATTTAAACAAGATGCTTTGAATTTAAAACATGTTTATGACGATCATATCGGAAATGATTTATCATTTAATCAATTTAAAACGATGTGTTCAGAATGCTGGAAAGAACCTCACGGTTTTATCGTAATCGATACCGAATCTGATATAAATAACGGAAGATATAGGAAAGGATTTGATTCATATATAAACCTCGAGTGAATCGTTTACATCATTTGCTTCGTATCGTCTGCACGGATCTCAACGGTTTAGATAATAATTAACTCAATTTGAGTTTTTACAATACGCACGTAAAAAATAATAAAATAAAATGGATACTGACGATATTGAATTAACTAAAAAAATTATTCGAGCACGTAAATCGGTAAAACGTAAGTATCTCGAACTTCAAAGAGGTCAAATAGCTATTCAAAGAGGTTCAGAAGAAAAGTATAAGCCTATCATAGATCCTATTAAGGAATTGACATCTTTAAAGAAGAAATCTAAACATTTAATGAAGACGATCAAACAGCCTACAACTGCGGTAAATTTCATGCAAACACCTTCTAAAGATGAGAACGTTGAAAGCGTTGAAGATGAGCAGGATGGTAACACAAGTATCGAAAGCGTGCAAGATAATGTAAAAAGCAACGAGGATGATGATGATGACGAATATTATAGCGAAGCTAGTAGCACTAGCGTAATTGGAGGCTTACATGAACGATATATTGATATGGCTATGCACGATACTAATAATTTGATGGATCATCGATATGGTGTTCATCTAGATCCTCAAACTTCTACTTGGAAGATAGGGAACGCTAAAATAGAATTTCATCAAGATTCCGATAATTTTAGTGTTGGAAATAAAAAATATGAAGGTACTTTGGGATTATACGAATTAATATTTAAAAAATCACCTAAAAATTATACTAGTGACGATCTCCAGCAGTATAAACAAATTTTGATTCAAACTAATGCACATAAAAGAGGGTATTACTATAAAAATCGTATACTTGGTACTAGAGACATCAAGTACCGTAAAATAATAAAAGGTTTATTTACGTATAAAGGAGGACAATTTGAACTGAATCATAAGCTTATTAATAATAATAATAGCAATAACAATCCGGAATATATTTATTGGGACAGTCCTTCGGAACTCGTTCAGCGTCTCATGCTTTTACATGCTTCCAAACAAGCAGGTAATAACAGTCACGACAACGAAATTATTAGTATTTTGGAAGAGTTAGTTGAAGCTAAAATTATAGTATAAATGTAACGTTTTTCTAATTAAGTATCCAGTTGAAACATGTCGATTGACCTGTTTGGAAGAAGTAAAATTCGACCAAAAGAAGGCAAAAAAGGTGATCCAGGTGTGGGGTTTAAACTTACCAAAGATCGTAATTATGACATGCAAACTAAAAGGTTAACAAACTTATCAAACGGTGTTGAGGAATTTGATGCGGTGAATAAGCAATACGTTGATACGATACTGCTGTTTATAAATTCTCTAAAAACAAGAATTGATACTATTGAAAGCAAATCCGATAAAACTTCTGAATACGTAAAAAAATTTGATCGATGGGTGTTGGAACATGATTACGCCGAGGAAGAAAAAAAAGATATGTTTTTAAAATATGAAAAATATATGACAATGACTGATAAAGTTGTGAAAGATTTAAAGGATTTTAAAAGTACTTGGAATACTGCACTGAATAGTCTTAAAGCGTCGCTTGTAACTATTAAGGCTAAAGTAGATAAAAAAAACAAAACATAATTCTTTGCAGAAAAAATAACAGTAGTAATGTCGAAGCGTGCAATCGTGAATGAAATCCATAGAAATGCTAGAAAAAACTTTCCTCGTAGAAATGTAATAATTAAAGGTTTCGATGATTTATGGCAGGCAGATTTAGCTGAATTTATACCTTATCACAGGTGTAACAGAGGTTATAAATATATTTTATTAGTTATCGATTGTTATTCTAAGTTTCTATGGACGAGACCCTTAAAAAATAAAAATGGTTTGGAAGTGACGAACGCAATGAGATCAATTCTTAAAATAAAACGTAGACCTAAAAATTTGCAAACTGATCAAGGTTCAGAATTTTATAATAAAAATTTTACAAAACTTATGAAAAGTAATAAAATAAACCATTACTCTACATACAGCGTTAAAAAAGCCTCAATTGTTGAGCGCGTAATACGAACATTTAAAAGTATTATTTATAAAGAATTTAGTTATCGTTCCGAATATAAATGGGTTGATATACTAGCTTCTGTTACTAACGATTATAATCATCGTAAACATAGAACAATTATGATGCGTCCTTGCGATGTGAAATCTTCTACTAAGTTGAGTGTTTATAATAAAAAAAAGAAAATTGGAAAAATAAAATTTAAAATTGGTGATTTTGTACGAATTTCGAAGTATAAATCTGTATTTGATAAGGGTTATAATGCAAATTGGACTGCAGAATTGTTTAAAATTGTTAGAGTCAATCTGGGTAGTCCTACTACATACATGATTGAAGATCTTAGCGGAAATCCTATCAAAGGTATGTTTTATACGGAGGAGCTCCAAAGTACCAACTACCCAGATGTCTTTTTAATTGAAAAAGTGTTACGTAAACGTGGAAATCAACTATATGTGAAATGGCTTGGTTATAAAAAACCTTCTTGGATTTTTAAAAGCTCGATTCAATAAAATTATCATGTAATATAATAATAATATTGTACTTATTGTAGTCGTATGCAGGAACCGAAATACTTACTTATGATGTATGCAAAATTAAAGAATAAAAAATAATGTTAAAAAACGTAAAATACTTTTATTTATTTAATTTACAATGTCCCCACGCAAGAGTATTAAAATTATTAGCTAACAAACAACGTTTATCATCATTGGAACTTAAAGCTATTTTTGTTTGACTGATACTATTTACAATAAAATTTTGCGATCTTATACTATTCTGTTTTTTAAAAATAATTTTATTTTTTACTAAACATTCTAAATAATCGTTAAAACAAATATCTTTCTTGACTACATAATTTTTTACTCCTTTAGCTTTCTTGATTGAATCTTCGCCTTCAACACGTATGCTGTACATTTTCGACCTCAACCCAATAAAATGTGTCATTATACGACCATTGTTCTCGTCTTTCATTAATCCTGGAATTTTTTTATTTACAAGAGGAATACCGAATCGATTATTTACTTCGTAATCACTAGTATCAAATCTTGCAATGTCTCTTTTCATACAATCGTATATATCAGGACACCGAATTTCATATATTAGAGAATCCGTATCGCAGTAAAGC
Organism: Cantharis rufa; assembly: GCA_947369205.1. Classification (NCBI taxonomy): domain Eukaryota; kingdom Metazoa; phylum Arthropoda; class Insecta; order Coleoptera; family Cantharidae; genus Cantharis; species Cantharis rufa. The sequence goes on along the minus strand of OX376307.1, from coordinate 21,545,683 downwards.
ACTTTCGATTTAAAGTTTTGTTTTTGCATATAATCATAATGAAACTCGTATAATTTCGTTTTTGCGATATCTAAAATACTCATTCCGACGTATAACGGTTTATTCATCATGATTTCAGTTTTATTTAGTTCAATAATAACTAAATTTTCATCCAAAATAGTTCTGCTATGAAAATTTGGTTTAGCTATCATAACCTTTGCTGAAAAGCGTCCCTCCCATGTTGATACAAGTTTCACAATTTTTCTTTTTCTCACATTTTCCATTGTTTTGCCAAACGCTGCATTATTCATTAATTTGAAAAAGGTTTTCTCAAATTCATTTTTTGCGTTAGTTCTCATTTGAGTATTTAATTCAATATAAGGTTTTAACCATGCTGATTGTTTAAATTCTAACACACGATGAATTTTCGTGATTTTTATACCATGATTGAGAGCTTGTTTGAGTGCACGATAATGAATTACATAGCGTTCTTTATCATGAAGAGTTGTAAGAAGCTTCTTATGCCTGGAGTTGGGTGGAGATCTATGTTCGGGGCAAAAAGGTAGATCATTATGAAGATCGTGTATTGCATCAGGATATTCTAAGTCGACCTCAAAAATATAACCTACACCTCCATCGTCGGGGATTTGCATTACATCAATATTATGATTATTACACCATGCAAATTTTTCAAATGGTAGGCAATTCATCATACTATAACCATATACTGAAAGAAAAAGAAACATAAAAATTAAAAAATAAGATAAAAAAATTAAACTTACAATTGTTGATATCGTAGTATTGAAGAAAAACGTCCGGTTGCGAGCGATCGTAGTTGGGCATATATTTGTTATTTGCCTCAGCATATCGATTACTGCATTGTGAGATACCTCCTCTAATTCCGCGTTCAATAAATAGGAGCATATCCATATCGGTGATCAATTCTAACTCGATCTTAGTTAATTTTAACATGCTGTCCCAAGCAAGACCTGGTGCTGATACGTAATGTGCAGGATCCAATCCATAGGTGTTAAAACATGTCTCACGAAAATTCTCAAAAATATCTGCTAACAGTAGTACATCTGTTTTTAAATACAAGTCCGAATACTCGCCTAAATTTTTAATATTAAAAGTTTTCCATACGTTTTGAGCGTGTAAGTAATCGTCGTTTGAAATTGTACTTTCTGTAAGTTTATTATAAAAAAGTGCTTGTTCTGGTAATTCAGTCTCCTCAAGATTGTCTTCCGATTTGATGTAGTCGTATGGGAAAATTTGTTTTCCAGTCAGGATCTTTTGTTCATTTTCTTTCGGAAATTCTTGCTGCACAATTTTTAGCTCGTTTAAATATGATGCTAATTTATCTAAACTATAAGGTAGAAATCTAAATGAGTCTATAAACTTAAACTTAATTTTACTATTTTTTATATATTTGGTGAAGGAAATATACTTGTCTTTGTTTACTGGAAGCACCCAAACACGTCCTTCAATTTCTAGTGCTATATCCTTAATTAAAAAATTATTATCATAAAACGTCCCATTGTGCGTTACAACAGGGATAGTTTTTGATTCGCGATAATTAATATTACATTCATTATGAGCTGCACCACAAAATTGTGAAGTAATATGATCATGATCTCGCACTTTAATATCATTGTACGCGAATATTCTTTCACATATATGACAAACAGTAGCTTTTTGAAAATCTTCCTCTTCTTGTAATGTTAAAGATATGGGTTGTACTGCCCAATATACCGGTTCAACGTCTTCGACAATTTGTTCGAGTTCATGTGCAAACCACTTAGCGCATTCACTTCCACGATAACTTCTGTAATATGATAACGAGTTATCGTAATTACATTTAAAATAATATCCTAAACTAAATGCGTTATGTTCTTGATATAACTGAGTCTTTTCACCTCGTTTTTCATTTACAGGTTTTAAAATTGATTCGATATCCATATATATGACAAACGGAACCATCTCCTTATTATTATAATTCGTAAATTTTACTACATCACCCTTGGCAGGCATGTATATTCTACAATCATTCATACTCGCACAATCGATTCTATGCATTTCCAATTTTTCATAGGTTCTAAAGTAATGTAGACACCTGTTGCATATCAGTTTTTTATGACCTTCAGCATTCAGCTGTCTATTTACAAGTCTGCTGAGATTTTTAATCCAACAGAAATGATATTTTGTAGGACGTTCTTCCTCATCATTATCGTAATTACTTGTATCTTCAAGCATAAGCAAATTGATGTGACGCTCATCTCTCAAAAAATTTTTTGTCAGCAGCGCAGGTACGACATGATGTTTTTTGTTTTTTGCTTTCAACATGAAAACGTTTATTGAAATATTGTTATTTTTTTCAAATTTTTTAATTTGTCCTAAAGTCATCGGTAATACAATTCCTTCTATATTTAACACGTTTGAATAATGTGGATATGATGACGTCTTGTTTAGATTTGTTTTTGCTTGATACAAAAAAGAAACGACACTCCATAAAAAACATGCTTGATCATTATTTTTTATGTTAATGATTGCATTCTTGTTAGCGATTTCTTTAGGTAAAGGAATGTATGATGATCCTCTGAAGGGTTCGTGACGATTAAAATTTATAGTAAGATTTATAATAGATGTTAAAGACCAACCGCTACCATTTTCTTGAAAATCACCTAATTGAACTATAATATTGTCTTGGACGAATTCTTCCCACCATTCTTTTAAATTTGTTGTTGAATCGATTATTGCGTTAGCAGTAGTAAAGTGCTTAAGGTCTTTTATAATTTCTTTGCCCGTAACTTGTGAAAATTCGCAACACATAATAACATTTGTTTTAATTGTTGCTTGGGATTTTAAAACATTTTTTACTCTGGATGCATATAGAAATTGAGCGTCTTCCAGAAATGTTAATGGATCTATATGTCTTAAATTAATTATTATTCCTGTTCTTAATCGGTTTTTAAAGGCTGAATTCAATTCTTGCCATTTAATGCGCGAGCTTCGTCTCTGCATGTTATTCGTCATACCACCTCCATTTTTTGTCAATGTTTTTAAGCGAATGATATATCCTTAAATAAAAATTAAAAAAATTGTTTATTGATAATTATTTAAAGTAATAAAAAAAAATATTTTACCTTTGAGTAATGCTATATGATTATCCAGTTTCCTTCTTTGTCCCACATTTAAAGAGATATTTTTTGTTGCCGAATTTATTACACGTATATTTTTGAAACCTAACTTAACCCATTTTTCAACACTTTCACAATCGACATTAGAATTCTTAAATAGTTGGAGATATGCTTCACGTATAATTCGAACAAAAGCACTTGATGTTTCAACGATTTGAGACATTTTTCATATAATAAAATATGTTAACTTCTACTATTCCGGCGTTCAAAATACTGCATCTGTTTTAATATAATAGTCTCCTTATATATATTCCGAAAATTATGATGAGGCTAGAGGGAGCTTTTATTGTTACCCTACCCTCTGTAGTAAGCATTACAATGATATTTTGTGTAAAATCAAATAGGGGGTGAAATTGGTTAAATACCCTCCGAATAACTTTATGTTACATGTGGAATTGTTCAATACGAATGTATTTAGGTAATTTTCTTTTGAATCAGATTAACAAAAGTTATTTCTTCTACTTTATATTGAAATAGTAAGTTATTACTATTTGCGTTGAGGAAGGTCGGTTGTTGTAAAACTGTATATATACGAACATATCTTGAAACACGTGCTCTATTTTACGTTTCCGAAAATTATATAATCTAGAGGGTGTGCTTTTATTGTTACCCTACCCTCTGTAGTAAGCATTACAATGATATTTTGTGTAAAATCAAATATTATTGAAGTTATAGGGTGACCACCCTTTGTAATAATTAATAGAGATTCATTTATATTTATTGGTTTGATTTTATTGAACTTGACCTAGGGCGGTAGGTGTTTATTTCATTGTAGGTGTTAACCCTCTGTTTATTTTATTGAAGTTATAGGGTGACCACCCTTTGTAATAATTAATATTGATTTATTTATATTTATTGGTTTGATTTTATTGAACCGGATTGTTTGTGGGGTTCATTGTACATCACCCTTTATTTATCAAAAAATTTAAATTACTGTGTTGATTTTTCTTGGAGGGTTGGAAATTAATCAATACTTTGAACATATATAAATAATCAATACTTTAACACATGCGCTGTTTCCTGCCTCTAGGACTTAGAAAAATTTTATTTGGATATCGCGGAATCGGCCAAATTTATTTTGGATATCGCGGAATCGGCTTAACCCGATTCGATATCGCGGAATCGGCAAAATTTTATTTTTGATATCGCGGAACTGGTTTAACCCGATTCGATATCGCGGAATCGGCAAATTTTATTTTTGATATCGCGGAACTGGTTTACCTACTCTACTCACATCTTGACTGTTAAAGCCATTTTTCCGCAAATTGATTGCCAACTTAACGGAATTTTCAAGAATTGTTTTGAACGACACATTACTCGAATTTATATCAACCTATAGGAAAAGAATAAAAATAACATAAGAGAATCACATAAGATTTTGTTGTCGGTTCGAAAAGAGCCAATTTCTTCATTGAACTCATTTGGATGCCCATTAATTACCTGATACTATTGATAAAAAAGAACAATGTTGCGCCTATTATGGTTATATTTGCATAGTTGACATTAAATGCAACTAATGTCAAATTGCATGGCAAATGACAAAAGCCGTTAACCCCATAGATCGATGGCAAAAAATCACCATAATCTTTGGGCAACCATAAACTGTACCATTTGTGTCATTGAGCCTTTTACCGTTGTATACCATATACCACTGTATATTTAGAAATATGTAAAATAATGTATTGTTATTCTAAAAAATTATTTGCTTTTTTTCAAGTTGATGAATATATAAATAAAAAAACATAAATTTTAATATTTAAATAAACAATGTTTAAAAAAGAGGGGGGGGGGGTAAACCGCGGAGAAATTTTAGTGTTAAGATCTAGAAATTGGAAATCAATTAATTTAATCTTCTACTGTTCATAATCATAATATATCATCATCATTTAAAAACATATTTTAGTTTTCAACTTTTCTAATAATTATTTTATAGAAAACTTCTTCAAATTAACGTAAATTTCAGTTTATTTAAAAATAAGTGTATTTATAAAAATATCTACAAAAATTGAGAATTGTTATTTTTTAAATTTAGTTATTAGTTAATAATAATAAAATATAAAATTAATAATAACTTACGATAGCGATTGGTAGCTTTGAGTATTGTTTCAATGCTGTAAATAGCTGTTCTCCCAGTGTTTGATTGGAAACTTCTACCATTGGTTCCATTCCATTTATAATATACTCCGGATGCATGATTTATCTAAACATAATTAGCATTATTGCACTGATTCATAATAAATTTATTACAATAATAATTATGTTGATTGTTAGATGTTTTTTTAAATCAGATTCTAAAAATGACATCGTAATGATCTTTCAAGTTCCATTTCCTCTAGGATTTTAAACATAAAAGTTAAAAATTCTCTGTAATTCGGCAAGAAGAATTTTAATCAATGTAAAAATTCAACAAGAATCAACAGCCTATCAAATCAAGTTGACTTAAAAATAGTAAAATTTGTAAATCAGTATAATTAAGAAAATAAAAAGTAAATAAAAATTACAAAATTTAAGAATTTATTTTTTTTTCGTAACTTGCAAGGTCAATATTTTTCTAATAATTCGGTAAATATTAAATTTAAAATTTACGTACCTTTTTAAAATTTCAATATTCTATTTTTACCAATACACTGTGTAAATGATTTTAACTTTATAAGAACTGTACTGCCAATGCAGTATATCAATGATTAATGTATAAAAATCTTTGATACAAAGAAATTACGGTTCGTTTGTAAATAATTTTTTTACATAATTTTATCAATAATAAAAAAATACATTAATATAACATAAATTCTTATCAATTTCCTTTACAACAATTTTAATGTTTAAAAAAAAAATATTACAACAGATTTGAAAATTTTTTCTTAAATATGAAATAATTTGTGGTTCTCATTCAGCAGGAGCGATCATATCACATAACACATTTCTAAGAACAAATTTTTGTAAAATAATGAAAATATTGCAATATAATCTGGTATGGTAGGAAAACTAAATTATTGCATGTATAGTAGCAATGAAACTGTTCCAATAAAAAACTTAAACAAATTGCCACCTGCAAAAAAAAACGAGAAACTCAAAATATTTACAAATTACAAAATAGTAAGTACAAAATTTACAAATTAAATACCAAATATCTAATGGAGAATTTTGGAAAGCGATATTGGTTTTAAATATTATAAATTATAATACTGAAACTTCTGATTTAGAGAGTCCTTGTACCCTCTTATAACCGCCCTTGCATAGCAGCGTCAAACAATAAAAACTCAAAAAATAGAATCGGTTCAACTCCAATTAACCCCTTCGGTCACGACTTTTTTGTATGCATGAAGTTAATTAAAACAAGTAAAAAAAAGTTGTCCACATACATACAAACCCACATACAAAATTTTAGACATTTTTTGGAAATGATGATTTTCCGCTTCTGGGAGCCCAAAATGTCTAAATTCATCAAAATCTTAACTTTTGTTTTCTGCACAATTACATACTTTCTCCGACTTCGTATGATAAAGTAAAAAAAAATTAATTAATGCATAAATAGGTCCAAAAAAATAAAAAAAATGTGTGTCGTCAATTGACTACGCAGTGACCGAAAGGGTTAAGTAAAATTGTACACCAATTTGGTCATGTCAACTTTTTTTAAAGTTTGTAAAGTCATAAAAACAATAACGCTTTAAGCGCTTATATCACAATATACTATTAAACTTAGCATTTTTGTGCCCATCAAGGCTTTTCTATTTATCTTTTATAATTAAAAAAATAAACAGTTAAACATTTAAATTTATTTGCAAACTCATATAAATATTTGCAAAAATCTTTTATACTCGTATAGTACGCTAAATAAGTTTCTTGATGATTTTTATAGTAGATACATATTATAAATGCTGTGCAATTTTAAAGATAGCATTAAAATGAACCCTGGATCAACCTAAATTTTTCTTAAATTTCCTAAATAGTATTCTATTTTAAAATTTCGATTTTACACATAAAAGTTGGTGAATAGCTCATTCTAAGTATTTACAGTTCGTGTTGCTTGAGGTAAATAAGTTCTACATTTGATTTAGTACGCGAAAAGTGAGAATTCCTAGCCCAACACATAGACCTCAAAAAACTTTCTTTTGACAAATACAAAAACACTGCTAAAAGACTCTCCATCACCTAATCCTCTGTAGAAGACTACTTCAAACATTTTCTATACAGCTTCCCAAGGGACAAGCCCTTCGAGGTGGTTTTGAGAGACTCTCTGTTGAATTAGGGAGGCCTTCCAGGGATAACAATCAGACAGAAAAGGGCCTGAGCTCCCATGCTCCTCTTCACAGTAGCCCTTTAAAAGTCTTCAAAGGAAGGAAGATCTTCAACATATGCAAGGTGTTGAAAATTGACGTCAGATTGAAGATCCCCACCCACGTTAGATGCTACCCAATCCCACAGATTCCAACGCTTCCATCCCACCCAGAGCAACTGTAGATCATACCAAAGATGTGTGAAATGTGCAGGGGAGAATCACACATTTATCTGCATCGAAACTCCCGACGTTACAGCCAAATATTCTAACTGCAACCTGGCACACACATCAACCTAAAAGGGTGCAAAATGTACCATAAATAGAGAGCGACCAACTCACATCATCATTACCTCCCCCTCATGATGATCTCCTCATCACATCAGCTTATAAACCCCCAGACAACACAATCCTCCCACACGAAATAGAGTCTCAAGTAGGGCATGATGACACTTAAATCATTACAATGGCGGATTTGAATGACAAACCCCGGTCTGGAATAGACGCAAAACAAATCAGGTTGAGAACGCTCTGCTACTACACCCATTTCCAATGCAACCCAGACCACAACCCCGGTATCCCCAAAGATAAATATTCTCAAGGCCGTTTCTATGACGTTCTTGATATAGCAATACTCAAGAACGTTAAACTAACTCACCGAGTAACTGAATTGAAGAACTCAGTTCCCATCACAACCCAGTCCTTCTCTAACTAGGAGAGGACGGTCCAAATATTCCCTCTCTCTTCAGAGTAAAGGTATCGTGGGCCTTATTCCAAAGATACCTGACACTAAACCTCGGACCAATTCCCATTGTTGAAGACGCCACCGACATTGAAAGATGCGTAGGCGCCTTCGAAGAAAACGTGTGTGAGGCCTTTAGCCAAGCCACGATCTCTACCCCTTCCACGAGACCAGAAACACACTCCTTCAAGACATAAAAATCTCGATTTGATCAAAGAATCAGGCACAAAATAACTATCACCCCAGTGACAGGGTGGTTTACAACTCTCTTAAGACGGAGGTCAAACGTCGAATCTCCAAATTCAAACAAACTAGCTGGGGAGTTAAGCTGGAGAATCTCTCATTTTAGAACCCTTTAACTTGGCAGCTACTTAAGCCCTCCATCAAAAGAAGATCGCAATTCTGGACGAGCCGCCGGACCTACGCTCAGCAATGAGAAAAATGCTGAAGTCACCCACCCTCCCACACTTCCAGGATCAATTCACTGATTCTAGACAAACTCTCCAATCGCTCTGATCAACAAAGGAATAAGTTTGTAAGGTCCAAAGTAGATGAATTTAAGAATTTCGATGATGGCTAATACTTCTGGTTCATCTTATAAAATAATTTCAATCTGACATGCCGCTTACAAGCGCTGAGCAAGTTTAACTAATATTCCGAGTATCATAAAAGTTACACCATTCAATATTATTTTAATAGGACTACTGTAATCTAATCGCAAACGATTTGGTTATTGGAATTGAGAATTTTATTATTAAAATATCATAACTTTGCTAGTTAATCAAATTGCGATGATTTCGTTTGGTTTGATGAAAAAGTAGACTTCAGTCGGAATGGGACCTCTGAAGCCAAGGAAAATTTTGTAAGGTTTATGTTGCATTTTGAAAACAGTTTATATCACATCATTGCACTGTCGCTAAAACATCCCAATGAAACAACGAAATATTGACTGAAAACCAACAGCACCAAAGAAATCAGCTAACATTTGCTTAAAATGACTGTTACTTGTTTGATAAAAAATAAATCTTCCGGGAAGCTAAGTGATACTTTTGGTCTTTCAACATAAAAACGAAATAAGAACAGGATGATGACTCAATAGTGGAAAAAAATTAGAGAGCAACAAACTGATAATATGAACTAGATATTTAATAAAAAAACAGCCACCTGCCACCATTTAAAATTAAAAAAAGAAGAAAAACAAAGTAAAAGAAAAAAGAAAGAAGAATTTTTGTATAAGTTTCCTGAACCGCTTTTAAACTTTTTCTTTTTAATCTACTCTCAATAATTTTATTTAAATTAATTATTGAAAATAGATTAGGAAAGTCACGTATTCTAGACAAAAACTTTTACGAAATTACATATAACGCTTTTTTAGAACTTTAAATTTTATTATATTGGAACAAAACTACTTTCAATTTAATAGATTAGTATATTTCCAGCAAAATGATCTAGCTATGGAATTTTCAATTTTTTTTTTTCGCCTGAATAGTTAATTATCTCTATTGGGAAGATAATTCATTTAAAATTGATTTTATTTTAATTAATAATATGGCTCATTGGTACCGTTACGTAGACGACATTCTATGACGTGTGTGAACTTAGCCCGGACTTTTCATATAAATAATTTTTGAAAGTTATTTCAGGTTTACTCTATATTGTTCCAAAATAATTTTTCGCGAATTGAAAAATTAACACGAAAAATTAGCCCCGCACTATAAAAAAATAATTTTTGTTGTTATTCCAGGTTCTTCTGGGTTGGTTCATTTTGCTCCAGAAAATCATTTTTATATAACCAAAAATGAAGTTGAGAGAGGAAAAATAACATTTAAGGGCAAGCCCACCCTTCCAAAAATATTATAATTTTTATTTTATTATTCCAGATTTTTTTAGGTCTATATTGTTTCAAAGTATTTTTTCAACAACTGGAAAGCTAACACGAGAAATCGTCAAAAACATTTTTTCTTAAACAAACTTTAAAATAACTTCCAAAAATTATATTTATATAAAAATTTTGGGGCTAAGTTCACACATTGCTTGAATTTTTTGAAGATCATGAATACAAATATTATAGATTTTCATATATAAATTAATTTGTCTCCAAAAACAGCGTCATACGATACAAAATAGCCACACTATTGAAGTATGTACACAGGGTGTCCAAAATCTCAACGTCGTCCCTTGGAGGACAGATAGGCCAGCTCATGACTGACCAGAATATCAAAATGTGACCTAAATAAACAAAATAAAAAAAGTAAAAAATATAATATTACTAGCTAGAGACCAGCGGTATGGCGGCGTAAAGCCTCCACCGGCCGATTGGAAAGCGGGTAACTCCGGTTCAAATCCTGTTCGAGTCGAGTACACTGATCTAAAGTCCAAGGTAGATAAAGTGAGCTATGGTGAAGGCAACGGAAAATCACTCCATTGAATAAACTTCCTAGTACGTCATCTTGCCTTCAGCCAAGTGATCGCCAACGCACTGCATAGTGTATGGCACTTGAAGAAGAATTTGGATAACTTGAGATTCTCTTAGTCTCCCCCTCTTAAACCAGTTCCCCTTATTCTCGCAAAATATATATCAAACTTCAAAATTTCTTATTCTGTTTATGTAGTATAAGTTTTGTATTTACTATCAATTTTGATGAAATTTAAATGTAAATTAAAGCCGTGCATAGAAGAACACACCCATTGTGGGACAACACACAGTTGACCCATTGAGGACTAACTTAACTTAGTTAACTTTAATTTAATTATGTACATAAGAACTGAAAGGGATTTGGCAACATCATCATTGAAGTAGAACCATTGAAAATAGAACAATTTGTGATTATACAACCAATCACGCACCTTTATTATTTGATTCGATTCTGATTTCACACGTTTCTTCAAAATCACACAGTTTGCTAAAATATTCAGCAGCGGACATTAATATATACAGAGCTTAACAAAATTAATGAAATGAAGAAAAAAAAATAAAAGATACTATTTTTGTTGTTGTCTTAATATTTTGTTAAATAATTTTTCCAAAATTTATTTCAAAAATACACTTGTACATTATATTTAAGTACATGCATAACACCACGCAAAACCACAGTTAAAAGAAGGTGGTAAATCCAAAGTTAATGAAACCTAGTTCACCGAATTTTCCATTAAAATTTTGTTTTTGTCCAGTATAACATTTCGGTATATTTTTGGCGTCCAACATTTATAGTACCTATTCGTTGAAAGTTGACTAGCAATTGCTTTTGAGAAATAAGCACTTTAAGCAAGGTAAGCGTGAAGAGTCATTGCAATATATTTGAAATCTTTTTATAATTTGGATTTTTCTTTATTGCGGATAGAACTCCGTAAATCTTTTCTTAAAATTTTTCCCGTTGGATTTCTGGGAATTACTGACACAAATATAACTCCACCGCGTAACCATTTTTGCTCAGAAAGCTGACCTAAAAAAGTTTACATTAAAAATCTGCATACACCAATTACGCTTGTAATAATAATTACTAGAAACGAAATGAGCTACATCTTTCTCGGTTAGATTTGCATTGGGCTTTTTTACCACAAACGCCATGGGCAACTCCCCAGCATATTTATCTGGAATGCCTATTACACCAGCATCTTGAATATCTGGATGACATATTAAAACAGATTCAATTTCCGCGGGGGGCACCTAAAAATATTTAAGGCAAAGGTGAAAAAGGGATAATGTTTAATTACCTATGTACCTGGAATGCTTTATATTTGATCAATTCTTTTGCACGATCAACGATGTAGAAATATTTATCTTCATCGTAGTATCCTACATCTCCAGTGTGTAACCAACCATCCCTGTCAATAGTTTCATCGGTAGCTTTTTTATCACCTGCATATCCACTCATAACCGCCTCACCCTTAAACCACATTTCACCTTTTTGCATAGGACCTAAAGATTTTCCAGTTTTGAGATCGACAACTTTTGCTTTCAAGTTTGGTACGACTACACCACAAGAACCAGATTTCATGGTGCTATTCAAAACAGGCATTGTTGCAATCATAGTTGTTTCGGTCATGCCATACGCGTGACGGAAAGTTTTTATGTTGAACCTAAAATTTTAATTTTAAAATATATTAATGACAACTTTATTTAATGTACCTTTGCTTTAAAAGTTTTTCCATTTCTTCACTAAGTGGAGCAGATGCACAAGTCACTTCTTCAACAGACGACACATCGAAGTTCTTTATAATAGTTGTTGTTGCAAGAAATTGCACCAACGTTGGTACCAGAATAAGTTCGGTAATTTTATAATCCTGTATACTTTGTAAAAACAACACTGGATCGAATTTTTCAAGCAATATAATCTTCCTCCCTCGAAGAATATTCAAAATTAAAACCAATAAACCATAGGCGTGATACAATGGTAAAAGGCCTATTGTTGCTCCATCGCCAGGTTTACCTTGAGTCAGAAAGCGTGGATCTCTAAATCAAACAATTTAATTAAATAAATTGAACTGGTTTTGAATAATTAATTTAATAAAGGCTAATTTCGTAATAAAAGTTAAAAGGGCATTAAAATTTAAAAGGCGACTTAAGACAAAATGGACCAATAGAAATCATCAGTTTTGTTTTAAGTCGCCTTTTAAATTTTAATGCCATGTTATCTTTTATTATGAAATTGGCACTAACTTGTGAGAAAATTAATATTAATCGAAAATTGAACTAATTATTTAAGATAATGATTATAATTTAAACGATTTATGAGGAATGTCCAGTACTAATTGAGTAATTTTTTTTTATGAAAACAGTATGTTAAAGTAATAAAACTAACTTTAACATATCGAAACGCCCACATTTGATAATTCAAAAAAAAATCTACAATAAGTAAATGTAAGTGGACTTTGGTCGAAAGATTTATCATGAAGATAGATACTCCTCTCACAATATCTTACAAATAAGTTACGTAGGGCTACTGTACATGTACATAAAATTAGAAACCCCCTTTAATAAACACACGTGCAAACAGTTTTGACCATCGCATGGCTAATATTAACATAAAAATATGTTATAGAATTTTTTGAAAATTATATCAGACAAATCACAAATTACTCAATAATTAATTACTGGAGATTAATTAAAAAGAAAAATGTTATCAATAAAAAGTTGTTTACTGTAAAAATGACATAGTAACGTTGTAATTCTTGTGCGTTAAAACTACTCCTTTTGGTAAACCAGTTGTTCCAGAAGAATAAATAATAAAAGCTGCCTTTTGGGCAGTGTTAAAGGCATTCGGCTGGAATGCATTCATTTCAGCTTCAAAGCAATCGGAATTAAATCGTTTTAAGCATTCAAAATCTTGAGTATCGCTATGATCGACATCCATTACAACAATTTTTTTAAGAGATTTCAATTGTGTATTAACTTTTAAGACAGTTTCAAGATTTTCCTTATTGCAAAACATAATTGTTGGTCTTGATATGCTGGACGTATGAAGCAATTCCCCTAAAAAATAATATTTTGCATATAGACAAAAGATCCTCGTTAACTTGCTCGATACTTACGGTAGGTATACGAAGGAGAAAATGTAGTAATAGGTATTCCTAAATATAAACCAGCTATCAGTGGATACGCAAACTCAATGCAGTTTTTACTACATATTCCGATCACTTCTTGACTGTTAAATCCCTTTTTTCGCAAATTTATTGCCAACTTAACGGAATTATCAAAAATTGTTTTGAACGACACATCATTCGAAGATGTATCAACCTAGAAAGAGAAAAACATCATAGAATATTATTTCATTTTTAAATTAAGTATTTAACACTGATTTGAGATTTTAACTCTCTGTATGATTTCTGGGTTCGAAATTAAGAAAAATATTTATTTATTAGATGTATAATATAATTAACATATAGGTTTGAATATCTATATCAACCAATCGAGCTGCACATTAATGGAGTTCCACTGTAATCACTTCTTAGGAGGTCATAGCGGCCGAAGGTTTTTATAACAGTTATGACGTTATTTAGAAAATAAAAATTATTTTAATAATAAATAAATACAGTGAAACTCGACTGATGTGCAACTCGATTGGTTGAGACTCGATTAGCTGAATATTGTACAATGGGGATAACTTGACTTATTTTTTTACATAAACAATTAATAACAAATTTAGTTTTAATATAATATTATAAATATGCCACCTTGTAATATCATACAGTTTGATTTGGAATTTTTACGCTGAAAAATCAATTATTAAACTTTGTTCTGATTTTTATACAATTTCCAGTTTATAATTACGAGGGTAGATTGAAAAGTTTCCGGAATTGGCAAGAGATGGCGCGCGTATCGCGAAATTTTTATGAGGGTTGACAAGGTGAACTTATTTTAGGAAAGCTATCTAATTTTCAGACAAATACGTTGTACAGTTCTTGTTTACTAAGCAGTTTTGTGAAGCAAGTCAGGCACTTTTGCAAAAATGGATAAACACGAATTTCGTGCAGTCATCAAACATTTCTGGATGGATGGGAAAACGGCGACGAAGATACGAGATATTTTGCAGAAAGTTCATGGCACCTCTACACCTTCATTGCGACTATCAGTTTCTGGGTAAGCGAGTTCAAACGTGGCCGTACGAGCACCAAGGATGAACCACGCAGTGCACGTCCAAAAACGGCCACAAATAAGGAAATGGTCAACAAGTCCATGATCTCGTGTTAGCCGATCGTAGAGTGAAGTTGCGCGAAATAGTAGAGACCACGGGCATCTCATATGAACGTGTGCAAAATATCATGCGCGAACATTTGGGCATGAGGAAGCTGTCGGTGCGATGGGTGCCTCGTTTGCTTACTGTGGACAATAAGGGAAATCGTGTGACCACTTCGAAAGAGTGTTTGGCCCTTTAGAAGCGTAATCCAACGGA
Source organism: Cantharis rufa (assembly GCA_947369205.1). Classification (NCBI taxonomy): domain Eukaryota; kingdom Metazoa; phylum Arthropoda; class Insecta; order Coleoptera; family Cantharidae; genus Cantharis; species Cantharis rufa. The sequence goes on along the minus strand of OX376307.1, from coordinate 21,530,596 downwards.
TTTTTTTCGCCTATTCGTGACCGTGGACGAAACATGGATCCACCACTACATGGTGGACCACCACACCAGAGACCAAGCAGCAGTCAAAATAGTAGACTTTTCCAAGCGAATCTGCTCCGAAGAAGGCAAAGACTGTCCCATCGGCCGGAAAGGTCATGGCCACCGTTTTTTGGATTCGCAAGGTGTGATCTATACATCGACTTTTTACAGACGGGAAGAACGATCACGGGGCAATACTACAGCGATTTATTGGATCAATTCGACGGCGTATTGAAGGAGAAACGGCCTCGTTTGCAGCGAAAAAAGTGCTCTTCCACCACGACAACGCGCGGGCCCGTTCATCCCGAATCGCCACGGCCAAATTGGTTGAATTGGGCTACAAGGTAGTGCTGCACCCCCCCTACTCTCCAGACCTGGCCCCGTGCGACTTCTTTTTGTTCCCAAACATGAAGACTTGGCTCGGGGGCAAGCGCTTCACGTCAAATGAGGAGGTCATCGCCGCCACAAACGCTTATTTTGCAGAGTTCCCAAAATCATATTTTCTGAGGGCTTAAAAAAGTTGGAGCACCGTTTGCAAAAGTGTATCGCCCTACAAGGAGACTATGTTGAAAAATAAAGACAAAAACCTGTTCAATTACTGCGTTTTCTTGCCCATTCCGGAAGCTTTTCAATCTACCCTCGTATTTTTAATTTTCAGTGGTAAAATATGTAGATAAGTTATCCCATTAGTTAGTGTTCGGTTCTATTTACAGTTTATATATTTTTATCATTAAATAGGAAACTAAGCAAAATTCAATTACAACATACAAAAAGTATAAACAAGCTATCTTTTTAACAAAAGTAAACTGTTTTAGATTAAATGAAGATAGCTGAGAAATAAACTAAATATCTGAAAATATATGGAAAAGTACATTTATTTAACCAGAAAAAAAAGCGAAGAACAAATAAATAATAAACGAAGAAAAAAAATTGTACTATTAAAACTATAGAGCGAGTTCGCCTGTTGCCGGCCTCCGCTGGCTTTCGTCCACCGCATAGGATATAAAATTCAATAATAAAAAAACCCACAAACAAAAGTAAAAAACAATATGCCTATTTTCTACTACGTTCATTTTATGAAATTGAAGAAAATATTATCAAAGCAAGCTGACAGAACCGTGGAGTAAGTAGGAAGTAGGTAAGAAGTTGACTAATTCTCAAGGATTATTACTAATTCCTCTAATTTTCCTTAAAATTCCAAATCTAATTCCATATTAACTTTGAAAAATATCTAGTACTTCTCCTAATTCTTCTAATTTTACTAATTCCCAGGCTAATTCCTTACTAATTCGTCCAATCTGTTACGTAAATTAGCTCGTAAAAAAGCTGGAAAAAATAAACAATTTATTTTTACATTAAAAAATTTATAAAAGAAAGTAAAAGTTTATTATTCTTCTTCTTAACTTTTTTGAGATCTGTTGATCTGTTTTGATAACATATTAATGTACCAAGTTTACATTTGGTATTCATGGTTCTGTGAGCACTTAATAATATTCTAGTAGGATGCTAATCTCATTAGATGCATAGCCTATAGATCGAACTTAAGCAGCATTCACATAGGGTATTGTATTTGGATGGTAGAATATGTAAGAGTTACAAAGCATGCGCACAAGTGGACGCGTTCAGATAGACTTAATTTCTTGCACGGTGGAAGAAGCGGTGTAACGGCCTGTGGAAAAGTTACCAAACTTTAAACTTTTACAATACACGGTGCAAGAATTTTTTCAAGCGCCAATCGGCAGCGTCGAAGGGCGGTGCTTGTGACTGTCAGTTTATATATTTTGTAGCATAACCTAATTCTGTTTTGGTTTCGTAAATAATAAAAATAAATTCAATCCGGAAATACTTGAGACGATTTTTTTAAAACGCTAATTTACTGTGCGTGTAGCATGGATCCCTTTGAAGATGACGAAATTAATATTCGACGTAAGCTATTTTTAGCTCTCAAAGTTGGTTTTACACCAGCTTTTAAGTTTATGTGAATAGTATGTTGACCTTGTGCAAGAATCTGTTGCAATAATTCTACCATCCACCTACCATGCCCCTGCAATACCCTATGTGAATGCAGCTTTAGACTTTTAGATAACAGCAGTGTTCTTTATCAAGCGTTGAACCGTGGTTTCCGCTTTGTAGCCTATCGATTAAGCTTTACACCACACTGTGGTGGTCGGCTTATTATTAATGTAATAATTATTTGTTTATTTTTTATTTATTTATTTTTATTATTTTTTTCATTTATTTATTATTAAATATTAATTAATATAATAATAAGCTGGAAAGCCCCTCCACGGACGGGCATCTAGACCCGATTGGTTAGAAACTCGATTGATGTGCAACTCGTCCCAGGGGAGAGTATCGGTGGTGGTTTAATATATTTTTCCGGAGCAGGAGCAGCAGAGTGCTGGGATTTTATGTATTAAGATTATTTTCTCTATCTTCAATTATTCGTCTAATAAACCACCAATGGTCATAGAAAACTGCCTGATAATTTTTTAAGTGTATCTCGAATCTGGCAGTTTCCGATAAATTTTCTGATTTAAACGTCATCATCTCATCTGAAAACTCCACCAAATTTTTTAGAGTCGTCGAGTTTCATCATGTCCGAGTCAGTGGAGGAGTCAGTGCTTGTGTCACTAGCTTGATTCATAGGTAGCTTCTGCTTAGTCATTTCCTTAGTCAAGGTCAGCTGGGAATTTTTGGTGTTTTCTTCGGTGTTTTCCTTGTTCTGCCATTTTCTTCTTTTTCTACTTTTAGGCTAGAATTCCATCTGTTTGCCTTGACTTTGAGCTGTCTCTGCGAGAGACAGTTTTAACAGGGGGCAGTTTTATGCGATGCGAATAATTCGCTTACAGTTTCTTTTAAATTCCTTCTAATTTCCCACTAATTCCTCTAATTCCATACTAATTCCTCTAATTGGTGAAGATTGTACACCAAAATTCCCCTCGGATAGAACATAAAGTATATCCTAGTCTACATTTTATTTAAAAAATGTTAGTGCACCGTTTACAAAGTAATGTTTGTCTTTAAATTATTTATCATACATGAGTTGTTGTTTCATTATACCGGCGTTTATCAACCGAGTAAGAGCAAATCTAAACGAAGAAAAATTATTTAATTTACTGAAAGAAAACCAAAAAAAGATACATTCTGACATAACAACAATAAGAAACAAAAATTTGCAAATTTGAAAATTATGATTGAAATTGAGTCGCAAATACTGAAAGGTTGAGAAATGCTGCATTGCACGATGAAATATTATTTAAATTGTATTTTAAAAGTAAATTCTACTTATTATCGTAGCATTTAGATTAAAATAAACGCACAAAAACTTCAATTCACCCGTTTTCGACAGCCGAGTTCTACAATCAGGTATAATGCTGATAAATGTTTTTTTTTTCGATATTTGCAGTCTAAATATTAACATTATTATTATCACATCCTTGTTTAAAAAAAAGTTATTATCAAGTTTTGCACTCCAAAAATAATTGATTTTTGCATTAATTTCTACTCTATATTTAGAGATCTAATAAATGATTTTTCATATAAATGATTTTTTGAGCACATTATTCGAAAGTGACGCAGAGGTCGATGAAGATAAGAATATTTAGGATGTCATATTTTTAATTTTAAAGATGTATCATACGAAGGACTACATCTATGAATTTTGCGGGTTACTGCTTTTTTCAACTTTTTTTTAAATATATTATGATCCAAATTTTTTAAATTTTATGTAGCCGAAAATTTGCATTTTATCGGTCGGTAACCGGATATTCTGATAGGGAATGAGCTATTATATGCTATAGTGTATTTTCTGAATTTTTTTTTATGAGACATTACAATAGTAAAATATTTAAATAAATAAAGTTTAAGGTGCAGTAGAAGACACTTAAACGTGTATTCGGTATAAATTTTACAAATACATCGTAAAAGAATTTATATTTTACAATACATCAAACTTCAAATTTCTATTAAACACGGCCTTAACCTTATACAGATGTCCCAAAAAACATATTGGTTTATTTACGAAAATACTGCTAAGTACAAATTAAATTATTAGGATAATCTCATAATAATTATTTTAATTAAATACCAACCAATACCAATGCTATTGCAATTCTAATCTAATCAGTGCTTATCTACACGTATATATTGTGCACTACTCGTACATATGTACGAGTAGAGTGCAAAAATCTTATTTTTTCGTATTATAGTAACCTCTTAATAATCCTCTCAATTTCTAATTTAACAAGCAGGTAATCGCAATAACCTCCTAAAGTAAATATAGTGGAACTCGACTGGTGTGCAACTCGATTGGTTGATGCGCTATTTGTCCGTCATGCATTTTGATTTATCTACATATATAAATAGTAGTTGATCGGAGCGTGACAAATACTTTCAAATTATATAATAGTATGGATACATACTATGTTTGCTAGTATATTATTGAATATTTTAATTTTTGAATATTTTAATATATTAATAAATTGCCAGGGCCGATTTGGGTATGAATAACAAATAGAAGTAAAATATACAAGGGGTAAATCACCGGGGAGATTTGGTGTACATGAGGCAAGAAATATATGGGAGATGTGAGAGATATAGAGGAGAAATTTTGGAGGTGTAGGTGAGATGTCAGGGAGATGTAGGAGATATCGCAAGCGCAAATCAAAGCAAAAATTAATATATCTATTATTTTAAAAATATTTAATATTTTTTGCAACATTATTTTGTATCAAAATTATATTAAAAATAAATAAAACCTTTTATTAAGAGGGGGAAGGGTCAAAGGGGACAGCTGCCCCCCCCCCGGGCTTATTTTAATTAATTTAAATTTCGTGGAGAAAGTTATGACTAAGTTCGCAAAGGAACCACGGGATTTGAAATTTGTCTTTTCTGTAATAAAGAAAATTAAAAGATTTTGCCCATCTGTGAAAAAGATCTAATGGACGCCCATGATAAACAAAAATATGAATTATATACAGAGAGCTCGAAATACATCATCATTACAGTTGTTACTGCAAATTACAATTAAGAATACTATACAGTATACAGGATTTTCCAGAACTCAACATCAATTATGTACATCAAAATAAAATATTAAAAAAAAAAATTGGAGGTTTGATAGGCCAGCTAATGATCGATCAGAATATCACATGTGACCTTAGTAAAAAATCTTAAAAATTCGAAAATAAAAAAAAATTAATTCATGAGTCGTATAAAAACAATTTCTTTTTCTAAATTATGACACTAATAGTTTTATTTTAATCTGTGGAGGTGTGGGGAGATGAGAGGAGATATGAGGGAGATGTGATGAAATGTTGGGAGGTTTTGAGGAAAAGGAGATGTGGTGTACGTATTTTTGTCAGGAGATTTACCCCCCGAAAATATACAAAAAAAAAGTTTATAAACCCTTTATCAAATTTCATTGGCTATTGGTTAAAAGAAACGAATCAATGATCAACTCAAAAGCGTTGCATAAAAACTTAGCATAATTTATCTTAACTTTATATATACTGAGATGACCCGTGGCTCTTAAAATGTAAAATATTTTATTAATAAGGAAAACTTATTTTGCCTCCCGTCCACACATTTTTACGAACATGAGACTCTTTCAATTGCAACATGCAAATCTATAAAACTTTAATTTTATTTTACATAATTTAATAATATTTAAAAGTATAATAATAAAAGTATAATAATAATAATAATTCAATGAAAGGGTCAAATTTTAACTTTTATGAATCTGTAATAAAATTTTTTAATCCAAATAAATTTTTTTCATTTTTTTCAAATCATCCAAAAATTATCGCATTCATACACAGAGAAATATGTCTTAAATCCATACAATTGTGCAAAAGATTATTATACAATAAATTAAAAAACTGTATAAAGTATAGAGAAACAATTTTTTCAAAATACCCTCTCTAGCAACTTTTTCGCAACAGCTAAGCCGCACATGATGAGTTCCCCCTACCAAAATCGAATTTTATATTAAAAAAACCCGACGATCTAAAAAATTGAATGCAATGAAATTTGCAACAAAAAAAACAAATTTGTTAAGCAGGTTTCCAAACCTTCATCCGGAACTTCGACAGATTTGCATTGGGCAATGGTGTGAGCAGTAGCTGATGGACCGGGTAATGGTAAACTGGGCCAATGGTAAACTGAGCACAATTTAAAAAATTGTAAACTGGCCAAATGTCAATTTTACTAAAATTTTAATTTAAGTGGTAAACTAGGCCAAAGACAAATTTCAGGTTAAAGAAGAAGTACAAAGTAAATTTCTTTAGTATCATTTCTGACTAAAAACTAACTGTACCCTACCGACCTATCTACATCTTCGCGCCTGATCTATTTTTTTTAGTTTATCATTGGCCCAGTTTACCGTCACCTTACCATTTTGCAATTTTCTATAGAAATAGTGGTAGATTTACGGGTTCCGCTACAACATGCGGTTTATATACAAGTTTTTACTATATGCGGTCTACCACAAAATTTAACCTCCCTAACAATGGGTCCAGCTTCTCCCCCTGGTTACGTCACTAATATTAAACCAAGAATATAATTTCCAAAGCTTCCGTTATTGCTTCATTTAATTAATTATCCAGGAACTGTCAGTCAATCCTTACCACGATTAGATGTCTAGATTTTGGGGTGGGTCCAAAATTTGCCGTGGTTGCATTTGTTAAAACCAACCCTCCACACCCTCCGCTCCGGGCGGCTTTGACAAACGCTTTGCTCACTATAATTATTTCCTTAAACCACCCCTACTCTACAAAATATGCTACCAGGAAGAGGCTGGATCTCCCTCGATGCTCGATGTGGACTCAACTCTGTGATATTCACGACATTATAATTAATTACAAACTATAAATCCTAAACGATTATTACCTTAATCCTAATTGAATTTCCCTTTGTCTTTGACCCAGTTTACCATTTTCAGGTATGATTTTGGCTCAGTTTACCTTACCCCGGTGGACTTACTGCTACCGTAAACAATCTTCATTTTGATTCCACAAAATCACGAGTATTTAATGAGTGGGTGGCAAAATCTCTTATCTCTGGTTAGTTCGTTCACTTATTACCAATTTAAAATTCCGGTGTTTTGATTAATAAGATATTCAACTTTTTTTTTCAACTTTTCGAACTTAAATTTTCAACCAATAATCTAAACAAACCTGACGATCTAAAAAAACCTCACACCGTGTTTAGGTTTAGAAGGTTGGAAACCTCCAAAACTGAACAATTGTGAACTTTTTCTGCACAATGTGTGAATTAGTAACACATATTTCTCTCTGTGTACGGACGAAAATATCCAAATTATTAACAAAGTTAATTACCGAATCAAAACTTTTTATTTCACAAAAATATCAATAATTTCTCAATTAGCGACCATTCCGGTCGATGCAAACGGCAAAAAATAAAGTTATTAATAAACTCTTGTTCCAATATAAAATTTTTCTGTACCTATATTCTAATTTATGTTTTTCAAGTTTAACAAGAAATGTAGCAGTATAGAAGCCTAAGAACTGCTGCCATCCGAGTTCCACCTTGTTATAGTTAGAAGAAAACATAACAAAAATAAAATATTAATAACTTACTATAGCGACTGGTAACTTTCTATATTGCTTTAATTTTGTAAATAACTGCTCTCCCAGTGTTTGATTCGATACTGGCACCATTGGTTCGACTCCATTTATAATGTATTCGGGATGCATGATTTACCTAAATTTATAAATAATAGAAATTAATCTAAATGCGGATCGACAAAAAATTTTTTTAATTAATAATAATGCCCCTGTTGCACGATCAAAATTTACATTATTGTTTTTATTAAAATTTTGATCAATGTAACCTCATGCCAGTAGAAACACAATAAAAATATTTTCGACAGGTCGTCAAAATGAATGAAAAACTTAATAAAAGAGAAGAATGTATGTAGTAATAGTTTCCACAGATATACAATTTTATTTAATAACAGGCAAAAATATTTATTATAAATAGTGATATTATAACAAAATAGTAAATTATAAATGTAACTAGTTTTTAAGTGACAAATTTTGGATTGACATAAAAAAAATTATAAAAAGAGGCCAATTACATCAATTGAACACAGTAAATGTAAAATTGTTAAGAACATCAGGAGATATAACAACAATGTAACAAAATGTAACCAGCAACCACGTTTCTTGAATACTATATCAAAAATCGAAATTGAAAAATTATTTTTTGCGTAAATTACAAGGGCACAGTTTTTTAATACCCAAAATTTATATATCACAAAAACAACAATATCAAGGTTCTTTGTATTATGTTTAATTACAATAACATTACCGCCGAATATTTCAAATGTATTGTGCAAAAAAATATCGTAATTTTTCTAATAATTATGTAAATATAATTTTAAAATGACATACCTTTTCGCAATTCGGAAGTTTAAACCGAGAACCTCATTTGTATCAGTACACTGTTAAAATGATTTCAAGTTGAAAGCATCTGTACTGGTACACTCATGCGTATATCAATGTATGCTGGAAAATTAACCTTTGATAGTACGTAATATTTTTGTAATAATTTAGTGTTATCTGATTACAATTTAAGAATATTAATTATAATGACTAACATTTTTTTAGGTTTATTTTTAATTCTGGTGTCTTCACATTAAATTAGAGAATCTACAAATTGAAAATATTAACAAATTTTACTCTAACCGGAAGTAAAATTAAAATTAGTTCAAATAATGGTTATATTGAAAAATCAAACTTTTTTATTTATTTTATTTATTTTTAATTATTAAATGTTAGTAATTTACAGCATTTATTTTATAAGTTCTGCAACTTTTGTAGCAATACAGTTGTACATTTTTACAGAAGCGTCTCCATTATCAGTTCCGGTGACCCCCTTACAAGCATTAACACTTTCACTTGCAAGACGATTGCTATCTTGAGTGGGATACAATTGTTTAGCCTTATTATCTACATATTCAATTAATTTATCAACAATAAGGTCCCCATTTTCCGTTCGTAGTCCATCTTTTATCCATGCACATAAGAAAACTTCATTCATTTGTGGATTACCTTCTTTAATTAAACCGTTCTCGTCGTAACTGTTGATTAGCACACTCTTGTCTATATTTAACTTTTCCAGACAGAATAAGTCCGAAGGATCGAGATCGCTTTCACTGAATGCCAAGACCTAAAATATATTATTTATTGTACACTACAAGGTAAAAATTAAACATTTCTTACCTGTTGGCAAGCAAAGAATGAAACACAAATGTAAAAAATAATCTTCATATTGAACTAATAGCAGTAACTAGCAAGAAGTAAGAATAACATGGCTACATCAATTATTTTAGTTTTTATATTAAAGTGACGCCTGACCCAAAGGTTACAATCACGAAAGGTCAAAAATTATCATACAATAAATATGTGGTTTATTATCAAAATAATATAAGATATTGTCTTCTTGAACAGTTTGTAGACCTGAAATGCATGAATTGTATATAATCATATATTGACTCATAGCCCATTAAGCACTTAAGAAAATAAACCTTTTCTCATCAATAAATACAATTACACCCCCCTTCCGTTTCCTAGTAAAATAGTACAAAATCAGAAAAAGGTTTTTTAAAATATGTGCCTACCTTAGGGGTAGCAAATAGAATCAATAAAATCAATTGAATTAATGTGGTAAAGTAAAATATATCATTGATCTTATTGCCCTTTTTGTTCCCATGCAAAACTTACGCTCTGCACCTCAGAGGTCAGAGAGCAAAGTTTATTAAATAATAGCCATACTTTGTTATTACCAATAATTATATATATAGAAGATATACTGCAATATTTATTGTAAATATTTTAAGTTTTATTGCGCTAAGAAGTAAGAACTATCAGTAGATTATTATGATTTATTATATGAACATCTGCAAAAATCGAACGATAGTTTACCAAAATTTAATTTGGAAAAAGAAGGAGTATGTCGTTTGAACAAAAAAATCATTAATTTTTAAACTTCTGTGCCTTGCCGGCTTTAGCACAAGGAGGTCAACTATCCTAAACACTTTTGTTCCACGCTCAAGTTTTTATTTAGTGATCTACAGTTAATGTTCCCATAAAAAATTATAACTATAAAATAAATAAATTAAACAACACCTAATCAGAAGAGGATCCAGGGTTAGTAATTAGGAGAGCGAAGAGTACAAAAATTACAATTTCTTAATCAACATACCAAAAACACCCACATGCTTCTTCGTGCACCATACAAATCAATATTAAAATACTTTCGATTACTATCGATTTTGAGGGGGGCTCTTCCTCTTAAATCCGCTACTGCTTATAATTACAATAAAAAATAATTAATAATTAAATTAAATTATTAAAATATTATTGCCTAATCATGAATAAATAGCTTTTTATTTTACTCCAGATAAACTGATATTTTATAAGGCGTGGAAATTATTAGATAATTTTTTGCACGCTTATTTTAAATTACTTTTATCAAGTATTGATTTTAATTTTATCTTTTAGATAACTTACTAAAATCATCTTTATTCAATTTTTATACTCGATATAAATTGGTATAGATAGCTTCCTCACGTTGTGTGCCATATTTTATAATTCCGTTTTTTCTGAAATTTTTTTTATAATAATTATCCTTATATAAATTATTATGACAAATTTTTTGTTTAAAATTTAATCTAGGAAAAGGTAACATTAATAACCGATTAAAATGTGTGCTTATTTAAAAACTAAAATTTATTTTTAATATTATAGTTACGAAAGTATAAAAAATTTAATTAATGAATTTATTTGGTTAAACATTAAAATTTTCAAAATTTAATTAAATACAAGTTCTGAAACTTTCAAAGCGACGCAGTTATAAATTTTCACTGATGTATCTCCATCGTCAGTTCCGACGACTCCCTTACAAGCATTAACGCTTTCAATTGCAAGACGGTGGCAGTCTTGAGTGGGATACAATTGTTTAGTTCTATTTTCCACATACTTTTTTAATTTATCAACCAGAAGGTATCCATTTTCGTTTCGCAATCCATCTTTCATCCATGCACATAAAACAACCTTATTTGTGTCTGGATTACCTTCTTTAATTAGACCGTTCCCGTAATAACTGTTGACTAGTACACTTTTATCCAGATTTAACTTTTTTAGGCAAAATAATTCCGAAGAATCTAGATCGCTTTCGTTGAAACTTAAGCCCTAAAATCAAAGTTTTGTGCAAAATAATTGACCGAAAATAAATTGTTCCTTACCTGTTGGCACACAAAGAGTAATACAATTATGTAAAGAAGAAGTTGCATTTTTAATTCAAAAATGCACTGAAATGGTTTATTAAGAGTATTAAGGAAGAATAAAATCAAAAAGAACAAACACCTTTAAATTAGTAAAATATTAAGTGTCGAGTATCAATACAACAGTGCTATATAATAATATTAGACTACTGAATAGCAACGATAGACCCTATAAATAATTTTATTGGCGCACCAGCCATTAACCACTTAAGAAAATAAGCCGTTACAAACAGAATAAATGATTAAAATGAAAAAAAAATGAGGTAAATGCATTATTACCGGAAATAAAACTGAATTTAACAAACTAAGTAGTACTCGAGTAGATATAGTGGATTTAATTTGCGTTGTCTCATTATCTACTTTTAAATTACTATTACATATATTCAAAATTTAAGCATTTTTAAGATTTTTCAATATGCAGCAACCAGTTATTAGTTTTATAAAACAAAAAAAGTGTTTTAACATAATTATTATTTATTGCATCTATTAGCTGTAACTACAAATAGAGTTTGATTTGTTCCTGTTTGACTTACGAACTAAACCTACCAATTTATACAAAACTTTATAACTATTGCTTACACTCAGAGAGTGTTTTGAATTAATGAGATATAATTTTTTTTAATGTTTGGTATAGATAGCTTCCTCACGTTGTGTGACGTTAAACAAACTGTTTTTTTTTGGTATTAGTATTAACGGTAATTTTCTGATTCAACCACAACGCAAACTGTCCTACCGATTGAGATATTTCTAAGAATTGCTCAAAAGATTTGCAAATTCTCACTCTTTTGGTAAAGAGCTATAGTGATATACCGGATATACCTTTAGCCAGTTTAATTTCTATATAAAAGTTAAAAAATATTAAAACAAAATCCTCCTTATGCTTTTTAACATATTTGTTCGATTAGTGTTTATTGACAAGGTTTAATTGAGTTTTATAGGATAAAACTGATAATTATTAATGCCGAACAACAATAACAAAAATTGATAACATTATTTGTTACTTTGCCACTAATTATGTTTATTTATGATTGATAAATTTATTGTAATTTTTCAATTTTATTATTTGTGTAGATTACAACGACCCACTACAATGTATGCACTTGCTCTTTGTAGTACCGAAACTGTGTTAGCTGATATTTTCAAAATAAAATAGATCAATTAAAGATAGTACTTTTTTGGATTTACAGGGAGAAGAGAGCTTTGCTCTCTAAATTGAAGATTAGGGACAATTTTCGATGATTTTTAAATGGATTTTACAATACTAGATTTTCCATATTATGTAAATTGTTGTTCATTTACGAGTAATAATAATGTTTAAGTTACGCATGGCTCGTCTTGTGCTTATTTCGTCCGCATTCCATGCAAAAGGTTGTTCTAACTTGCAGTAAATGGCTCGAAATCAGACAGAATAAGGTGGATAACCATTCAGGGTTTGTTTCAACAAAAAATTTAACTTTTTACTGCTTTTTTTTATTTTTTCAATTTAAGTGGAAAGTTAAGTCAATAAGTCAAAATTTTATAAATTTTAATTTAACCGTTAAAATCATAAAAAGCTTTTTTTAATTGTTTAATAAAGCAACCTCCATGAGCGCATGTTGATGGGGTAGCATAATCAATTGATTGATTTTCGCTACCAAGTATCCGTGTAGTATTCGACCTTTGTCTTTATTTTGTATATTTTCATTATTGGAGTCTATGTATACATAATATATCATCTATCTCTAATCTCTATACAAACATCTCTGCATGAACTATAAAAAATTTTGTAACACATCCCTTCTCACTAAAAAAAAGTAAAAAAACGTTTTTGAATTTTCATACGGAGCTGACTTCAACAAATTTTCATTGGGTAATGGTTACCAATAATTTAAAATTCCGCTTTTTTCATTAATAAGATAGTATGCAACTTGGTTGATTTATTTGGTACTGAATTTTAGATTGGAATTAAATTTTCAACTAATAATTTAAAAACCTGACAATCTAAAATATATCCCACACCGTGTGTAAAAAAAGTTGAAAACTTTCAAAAACATGATTACATATTTCTGGTTCGCTAACGGGAAAGAGAGAAAGCTCTTAAATTATATGGATTTCTTGAACCAATATAGTGTCCTCCAATTGAGCTTGATACTCATAAAACATTTTTTTCTGAGCCATGCAGCGGATAAGAATGTGTAAAGATAAAACTATCCTTACTGAAAAGAACAAAAGATGTGTAATTTAGCGAGTTCTTTTCTTATTAATTAAGAGCTTAATTAAATAAAACATAATTTAAAAATTATGTTTCCAAATGATTTCCTTAGCAATTTCGAGCAATGAATCTTACGACTATACGGTTAACTAACATATTACTTGACTCAGTTCTTAACAGGATATGCTGGTTCAAGAACTACCTTTACAGATTCCAAACGCAGACTCAGTAATTAGCTACTACCTTAGGCTACTACCGTGAAGAAGAGGCCACAAACGCCATCTTTTCTTGGGTGAAGTGGTCAAATGTACATAACGACATATATAAAAAGCTTACCAACGCGCTACCTTCAGAAAACATTGAAAAAAACTACACTGAAAAGTGGAAAAAACTAAAATATAATTGGTCGGATAATGAAAGTATCATGACTAGAGAGGGGATTTATAAGCTCTAAAAACGTGTAAACAAAGCATTACTTAATGAGGGTTTACAAAAACCTGCTAGGATTTGTTTTGATTGGATTGAAAAAATTCTAGCAGCTTTTTGTAAAGCCTAATTAAGTAGGGTAAAAGTGGGAGAGACGCCATATGAGGAGAGACGCCATACCTTCGCTAATTCACTATTTGGGAAAAAAATTTTTATTTTTTTTATTAGGCTTAACTACCCATAGACGATATCAATTAAACCTATCAGTGCCTGTTCGACTGCGATCAAGCGTGACGTGCTTATGAGGAAAAGATTTACTTGGTACGTAATTTTTTTCATGAAAATTTTGTGTGAGTGCAGTTTCAGTGAATATTGCAAGTAATACAAAGACACAGTAATGCAAGAAGTGGTTTTAATATATTGTTTTGATTGTTCTTAACTTATTTAAACCATATTTTGCCATATAAACCATATATGGGAACCGGCCAGGGACGTAGCAAAGCTCTCTTCAACAACACCAGATGCGGAAACACTAGTGACATCAAGAGCGGGCAGCCGAAGCCAAGAACGTCTCTTCGACCAAAGGTCGAGACATTGCATTAACATCTGCACAGACGTTCACAACCTACAAGATCAGGCACGGCTAGAGCCCCTAAGACAGTCGCACTCTAGCAAATGCAAGAAGCAGCAGAAGTATGGAGATTGTCGCGGACACTGAGGATACCTTGATCGAGCGGACGGAGCTGGAGCCGGCCAGGACCCCGAACACTCGGACCGAGCAAGTGGGGCTTTTGGAACGCAACTTGTGCCCCTTTGGAGGATACTGCCGAGAATACCCTATTTGAATGCGCGAGATGGGAAGCCTAACGGCGGATTCTCGTGATCGGTAAATCGGGGAAGGGGGGAGGTTTTAGTCCGTGAACATCTGACACTACCATTGTGATGGTGTCTCGTACAAGATTTCCTCTTCCCTGCGTAAGCACAACCAAAAACAAAGTTGATAAATGAAAAAAATAAAATAAAATAAAACCTTAAGTGAAGCAACTATTAGAAGAAAGAGATTGTAGTAATTGTTAAAACTATACCCTTAGAACCAACCCTATAAAATATGTGAGAGATAAATGCGGGAGAAGTTCAAATTTTTGGGAGGGGCACTAAAAATAAGAAATTATCAGTAATGAGATGAGCACTCCACCCCATTCTCATAAAGTGGATGCAAGAATAAATACGAACACTAAACTAGATGTCGTACTGCTAGTAAAATACTGTCGCAAGTCGCTAAAATTTATTTAAAAAAAAGACAAACGACAATTTTTGATTAATGACTCTATTTTAGTAAGTGTGCGATAAGTAGTGATCTATTAATAGCACAGACTCACAAAATAAAGCAATAGATATGACAAGCCCACTCAATGGGAAGAGGAAACCAGTGTTTCTGACCTTCAAAAAAAGGTAAAGGAAAGATAATTTTTAACGCTGCTAATTAAAGCAAGAAAAGATTTTTTATTTGAGGAGGCTAATCATAAAGTATAGCGTAAAAAGTAACTCCACTCACCTCAATTTTTAAAATTTTAAAATAATTTTTGAAAAAAAGATCTACTCCTCAATACTTTCTTCTCTGCTCTCCTCTTCTCTTCTTCTTTCTACCTTCAATAGAAAAGAAGAAACAGAAAGATCCTGTTTAATTTGATAATGGGCGAGATCATCGAGAAAGTTTTGCGCTATGCAAACGATAAGACCTGTGATGATACGGTATTGAAACACAAGCAGACACAAACAAGATAAAGTGTGTATGCTACGAACCACTGAGATGAAGCCACTTAGATTCATAACAGGAAAATCAATAAGAATGTGGAATAGAGGACGTTGTCAGGTGGGGAAGACAGAGATGACGCTATTGGTATACGCATGTGGGAAGAATAGACAACAACAGGCTAGCGCGCACCGCCCTTGAGAGTAAGTCGTGAGGAGGCCAGGGCCAACGTTCACCGGGTAGACCACCTAAAAGATGGAAAGATAGTTGGCAATCAACTTCGCAAGAAACCAAGTGATAAATAAATAAACAGATCAATAGATCTCTAAAGAGTTAAAGAAAAAAAAAAAGATTAACTCCGATGATGCTATTTACAAATATAGCAGGCATATAGCATAAATTTATGCAAATGTTTTAGTCGATGCATATAGTTATCGATCAGATGATGAGAAATTTTTTTGGAGTGATCTCAAAAGATCAGTAATTCAGTGAAACCTTATAGTCCATGCGATGGATGTACTAACCCTGCTACAATGCTGTTTCTACGCTAGCTTTATGTTACTTTTAGGATTGTGAAAGAAGTATCTATTTTTTTTATAGATCTCACGTTCTAAATTTGAATTTCAGAGAATATTAAGTCTTGTTTGCCTTCTCTGACCAGCCACCGCTGGCTAAATAAAACAACGAACGACAATTTGCGAAAAACGCAAAAATTAGGGTGACTCAAAAAGAGCATACTTAGAGACAAGCTGCAGAACAGCATATCTGAGGTAGAAGCCAAAAGCACGACAAAAATTACTACCAGCCAAGTCAGAGGCATTGATGATACATCCGAGAGAATAGAATTTATACAAAATATTTGCAAAGTAGTTAAGAGTAAGGTAGGACCAAAACGGCAACACTATTACTAGAGAGAGGTATGAGTATGATATTAGGAACAAAAGATTGCAGAGTGAAGAGGGATTACAAATATTTCAGCTGGTTCTAGGGCACACATAGATTGTCTCAAACTGTCGGTAATTCATTCAATCTATGACCACCGGACTCTTTCTCTTTTGCGAAAAGTTTTAGCATTTAGACTCCACGACTGCTTAAACCGTATTGTTTTTAATAGTTGATGGTGGCAATTGTCAACCCAGGACCCAGGGGGACCACCGGCTTTACGTGCTCTCCGAAGCACGGAAATAGACATATGAAAGTTTGCAAACCGGGTATCCTAGAATCAGCAGTTGTTCCGCTAATCTATTGAGCTAATGACCTGATAGAAAGTCTCATTGCTCCATAGCGGTAATTTGGATTCGAAAATTTGGAGTAATCTATTTTTTAAACTTTCCGTTCATATATTACAAAGCAATATTAGTATATCTACTTATATAAAAATTTAATATGCAAATATTTTAAAACAATAATTAAAATTTTATTTTAAATATTTTATAAACAATTAAACATTTTACTAATTTTTCTGTTTGATAGTTTTTAGTTCAAATATTACTATTTATTATTATATCACAGCATTAGATAATGGTATTAAATTTATTAATATAATTTAAAATTTACTGGTAAATGTACAGACATATACATAATTATTCAAAATTGTACATTTTATGTATCTGCATACCATATATTATTTTTGAAAAGTATATTTTCTATACTATTGACATTGACTTTTCCCTTATTTGTTATACACCTTTTTGAATGGTATATCAAATTAATTATTGTTTCTTAAATACATAGTACTTATTTTGATCCATTTGTTTGCAATTTTTCAGATTCTAAATTAAAATGTTGTTCTACCACAGGACCAATATCTTGCCATATAAGAGCAAGTTCACTATGAGCACGCGATCGATGGGCTACATAATTACCCAAAATAACAGAAAGAGTTTCCAAATATGTGTGTACTAACTCGGTTTCCATATGTACACAATATAAACTAAAATCTGACCGTAATTCCATATTGGAGATGATGCTTTCCTGCTCTAGTACTTTCACTTCCAATTTCTCAACACTTTCATTCTGAAACAATAATATTTAGCATTGTTAATTCTCATAAAAATGTAAAACCGTACATTAGTTCCTTTAATTACACCCTGAATTTTTCTTTTTTTTAACGACAGCATTTTGGCAAGTGCAGCTTGATGGTCATGAGCTAAACCTCTTTCCAGTCTTTCACACAAGTCGCGGTGAGCAACCAAAATTTCAAGTAAGAGATCCAATCGATCGCACACCGCTATTTGTTCGACACTGGCATGTGAATTTACTTTAATTGAAATGGGAAAAAGTTTTCTACAAAAAAAATTTATTAAAAATTATCTCCTGTATATATTTAAAAACAACGTACTCGGCCAATGCGGTAAAACCGTATTGCATTTGCTTCCAATGGCGAGTGGTTAAATTTTCTGGATTAACGTTTCCGAGAGCTCGAAGCTGATTTGATAAATCTTCAGAATCTCTAACTCGAGTTTGCATTCTTTCGACTCCGGCATCTGTTAATTGTTTAAGGCGACTAATAATTTGAACTAATAATCGAACCTGTTCACGATTTGATGCAAATTCCGAGCAATCACTTGGGAGAAACTTCTACACAAAAATCACTCTAGTATTTTTAGTAAAATCAGATCGATCGAAACGAACCTTAGCTGAAGCGGCAATATCGGAGGTCATAAACTCATCTGGAGCTTTTCTAAAAATATCTCTAATCCGGTACTGTATGTCAGGACCTTGATCTGTTAAGAAAAATGATACTATTGCATCGTGGCACATCGTTGGATGTCGACATACTAAAGTTAACCATCTCTGTAAACCACGTCTTCTGGATTCCAAAAATCTGGAATCTGACACAATTTTTTTTGGCGGAAGGCGTGGAATCATTCTGCAACAACAATTGATTGAGATTATTTTTGAAATATTCCTAACCGAAATTTATTTTAACAAATTCGTCTGATACAGTTTAAACAAGGAAATGAGTCACTCAAATTACATCATTGGAATATATTATTAAAATATTTAAACATTATCTATACTTTGCATAAAGTTGTTTGTTTTGATAGGTTGGTCCTTACAATGAAGAAATTTTTTTGATGATAAGCTGCGGTTCTGGCTTAGTTTTCCTCATCGCGGTATTAGTAATTAAAATCACTATGTTAATGTTAAATATTATTTACCTTGAATAAAATGACATCAATACACATACCTGTAAGGGAATCTACCCAGAAGCAATTCATGTAACGCGAGAAAATCGTTATACCTCCTGGTAACATTGCCACCATATCTCCTCGAGTAAACAGTATATTCTGAGTATTTTAGGATAAGACCCTTCTTTTCAGGAACAAGGTCGACTTTAATGCTATCTAGTTGTTTAATATCTGCATAAGATAATCCTAATACGCCTGGATTTGATTGTAAATTCAACTGATTTTTCATATTTGTAATTAATGTTAGATCACTTAGCTCAGGAATTGGATATTCTAAAATTTGAAAATGAAATTTGAGGTTAGAAACTATTTAAAAGTTGTACCTTTCGTAAAGTTGTCAAATAATTTCTCCGAAGGCGTTTTTCCTTCCTTGGCCCATCCAATGAGTGCTAGCGCTTTGTATAAATTTGTTCTGCTGATGAGCCCCTGTTGAGGCCCAGTCAAATCCCAGATTATTTTTAGAGTTGGGGGCTCAAGTGCGCACATGCCTAACAATTCTTTGAACACATCTCGATGAATAGGATCACCATTAAAAGAACAGGCATCAAAAACTTCGCGATAAAACGCTGGAACTTTTCCTAAAATACGTAACCGTGAGAAATTGTTATTACAACTTTTTAACTCACCTTCACTTAATGTTGTCATGGTCGTTCCTGAATAATTTTATTGGCAAGTTTTAAATCCCACGGAGTGTCGATCTCTAGACTATCTCTTTGTGGTACGTCGACAATTTTGCAACTAAAACACATAAAATGTTGTTTGGAAATGTCACCGATTGTGTTTAAGTTCTACATAATTGAATAATCATCCTCGCGGGAGTTATCACATCGAACATGTGACGATATTGTCATTACACATGTATTTCCACCGCAAAATAATACTTATTCTACTTATCAATTTGTCAATATTATCGTAAAAAAAAATTTAATTATGAATTACGCGTCACTTTTTGATATTAAATAATTTTAGAACAAGTTATACTGTGTTCTGTGCGCAATCACATCAATAGAATTCCCACCTTTTTACTTTCACTTTTAAATTTTAACAAATATTTTAAATTCCCAACATTTTTATGCAAACTCACCAAGTGTCCTACAATTTATGTGAAGAATTTATATATTTTTTATGTTGCGTGCATAAATCATATTGTTTAACAAAACATAATTGATAAATTAAACAAAACAACCTATTGGAAAACATTCCCAATTATTATGAAAATAATAATGTGATGTTATTTTGTAATATAAACGTTATCTCGTTGAAGTTACATAACTTATGTAAGTTTAAGCAGATCCGGATTAGATACACAAAAGTTAAACTTTTTAATTTTAAAAATATCGCTTACCTATTACTGCTTTGAAAATAACCGTTTTCTATATACTTTCTGGTAGAAAAGTAAAACATTCCGTTCTCGATTAGCTCCGTCTCAAAATCCTGCCTTCGTGGTCTATTTTGAATATCAAAGTTTAGAGGAACTGCAAATCCATTTTTCAAAACCCAACGTAATTTGTACGACCTGGAAGTTTTATTATTATTTTCTGTCGATTAAATTAGTTAAATATAGTCAGTACTTGGTTGCTGAAAATACACAAGGAAAAAATCCGTCATTAAACAAATAAATTGCTTCATTTAAATACTCCGATTTAATAAATGGAGAAGTACATTGAACTAAAGCGATTGCATCAATTTGAGGATGCCGTTCAATAAATTCCTGCACGGCAAAAATGGAGGTTGCGTTATCCGTGGCAGACTCTTGAGACCTCCAATGAACATTCAGATCACCTAAAATAGCTTTAAAAAATAAAATCTACCAGCAGTTCCAGGTTAAATTACCACTGAGAAGTGCTTCTTTGAAAATTAAATCATTTTCTGTCGACACCCAAACGGAAGAAAAACCATTAACTGCTTTAACCGCATTCAAAGTTCTGGTCAAAATGCTTATTCCACCAACTTTAGATAGATTTTTAAGTGGTATACCTTTGGAGTTACCTCTTGCCAGAATAAGGGCAGCTAAATGATAATTGTTATACAACGGATTCCTGAAAATACTATGTGGTAACAAACGTTGTAAGTTCTTTGTAAACTTACCATTCAAAATTTTTGCATGCCAAATTTTCCGAAACTACAACAATAACAATAAGAAACGATGTTATTTTCATTTTACCACGACCATTTAAGTCATAATCGTAACATTGTATACGTTAGTGTACAAACACCTTATATTATTCAATTTACATGCAATTAATTTTAATAGGCAGTTGACAAAAATACAATCAAGTGTAATTTTTCAATTACGATTGTAAAACTATAAATAAAAGAGGAACCGTTTATTACGATTTTATCCAAAGAGTATGTCAGCTTCGCGATTAAACATCGGACATCCTTTCAAAGCTATAAAATTAAGAACAATAAAAAATTGGACAAAACTATTTTATTATTGTCTTATTCCCAAATCCAACTTAGAATATTTTGTTTCTATTTTGTAAATTTTATAAATTTCAAAAATTTTGAGTTTGGAAATATTGGAATTTTTGCCGCCATGTAGTTGAGCTCGAATCGGCTAGGCGACTGAACGGGGCCTTAGCCGTTGATTTTAAAATAAATTGCTTTGAGTTCCGAGAAAAGTGATTTTAATTATTATTTTGGATTTTATTTGTCTCATTTTGAATATTTTAAGACGATCAAAATTTGTGATTGGAGATTTTAAAATAGAAAAGGTAATTTGAGGATTGGAATGCTAATTTGGATAATTTAAAGTTATAAAATTTAAATTAAAATCAAGGAAAATATAAAATTAGTGTGATAGCTTCCGCACGTGAGCGAGTTATCTATTCATTAGATAAATTTAAAAAAGTAGTTTTTAAAAAAAATTAATTTTGTAAATTATTATTAAAGTATAATTTAGATTAGATTACTTAATTCAGCGATTTAGAAGAGTCTTGTGCTCGCAGTGCAGTGGTTTGGTCAGAGGTTGAGGATAATTTTCTTCCCACTTCAGGGATGTTTTAATAAGTGAAGCGACTCAAAAATCCCATTTTTCAAAATCTTTAATTTTCGAGTTAGGGTCGCTTCATGGATGTTGTTAATGGCAGGAGTTGCTCAAATGTGAAACATAAATATATAAGTTTTAATTTCAATTTAAATCAAATTTTGGGGCCGTCCCTGTAGCATAGTTCCAAAATTTATCCACAATGCACATCTATTTTATTTCAATTTTCTTGCTTTAATTTGTGTATCTCGAAATCGTAGAGTACTCCTATCTGTTGTTATTCATTATTTAATTTCTGTTTTGTCGAGTTAGTGTTTTCTTAGTCAGGGTCATGGAGTACTCTGTGTTTGTCAAAATCAGGTTTGTTATGCTTGGTATCGTTATTCACTATCGGTGGGGTTGTCTTGAAGCTCTGTTTTTATTCGTAGGAACCCAAGCAATAGGTCCCGGGGAGTGCGTTCAAACAGTTCAGTTAGGTTAAGGGGTGGGTTTTCGGTGAAGAAATATTCCACCGCCTCCCTTTCCTCCCTGTATTGAACGCAGTCCAGGATCCTATGCAAGGGCTCGTCCAGAATGTCACAGGCCGGGCACAGTCCATCCGGGTTCTTCCCCAATCTCTTGAGGTGTCTCCCGAATTCGCCATGCACGGTCAGAAGTTGTGTGGTTTCGAAATTTGCTTCCACTCGAAGTCTGGGGTATACGCTCGGAATTATCTGGTGGGTTATGCGTCCATATTCAAACTTGTCCCATCTGTCCTGCCATATGGCCTGGATGATCAGGATTAGTTCGCGTTTTATTTCTGTATCCTTTGATCATCAGTCTACAGGCTAGGCCGTAGCACGACAAGAGCCTAGCTTTCGTGTAACGTTCCTCGATCCTCCACGACCAGATTTCGCTTCCGTAAGCCACGATGGGGACAATAGCCCCCTTGTAAATCTTGGTCATGGTCTCTCTTAGGTCCGTCTCCCAGCTGGCTCTTGCCTTGCGTTGTAGTCCAATGATCAAGTTGTTCGCTTTCGAGCATACCATGTTGATATGTGGCTGGAAGGACAGTTTTTCATCTAAAAGCATGCCAAGGTATTTAAACTCCTTGACAACTTTGATTTTTGTGTGGTTCAGCATGATTTTGATGTCTGTGTTGGACGACCGTACCGGGCGAAAGCACATGATTCTTGTCTTCGTTGCCGAGAGACTGAGTTTCATGCGCCTACACCAGCAGTCTAGTCTGTCCACAGCATTTTGGAGTTTCAGTATCAGATCTTTACGGTTATTCGCCTTGATAATTTTACCAAGGTCATCCGCGTATGCTTGAGTTGTCTCATCGGGTAAGTTTAGTTCTTCTTCGTCTGAAAGGTAATCATCCAGTAGGATGTTCCATAGGACCGGCCCAAGGACCAATCCCTGGGGACACCCCTTCGTAATTCTCTTTCCGACAGAGGTGGATCCGGATTGGAGGGTGACGTGCCTGCTCCTCAAGTAGCTCCTAAGGATTCCAATGAGTCCCTGGGGCGTTTTCCCCTTACACAAGATGTGAAAGAGAGCCGGCCACCAGAGATTGTCGAAAGCCCTTATTTTTGTTATCAGCTTGGATGGTATTAACTAATTTAGTGACTGCGGAAATAGTGGATTTGTTATTTACAAATCCATATTGGAAGGGAAAGTGGAAGGGAGTTTTGGAACTGAAGAGTCTGGTTTTAATTAATTTCTCCAGGATTTTCCCGAATACAGGGAGTAGGGTGACCGGTCTATAGTTTTTAACAGCGTCATGGTCTCCCGAAGCATCTTTGAGGATAACTTTTATGATCCCATTTTGCCAGAGAGTTGGGAAGTGAGAATGTTTTAAGCAGACATTATATAGGTTTAGTAACGGGATTTGGATGGTGCAATATATGAGTTTTAGGAATGATCCCTGTATCAGGTCAAACCCTGGGGCTTTTTTTGACTGGGTGGTGCGGATAATTTTGTTCAATTCGTTTAAGGTTACTTCTTGATGATCCTTAGGGTTGGCTGCTGTCTCCAGACTCTCAAAATCAGCTCTCATTGTTTGGTGATCCACAATGAGATCTGAGTTTTGTCATCGTCTGGCAGTAACTTTCCCATAAGGTAGTTAGGGTTTATTCCGGATGCAGGGTCTCCATGCCGTCCTCCTTACGGAAAAACGTCAGGATGGCCTGCTTCCGGAATTTTCCCGCCGCTAATTTGGGTGATATTCCCCAAGGGTTGCTGAGTAAGTCGTTTTCAACGAATTTCTTCCAGCTGCTATTTCTGGAATTTTTTAGGGCATTCTGGAATATTTCCTTTTTTCCCATCATGGCATCATACAGGGATTATTTTAAGTTTTCGTTTTTATTTTTGTAAAGAAGAGATTTCTTCTTTAGGTAATTTTTCCTAGCTTTTTCTACGTTGTCCGACCACCAATCTGGCCGGCCAACATAGATTTTCTTGTAATGAGCATGAGTATTGATTAATTCCTGGATGATGTCATGAAGGGAGCGGGTAAAATTGTCGATTTTGGCAGGAGTATCTAGTTTTTCTGAAGTTGGGGTGGAAAGTTCTACCCAGGGTGTGAGGAAGTCTGAAATTGTTTGGGGCGGGATTGTGTTCGGATTTTTGTTTTTGACTATTGTAACTTTAGGAGGTTCTGGGTATTTTATATTGAAGATAATGGTTTTATGGTCGGTTAGAATGACTTTTTCGGAAATATCCCAGTTGGAGACTGAATTGAATGTATTAGAGGTTCCCACGGTTAGATCGATGTTACTCTTTCCTACCCTAGTGTTCTCGTAAGTGAAAGGTTTGCCTGGTTTAGTGTGTATTGTTAGATTGTTTTGAGTTATGAATTCTTCTAGGGCGAGTGCACGGTCATTGGAATTGACTTCGTCATACCATAGCTTTGATCTGCAATTGAGATCTCCTCATAGGTAGACTTGGCTACTCCCGCAGGTCCGTATCACTCTTTCTAGAAGTTTCAAGGGAGAGTCAATATCGGATAGAGAAGGTGGAAGATAGATTCCTATGATGAAGATTGGAGGTTTATTTTTGCTAGTAGAAACGGAAATAATTGTGAAGAATTGGTTTGAAAGATTTTTGTGAAAGGTGAAGGTAGAATTGTCCTGAAGTTTTCTGTTTATTACAATGCATGAGTTGAATTTTTGATTAGAGATGGCGGCTGAGAAGATATTTGGATGGTATGGAAGTGAGAAAATATTGTTGCTATGGTAACTGTATGGTTCCTGAAAGATGGCAATATTGAAGTTCTCTTCCGTCAACAGCCTTAGAGCATCGACTGTTGCGGTTTCGCAGTTCCTGAGGTTTTGTTGTAGGATTTTAAGATTATGCATGAGTAGAATCGGAAGTAGAGGAAATCGAATTGACATGCTCCATGAGTCGATTTCTGTAGACTCTACAGAGACTGCTGGACGCTTGGTGCTTGTCATCATTGTATCTTGCCCTGATACAGTTGATGCACCTGTCAGTTGAAGGATTTTCTTTCTTTGGGGCAATCAATGGATAGATGATCTGTAGAGGCACAGACCAGGCATACAGCTACTGAACGGCAATATTTGCTAGGATGTCCAAATCGTTGACATTTATAGCATCTTGTCAAGTTTATATAGTCTGAAATGGGGTATGAGCGCCATCTCATGCGGAGTCTTTTCTCTTTATTTATAGCTTCAGCCACCAGAGGGTGAACTGTAGCTACCCAGTTGTTAGTGGGACGGCCTTGGGATCTGGTGGGGTTAAGGGATCTTAACCAGCTTTCACCCGCTTTTTGGATGGCAGAGGAGTAGTTATATTCAAGAGCACCTTTCATGGTGGAATGGTCTATATCTTTTTCCACCTGTTTTATGTATATGGATGGCCAAATTTGTGTGGGTGCTTTGGCTTCAAGCCCGACATCAGCTAGAAGTTGATTGCCTATGAGGTTGCTTATGGATTTGTCTGAAGATTCTATAAGCATACCATTATTTTTGACCATGTAAAGCCTATCGGGCTTGATTTTTAATTTATCCAAGGATATACTAGTGAGGGTGTTTTTAGTTTCAGCAGAGGTTTTGTTTGCATCATTAACTTTAGGATATACGAGCACCTTGTATTTAGTTGGTTTTTCGAAGTTGGGTTGGGCTGGTTGATTGAGAACTGCCCTGAGGTAGTCTCTGGGAGGATTTTGTTTGGTAACTGGAGCTTCTGTGGTAGGTGGCGAGGCTATTGTTTCTATTCTGATTCCTGGGTTCAGTTTTGGTTTCGGTTGTAGTGGGATGGTTTTTCGGATTTCGTTTATTATGGTTTGTGTATCGGTGTTGCTGGTTGGAGATGCTGTTGGTTTTGCGTAGGCTAGGCGTTCACTTCAACTGTACGCCATGATGATGCTCTTGTTTGTGTTCCGTTCGAAAGATTTTAGCATGTCAAAACAGGTGTCCCTATCTTTCAGCGAATCTTTACACTTCACAAGGTACTGTCTCATTTTGTGGGCGAGTTCATAATTTTCATTCATTATTGCTGTGAGGGCTTCTTGGTTCTTTCTACCTTCTTCTTCATGGTTTGAGGGTATGTGATGAGTTGTGGTTGTTGCGGCATGGATGGAAGTGGGATGTGGAGTTTGATTTATGAGTGGGATGGGTGGGTTGGGCGTGGTGTTCGGAGCGTCTTGGATGGGTTTTTTGGTTGATGGTTTCGGTGTGTTGTTTTCGGAAGGTGGAGCAGATTCGTCGGTTTTGTTGTCATCGTCATTGTTAGAATCGGTTTCCTTTTTTGTCCATCTGTTGCGTCGTTTTGTTTTTCTTGATTGTGCTACTTCGAAATCCGTGTCCATTTCTTCAATAATATTTGGCTTCTTTGTTTGTTTCATAACATCTTCTTCTTCTTCGCTGGTGGAGATTCTTAACGCTCTTTTTTTGTTTTCTGGATTTTTGATTGTTGTATCTTCAATGATAATTACATTTGCATCAATGTGGGATCGGGATTGGAGTTCTTTTCTGCGAAGTTCTTTATTTTTCGCATGAAGTCTGCTTTCTTCGTCAACTTGCTTCGGATTTTCGATTTCCCTGTCGGTTTTCCCGTCAGGGGGCTTGCTTGAATCTCGTTAATACGCGTCACTTGTTATTTGGTTTCGCTTGAATGTTCCGGGAAGGTCAGTTGCTCATTCTCGCCGGAGATTTTAACGTGGACTTCAGTTGTGACTCCGGCACCAGATCTGGTTTGATGCACTTAATGGCGACCTACGGCATGGCGCTTCATGATACTGGATCCACTCGCGTCATGGGTACCTCCTCATCTAGGATTGATATTATTTTTACCAATCTAAGATCCAGCTGTATAGTACGGACGGGTGATACTTTCATATCGGACCATACATTTCTGTTACTTTTGTATGAGAACGCTGTACGCCACAGGTATTCACAGCCACAATACCAGATTTGGAAGGCAACTTCTGCTCCCTACACACCGACTTGACCTCACTGATAAGAGTCCACGGTGAATGGGCATCAGGATTTACAACAGATTACCTGCTGACATTAGAAACACTGCGACTGGCAAGCTTTTTAAGTCGAAGCTTCACAACATGCTTTTACTCGGCTGTTACTACGATGTTGCTGAATTTCTAGCCTCAGTTTAGTTCGGGTTGGATGTTTTTAAACCAATTCTTTGGACGACACAAAAAACAGAAGTTTTTTGAAAAACAGTTTTTGTGTAGTGCACAAAAAACAGAAACGAATAGTTAATGAAGAATTTAAATTGAGACAACCTTTTCAAACAGTTTTTGTAAGAGAATGTGACGAATGTTTCCCATCGAATTACAGTATTAATTCAAGCACTTTCAATCAAGCGAGTTTTTTAGAAGCGTTTCCTTCGCTTACGCAGCAAAAATGTTCAAGTAATTCCGCCGAATCTACAGCATCAAATCAAATGCAAGCAAATTGTACCAATCATCAAATGGTAACAAACAATGGTGAAACGGTTTCGGTAAATTTGCCTTTGGGGAATCGACGGGTGACTCGAACTAATCAAGCGGGTGCTAGTAAAGCGTATTCCAAACTTAAGCTATCACAAGATACTAGGGATAATTTCTTTAAGCAATTTGAATCCAATTCTGCTTCTCAACCAAGTACCAGTTTTGGAACAATTAAAAAAGTTCAAACAGAGGCAAAGGCAAAACCGCAATTGCCATCAAATGTTAAAACCGCTAAAAGTAAGGGTAAAAAAGGGAAATGGAATAAGTTGGAATAAAAGTTTTACAATTTCTAGATTTGTAGAAATTTTGAATTGACTCGGCAGCGGTCTAGAATAATTTTGTTACCAGGCAAAAATTTTTTAAATAAATTTGATGAAGTAAAAATATAAGATATAAAACTATTAAAAATAATCTTGTTTTACTCGGAGCCAAAGTACTTTTTGTAGTTTGTTTCTAAAGAACTAATGATAAGACTAATTTGAACTTCGTTGTTAATTATCTTAGATACTGAATGGAAAAATTATTTGAAATTTAATCAATTTATTCTATGGTAAACAAATTTACAAAGAAAAAATATTGATTTTCAAATCGGAAATTTTGGACGCATTGTCTTCAATATCTAAATTATTAAAATAAAATATTGGTATATGTCGTGCTAGAATTTCTTGTAAAAAATTTAATTACTTACAAAATTATTTGTATTACCTACAAATTTAATTGAAAGATTGCGGCGGAATTTTTAATTACGTTATTTGATTGTTTTTGCTGAACAAAACAAGAATAGCGCAGTGTGGCTATTGTCGCGCACATTTTATTATCAATAATTGCAAAATTGGACGGCGTTGTACAAAATTTAAATAATATTTCGATTTTAAAAATTTAAATTGGAGTCTCATGAAAATGGGTGGCCCGAAGAAAATTTGAAGATTTTCTTGAAAATTAATTATTTTATAATTTGAGGCTGCCAGGTCATTTCAATATGTAAGTTTTGGGTCAAGTTTTAAAGTATTAACAATTCCATTCTAAAATTAACTAAATATCCTTATAATAAAGTTCATCCAGCAACTTTTCTAGAATCAGTTTTTGGCAAATAGCTTCGTAGAACTTTATAAATACATTTTTGAGAAAGAAAAAAAATTGCTGAAATATTTTATTGGTAATGCTTTATAAAGCAGTAGGTATACAAAATTTTACAAAAAATATATAATATGCAATATTAACAGCCAAATTGAAAAATTATAAAAGATACTATTAAAAATTTTTATTGGCTTAAAACGTAAAGGACTACTTTACCTTCCGGTAGACTGCGGTGTGTCTTGCTGAATTTTTAAGTTATTGAGTTCCCTTAACTTTTGTTGTATTTGTAGTTCTATAATATTTTTATACTTTTCGCCTTCGCCTAGCTCTTCCATTTCTTCGAGCCATGCTTTTCTATCTTCGATTTCCCGGACAACTAAAAGCAGAGTTTTAAATTGAATTCAAAATAATAAAAAATACTGCTAGGTACGTTGGTCAAATCTATTTTCGTCGAGGTCGTCTAAAATTTTCGGCTTCGGTTTTGATTTTCGCGGGCTAGATGCCAAGACTTTTCCGTAGGCCATAAAATCTTGCAAATGTTTTTTGGCTGCTTCTCTGTCAACTTTCGGAAAACTGGGAACAAATTTTTCTCTTTCGTAGGCTCCAGAATCAATTATTGTACTTTGACTACGTTTTCTTGAAGGCCCGGGTCGAAATTTTTGCTTCTTGGGAACAGTCTTCTTGTTCTGTTTACTTAGTGGAGGCAAAGGTTCGCCAGATCGTAACGAGTAATTTACCTTTTGCCGCTGCATCATGGTTAATTTACTTTCGTCCAGCAAAACTAAAACATTTTAGGTTACATCATTTTACTATCATAATAAAGGAGATTTTAGATTACCTTTTAAGTAATTTCTCGTTTCTGGACTGTAGGTAATTTTCGCCGGTTGGAAAAGCCCACCAGGCCTTACTCTTTCGCTGGGCCACTCCATGCTGCTTGGAGAACCGATTTAATTGTAGATATATTTACACAGAAATGAAAGATAAAAAATATTTAATTTTTTTATGTAATATTTCCTTGGTGATGGTTACCAAGGCAATCGACTAAACATTTTGAACTTGGAAGATTTTTACATAATGCAAATAATAAATAGTGCATTAAATTGGTTGAATTTTTTCAGAGCAAAGTCAAAAGGGTTATAATTTAAAAATCCTTACAGTTAAATTACAAAATATTTTTTCCATGTGTTGTTGTTTACCTAATAAATAATACGTAGGTACCAATAGGTAGTTAATTTCTACCCACGTGAAGTAGTTTGCTGTCAAATGAATTATTGATTTTTCTACCACCCTTGATATCAGGGTAAACTGTGAGACAGATGCATTTATACGGCAAGACACGTAATAAACAAGAAAAGCAGACTACTACTAAACTACAAAACCTGATTTGACTGCATTCACCTAGTTTTTGCGCAGAACAAATAAAACTCTAAAAAATGAGAAAAAATAAAAAAGTGTCGGGAAAATAATTTACGGAATATCAAAATGCAGCTTCGCAGTGGAAAATCGCACAAATTGTGCTTGTCTTTGCAACAGTGGGCGTTTTTATTTTCAATTATTACATTTGTAAGTATATATCGATGTTAGTTCTGGTTAGGTAATAATTAATTTTAATTGCATAGTTGTTTAATTATAGCGTAGAAAAATACACAGAAACCGTAAAAAGAGATTTCCAATTTGAATTTTAACTTCGATTTTAAAAATACATATATGTGTTGAAATTATTACAACCTGCAATTACCATACATTATTTTGTTTTTGCACTGCAAAATACTATAGGTACTTTTAGTTTTTATTTATTTTAGGTTATTACCGCCGTTTTAACCACATGTGCAGCGCTCGGACAAGTACATACACAAAATGTTTGGGAACTAATCAAAACCGATTTAAATGAAGAAGAAGAAAAAGCATACGATAATAAACACCATCAAACAAATGAAGCCAAGTTGCAATTATCCCAGCATTTTGTTTTAAGTAAGTTGGCAAACCAGCGAGATAAACTATCATAAAAATTCTTTTTAAAATTATGGTCAACCGTTTTCTGTCTTTTAGGCTTCTATACATCGTATAGAAAGAAGCCTTATGTTCTGGCTCCGTGTCTGTCCGCATGTTTCAAATTTAAGAAAATTCTAGAAAGATGTATAGAAGCCTAAGAACTGTCGCAAAAGCAAGTTCCACCTTGTTTGATATAAGCCTTCCCAATACATTTGCATTTATACCTAACCTAAGCAGCAGTATTTAATTTAATTTAATTTTTTTCTTATCCAAGTGTTAGCCTTCCGGTTTCTCATAGTTCTTTGATAAGAACTTGATGTTCTTACTTGTTTGTGATGGAATTTGTAAAAATTCTGTACAAGTTAATTTCTAAATAACAAAAATAAAATGAATTTTAATTGAAAAATTGAAGTCGGCAGTATTCTTTCCGTTTATCCAGTCTTAAACATTTGAAATTTTGTTGGTTTTTCACTGTGAAACTAGTAAATTCATCCCTTTCTGCTTGGTTTGTTATATACCTATTAGCTTTATTAAAATGCAACGTCAAATTAACGTTTGTTGAAATGGAAAAATGTTATTATTTATTATTATTGCTGAACGGGTTGTGGGCCCATGCCCACTTGCACTAAAACTCTAGGCTAATTGTACTTCACATTTCACGTTTCACTCGATCAGCTTTACTTCCTCAATAAAATTGAGTACACAGCCGATAGGTTTTTGGGTTATTTCCCAAGCTTTTGGGTATCGTAGCCTTGTTGAGGTTAATGCTGGACATACATATAGTATGTGGTGTTGAATTTCTTCCTCCTCTCCACACTTCCTACATGTAAAATCTTCTGAAACCTCAATAATGTTGAAGAGTCTGTTTATACAGCACTATCCTGTATATAGTTTTTTGTCTGTCTTTTTCAGCTGTGGTCTACTCAGCTGAAGGATTTCGTGTTTTCTTTTGTCATTACAGGGCCCACCAATAAACATCAGCGATTGCCTTAGTTCTGGAAAGTCCCTCCCATACATTTCAGTGTGTCCCGTGCACCCACTTGTACCAGTATTACTAGTACATCGAGGCTGTGGCTTACAACATTGGATTATGTTTCCGCTCCTTTCAAGGCCCTTGCTGCTGCCTGGTTCTCGGTCATGATGCAAATCCGCTTATTTTTTAATCCCTCCGTCTCATTGCTCTACGCAGGTTGTAATTTCAGTTATTTCTGCCTGGAAGACAGTAGCGTAGAAGCCTAGGTTTATGCTGAACGCATTCGCTGTTCTCCGTTCACCGATTTCTGCTTCAGAGCTAACTTCCGCTTTAAATCCATCTAGGTACCAGATAGTGTCATACCAAGCTCCTAACTCCTGCATGTTGTCTTCTTCTCTCTTCTCAGGCATGAGAACTCTGAAAGATTTTTGGAAGTTCCTTTCAGTGCTGGTTCTGTCAGATTGCATGTATAGTATGCTATTACTATTAGTGAAGTCAAATATCATGGTATAGCCCCTACTCAAGGGGCTACTTCTTCACGATCATTTATTGTTAGTCTATACGACGCCAGTAGTGCCTCCATTTTCACAACTAAATGTAGTGGAAGAAGCCTCAAAAGCGTACCTCACGGTGCGGTATGCATTGTTGCCATTACCACCATTACTCCTAGGCAGGCAAGGCTTTCCGGCTTGTTTAGTATTGTAGTATTGCCCCTTTTCTTGGCTTCATACAATTTAATACCGGGCCTACATTTCCCTAGTAATTTTCTCAATCAAGAAATTCATCCAGGATAATTTCTTGTCTTTTGAGAGCTCTCTCTATTCTTAGAGTTAATTGGTTAGAATAGAGTTAATTCACACGATTTTCTTGATTGATATGTTTACTGGTGTCGATGCAGTGACGACCCTGCCAAAACATCGTCTCTGATATGCCTATCAATCAGCTTCTTTAAGGTTTTGAGAAGAAATTATGTTAATTGGGCGAAATGATTTCGCCTGAGCATATGTGGTAGGCCCTAGCTTAGGTGTTAATCTTTTGTTATGAGAGGGGAGTGGGGTCCGGGGTAATTGATTTCAGCGTCCAAGTAAGTTTAACTTGTTTACAAGCTCGTTATTCAAACAGTTACAGTTACTTGTTACAGAAGTGTGGCTAGAGGAGTAAAAGTTCCAGAGTTTCTTCCACATTGTATGAAGTTTTTGCTAGGAGCCAACATTACCGTGGTTGTCCTTCATCAAAGTTCTTTGGAGTCTAGCACATTTTGGAGTTTATTTCTTCTATGAGTTTTCTATTGCCTTTCTCTTGACATACATGTATATCTGACGGGATGCTTCGTATGGTTCCCAGTTGCCAGCTCTTTTGAAATATTTAAAATAGTCTGAGAGTTTCTGGCCCGAGGGAGGTGAGCTTGCAATTCCAACAAGTGGCTTCACCCTTTGCTACCCTCTTCCTCGTTGGATAGCTTATTTCTGACTTATGCGAACTTATGATAAATATTCCTTCTAATATAAGTTTAAATAAGTTAAAATGTTCTATTGGGTATGTTTACGTTTAACCCCATGTAAAATATGGAGGAAAAAACTGCAATTTTGAATAACATTTTATAAATTTTTAGTGATTATTTGGATTTTGTACGTATGCACTTGGGTTGGATGTTTGAATTTATCCGGTTGTGTATTAATGATATATGGAATAGCAACAAAAAATTCTGCTTACATAATACCATGGGTTATTACTGGTTGCCTTACGTACTTAGTATTTATTTCTACTGTTTTATTTGCTTATTTAGATCAGCTTCCAGGAATTTATATTAGCTTTAATATATTAAGTAAGTATTCCTGTAGGTATATTTTAAAATCTTTTTAAAAATTTTCTTCAATTTCAGTTATCAGCTTAGGATCTTCAACGATCTTTATAATATTTTGGTACACAATTTTACTATATTACTCTTCTTTAACAACAAGTGGTTGTTCTTCCCGCTATCCTAAACTTACACCAACCATAGTTCAAGCTTATGGTGGCTACATGCACACGGTAAAATCGCCAGAATATGACGAAAAGAAACAAATAGTTTAAGAGAAAAAACTAACACGTCCACATTACTGCTTAAATTATTATCCATATGACTATTAACCGTTTTCAAATCACTATACAAATTTATTGATGTACTAATCAAGTATTTTCTCTTAACACAACAATATTGTTAAAATAAAGCTAATGTAACTTTATAGAAATTTTTTTCGCAAATTAAATATTACTCTTGTTTCAATAATTTTTAAAATATTGCCTTATCTTGGGAGGGTCATTAAATACAATGGAGTTCTTAAGCTTCTTGCAGATGACGTAACCGTGGTGGCGGTAACAGATAGTTACCAGTAACCTGTAGTTGGTCATGATTACGTTAGCGATGAGTCATAACATTCTCATGTGTAATACCACGAGTGGAGTATTATCATAAATAAATTAATCAAGATTCGAGTTTTTTCATATAAAATTTAATAACCCAACCAGCGAGTGATTGAACCAAGTTGCTCCTGTACTTTTTCTACAGAAGTCCACTGTATGGTAGATAAATAAAATCATCAAATCCCGAAAACTTTATTTATAGAGATTATTGTTTAACAGAAGCGATATAAAGTTAACAAAGAGCGCAACAATACAAGTTTAAATTTATGTTTTAAAACAATAAATTTTATTTTACAAATTCAAGAGGAGATTGCAGACTTTTCCCGTCCCATCGGGTAGGTTTTCCAACATTTTATACTATTTATGTTTTAACATAATATTTTTCCTTCCTTACAGGAAGGAAAAATGCGTTCCTTTTCAACAGAAGAAAGTTTGTGGTAAACTTTTAAGGCAACTCCTTGCCAGGAAAATCTTTGACCGTTTAAATCGATTTTAAAATCTTTTGGGTAAAAATCAATCATTGGTGAAGACTCGTTAATCATTAGATCTGCCCAAGTTTGTGGAACATGAGCACGAGAGGAAGCCGAAAATACGCTCATAAGTTGTTCCAATGGAGTGAACGGTTTGGTATCTGGTCCAAAGTTAGTGCTCAATTTTTCAACGTTAACAAAATCTGAAGCGAATTGTGCGTAATGATATGGATAATACCACCTCCACGAGGGACACCCTTGGCACCTTCGACATACTGCAAGGCAACGTTATGTCGAAACTGTAAATCATTTTTTTCCACACAAAATTTTAATTTGTAGTAGCGATCTTTAAAGCCACTTTCCCATAATTTAATTTTATCACATTCGTAGTCTTTTGCGTTATCCTTTTCGCCTAGCGATCACTTTTGTTTTGGCTTATCTCTTACGTTGAATTTTTTGTTTCGAATCATTAGCATCAGGCACAATGAAATTATTTAAGCCTCGAGATTCTTTATTTGCTTTCTCCCTGGCTTTAAAATTTATTTCATTTTGGTGTCTTTTTACAAAAGTCTGGTTTTCCAGTTTTCCCAATTCAGACAAAAGTAGTTCAATCTCATCTAAATTTAGATCTCCAGTTTTGGTCAAATAACCTCCAGTTTGAAGAACAACTTCTTTGTATAATTTAACCAGCTTGTTGATAGCAGCTTCGCGTACTATATCTAATCTTTGCAAACGTGATAAAAAGTCATTTCCGACTAAAATGCACAAAAATACCCAAGCGTCAATTGCACGTTCAAAGTCTTAACGAAAAGGTAGTTTGGACATTTTCAATTCGATTTCCAAATATTCTCTTAAAATGCTTAATTGAATGTAAATATATTCTTTTTCGCAATTAAATTTTGTAGTGTTCAAAATACCAATCAGAGTGTACGTATCCCTGCATTTCAAGTTTGCTTTGATCATACACCATTTCCAAATCGACTGTCTCCTTCAAATATCGCAAGACTTGTTTAGCTGCCATCCAGTGACTTTTTCTAAAAAAAATTGTTAAAACGGCTTGAGTAACTTACGGCAAAACAAATATCTGGTCTTATAGGAAGCGATAACTAGTTGAGGGTTCCGATCAACTCTTGATAAGACAATCTGCTCTCTTCTTCAGTAGGAGTAGAGTTTCACCAATTTCACTCCACATTCAGTGGGTGTACTAACTGGTTTATAATCTTCCATAGAAAATCGACTCAAAATATATTTACTATATTTCTTTTGATGTAAACCAATTTTATTGCCTAGATGGGAAAATGCGATTCCAAGATCCAAATCTTTCACACTGAACCTCTTCGATAGTTCATTTTTCAGATTTATGATTGCAGTAGATGAACTTCTCGAAACAATTAAAATATCGTCTACATACACTAGGGGAAGTATCGAGTTTTCCCCTCGATTAATAGTAATATACAAACAGGGATCAGATTCTGTAGGTTTAGCCCCAAGTTCATACAGTATTCCATTCAACTTTTTATACCAGCTTCTTCCTGCTTGACGTAAGCCATATAATGATTTCTTCAGCAAGCAAACTTTGTCACCGCCTTGCAATTCTTGTAGCATTTTCTTCGCTTTCAAACTGACTTCGTATCCTCCATATAAATAGTTTCTTCTAACTCACTATTCAAATATGCAAATGTCGCACTAGAGCAAACGTTTGGTTGAAGTAGATTCCTGGCTATTGATTAAAGCCTTGGGCAACCAACTTCGCTTTTCTCCTTTCCAGGCTTACATTGGCAGTGAACTTATTTTGTATTGTCGTGTATTTCTAAGGTCCAAATTTTAAAATCAGGAACCGCTAGAAAACTAGAATCTTTTAAAATTTTTAAATACTATATCAAATGGAACTCACAATGCACGAATAAAAATAGAACTCAAACTTGAAAAGATAAATCGCTGATCTGCCGCTGATATCAATTTTAATTTTTATTTTCTTGCATTTTCATTTTTAATTCTCAAAAAATATTGCAACGATTTATATAAATATTTCTAATCCCCATCCATATTAATTTCCAATCTCATTAAAAAAATTCTTCAATTATCCAAAAACTCAATTTTTTAAACTATTAATTTAACTTTATCCAAATCTGGAACAACTCCTCTAGTCTATAAAAATCAAAACCTTATCCAACATAATCAATTTTATTTTTCCAACAATAATTTTTACTACTACATTTTTAAATAAAAATCTCTGAATACAAAATTTTACTTGCCGTCACCAACGGCTATCTTGGCAAACAGCCTGGTTTTCACCGCTCACTATTGCCACCTTAACTAGTTGGCGGGAAAACCAGCAAATACAAATTCTTACAAAAATCAAAAATTTACAATTGTTTCAAAAAATAACAAATTAATTTAACAAAATATTCTGAAAACTAAACGGGAACTCTTGGAGCATGACAAGTATTTAATGTAACACTATACGACTGGCGATGACTTCATCGTTAGTAGGACGATTAACTAAAACCCAAGTACCAGTATTAATAATGGATCTTACCTCGTCATCCATAGCTTTGAGCCAATCCGGAACATCTGATCCTTCAAGTGCCTTCTTCATTGGAACTTCCGAAATATTAACTTCTTCCTCAATGTTAGCAACCATATTGAATTCTTTTTGCGGTCTTCACCTGGAACCAGTTCTTGCTATTTGAGGTCTTCCTCTGCCACGACCATTTAGGTTTTCTTCAACATTATCTTCTTCATTTTCTGCGATTTTGATTTTTTCACATTCTGCTTCCCCTTGGAGTGAATAAAATTAATTAATTAGTATATTTGAAATAATTTTGTGAGTTAAAGAATTAAAGATGATAAGGTCATCTCGACTGATGGCTTTTTAGTTTTTCTTTCCTTTAGTTAATTAAAACTATGATAATTTTCATTTATTTATTTTTTAATCAAAACTTTCTCGTCCGATGGTATGCTAATGAAAAAGGATCTCAGGTATGCGGACACCAAATAAAACAACTATTAAGTATTACTTCGTCGCCGTTTCGAAGGTCTATTATGCCTTCGTCTTCAGGACTGTAAAGAGATTTTTTATTGATTTTTTATTTTGTATCATTACATTTTTACAACTTTATCATTAGTTGAGAATTAATGAAAAAGTTAATTAATACTATAAATTTCATTATATTTATGACGGTTTTTGGTTCAGCGCACGTTGCGTGCGCCTTTGTCAGGGGGTTTTTGGGTGGGAGGCGAAGACAATAGGTCGAGTTGGGAACGTCGTTAAGTGAAGTGCATCTCATCGAAAATTTTTGGTAAGTTTTGCTCTTTTTAACTGATTTTGAGAAAACACCGTTTTCTCTTCTTTTACCATTTTTTTTACTTGTTATTCTTCTTCAATTTCACCGAAAAATTATTTTTAATAATTTTGAAACGACAAATTATAGTTGACATTTGTCAAACACTTTCAACGATAAAAATTTTATCTTTGCTAAAGTTGAATTTTTAAAACAAGTAATTAATTTTTATTGTTTAATATTTAATTATTAAATTATTTTTACCCTTGGTGTAGACTACTTGTTCTTAGTATGTTTCTCCACCAAGGATAATATTGAGACAAGTAGCTACGATATCTTCTTTTTTACATCTCAGTTGTGGCTGTCGGTTTGTTGGCCGCAAATTTCTTGCAGGTGTTTGTTGTCGACACCGGGGCAGTTATTAGCTATTATACGGGAAGCGTTGCTGGCAATTTGTTTGTTTTTTTCTCAATTTGTTTTTTATTCTCATTTTGGAGTAGTTTATTTAAATTTTAATTTTGGTTATCAAACATTAAGTTTGATTTTGTTTTGCGACTTGCAAGTTATTTATTGATAAGAAGTTTTCCCGATTTTAATTGCGTTGTGCTATCAGTATACTGATTTCGTATTTTTGGTTTCACATTCAGTAAATTTTTTTGCTGTACTGGATAGCACAATTATTTTTTTAAGACGAGATTGATTTTACAACACTTATTTATTTGTTGTACGGTTATCCTTTTCA
The DNA here is from genome assembly GCA_947369205.1 of Cantharis rufa. NCBI lineage: Eukaryota > Metazoa > Arthropoda > Insecta > Coleoptera > Cantharidae > Cantharis > Cantharis rufa. The sequence continues at coordinate 21,491,799 of OX376307.1, read as the reverse complement.
TTGTTACTATCGTTTTTATTACAATGTCAGGCTACGTAGACGCTTTAACCCGAGACGAGATCGAAGTAGAGCTGAAGTTTCGCGGTTGCGATTTATCAGTAACGCATTTATCTACGAGAAAGAAGGAACTCAAAAAGTTACTTCGTAATGAAAGTTTTAATTCGAAACTATGTTGTCACACGTATGTTCCGGATGATCCTCAAGCCGATCTTATAACGTGTGCAAGAGCTATTAATGAATTAACGGAGGAAGTTGATAAGTTAGAAAAGAACTTAGTTCCGAATACCTTACAAATAATAACATTCCGTTTAGCTCATTATAGTAATCGGTTAAATATTATACAGGGTGCAAGGTTTAAAGATGACCGCGATTATTTAACAAAGATAGCTGAAGCGCTGAGGGGGCGTATTGAAAAACTTATAGAGCTACAGGGGAGCTCCGAGGATGAGGCAGAATTAGGTGGTCCCGAGGATCCACAACTTAGCAATTTAGGTACTCCTTGGAGGAAATTCTCTATATTACCCCCTCCAAGTTCAGCTAGTGGTTTAGTTGCTGCTTTCTCAGAGTTATTGAGGCAGCGTAAGCACGCAGCAGTTTATACGTGGGGACTTCAATTTGATGGAAGTGGAGACTTCCAGTCAGTTTTTGAATTTCTCGAGAAGGCGAAGGCTCTTTCAGTTTCAAGGGGGGTAAACGAAACTGAGTTATTCGAAAATTCGGTTAAATTTTTTTCCGGGGAAGCGCTGATATGGTATCGCAGCCTAGGTCCCAATGTGACAACATGGGAAAAATTAATTGACGAATTAAAAATTCGATTTTTGCCGCTAGATTTTGATCGTGAATATTTAGACCAGGTGCGTATGTATAAACAATTAGAAACAGGAGAAACAGTACGAACTTACATTGAATCGATGCTCAGCAAGTTCAGTAGGATTAACCCGCCTCCTTCAGAGGACGAACAATTGTGGGTTATCCGGAGAAATATGTTACCACAAATTTCTTTGGTAATGGGAGCAGTTAAATATAATACTAAGCTTGCCTTTATTCAAGCAGCGCAAGCTGCTGAACGTTTGGTTAGCTGGACTACCCCTAAGGAAGTAGCGGCTTCTGTGACGAAAAAACCCGAAAATATTAAGCCTGCAGTCAAGTCCTCTCGTAAAACTTCTCGGTGGGAAATGTGTTGGAATTGCAAGGCAGAGGGCCATTCTTTTAGGAATTGCCCCAAGCCTCGCGAAACCTTTTGCTTTGCGTGCGGAAGTTCTGAAGTTTCCATTGTTACGTGTAAAGATAACCAAGCAAAAAAAAACGTGTCTGGGCCACGTGGCGTCGCGGCCCGCCGCTAATTAAGGCCATCAAAGCCGATAAACATGGATGGGGAGATCGGTTAGAGAAACTTTTTGCAGATCTACTACCAATACTTCCGTCTTGTTTACTCATCCCAGCTTAGATCAACGACCTCACGTCCAACTCAATATAAAATGCTTTAGCTAATATATATAAATTTTCTAAATTATTTATTTAACTTATTTGTAAAGAATTTTTTAAAATAAAGAATAAAGATTTTTTTAAATAGGTTAACAACTAAAAATAAAATATAAAAAATTATATAGTGGGTTCAGATTCGTGAATCCACGGACGCATTCCTCCTTCTACAAAATCGGATGCGAGGTGACCGTCTCCATTGAGTACCCACTTGGTGGTGAGTAATCCTTCTACACCTATCTGTTAACATTACGCTTATTGAGCACTTTTGAGTAATTTTCAAAGACGAGGAGTTTGCTAAGTTCTATATTAAATATTGCCAAACAGAACGGTTTAGTAATGACGACTAACAGATCTCCATATTTTATAACAGCATTGTATAACGGAGCGGGAAAAGTCTTCCTGATCTAAAAATTGATTGACTAACAAACAAACAATGCTAGCTATAGCCTACTTACCAATCCGGTGGAAGAATTAATAATATACAACCTGCCGTGGAAATCCAAAATTAATGTACGATCGTCAAAATGAATCACTTCGTAAAAATGGTTGTGGTTAATTTGGATTGGTATATTTTTATGTATAAGACAAACTCTTCGATAATCTCCAGTTTGGAGTCCTCTTGCAGTCGTTTGTTGCTGACGTACCACGGGGCCTTCATGGCACGTCGCATTGCTATGTTCTGTACAGCTTGTACTTTGTTCATATGAGCGGGGGCCGCACACCCCCAGACCGGTGCTGCATATTATGTTAGGATGGGTCTGATAATGGTTTTAACCAATATCACCCCATTTTTAATGTTTAGCTTGGGACTTTTATTGAGAAGGGGGCCCAACGCGGCCATAGATCATTAGGCATTAGGCACATGCCATTAAGCAAGAAAGGCAGCTGCATAGGGCGGCAAAAATACTAATTAATTCTAATAAAAAATGTAACATAAATAGAAACTTGATTGTAAATTGTACTGTACTTATTTAAAAATCATATTACATTATGTAGAAAAGTGCCGCAAGAAAGTAAAGAATAAAAATAAACGAAGAACAAAAAAATGTCTACTGTTTAAGTAAATAAATTTGTTCTCAAAGTTTATATTTATTTTGCTAATAAATAATATTATGCTGTTATAGTAAGTTCAAATTTTAATTTTAAGAGGCGGCAAAAAAAATATGCCTAGGGTACTCACATGACTTAACACGGCCCTCTTTGTGACAGTATATTTGATGTGGGGTCCCCACAGCAGTCCGCTATCCAGGGTCACCCCCAAGTATTGGAAGGTTAAATTAAAAATTTTAAAAACCCCCGACTGTAAAAAAATTCCAAAAATAAAAATGAATAATAAAACCAGTTTACTTTAAAAACTATTGTTCCCTTTAAAAGGAACAAAATAATTTTTTCTTCTTCACTCAACAACATAAATTCTCGGACACTTCACTCGAAAAATTAACTTATTATCCCCCCCCCCTCCCACTACAAAGTTTAAACATTAATTTTGAATTTCCGACATATAAAGTGGATCAATGTCAAAACTACCATTTTGAACAATTTTCAATTTCCAAAAAAAACCATGAAGTTTCACTTATTCTATAATAAATGTATTAATTTGTGAATGAATTTTTTATTAAATAAATCTTACAATGATCTCATTTATACAGCAAAGACGTCTGTAAACGTTTTGAATTAAAAATAAAAGGAAAACACGCAGTTGACTGTTCAACTATTCCTGTCGTTGACTTTTCGATATTTAGCATGTTTTACTTCATAGTCGGCTATCTGCCAGCAATAGCCGGGATATTTATTTATATAATAAAAATTTAATAATTTTTCCTTACTCAGGGCTTGGATCGAGAATTCCAAGTAAATATCTTTAACAAATGTACCTGTTCTTAAACAGTAAATCTTTGTTATCCCGTCGCTTGACCCAGATGTTGTCATTTGAGTTGCCAATAACATAGTGTGACGTATATCCACACTCATGCCGTAATTCTTCAAGACATCTTCTTTTTCGTTTACAATTATTGTAGTTCTTGCTGCTTCGATTAAGTGTCAATGGATTATTAAAAACTTGCGGAACTGCCTCATTAATAAATTCCGATTTAAATTGTACTTACCTTATTTTTATTTGCATAATACGAGTAGAGCATCTTGGTATATTTGTAAGTACTTCTTGTGTGTCAGTTTCTTCCATAGTACTTTCTTCTAATACTGCCGTTGAAATTAACTTGAGAACACTTGTTTCTACTGGCACAGGCATTCCCATAATAATATTTTTCGATACGCCATTTGCTGCATCAGTGCGGCCATAATAAGCAGCATCATATAAGTGATCAGTAGTTTTCTCAAACGATGCTAAAGTCTAAACCGACTGATTCCTTTTAGCCATTCCACTTCGAGTAATTTCTAAAACTGACTTGTCTTTTGAGTGTCTTGTCATTTGAGTTGCCAATAACATAGTGTGACGTATATCCACAGTCATGCCTTAATTCTTCAAGACATCTTCACAAGTTTGTTTATAATTGTAGTTCTTGCTGCTTCGATATCTTCGATTAAGTGTCAATACAGCATTAAAAACTTGTAGAACTGCCTCATTAATAAATTCTGTTTTGAAACTTACCTTATTTTTATTTGCAATACGAGTAGAGTGTCTTGATATAATTGTAAATACTTCTTGTATGTTTGTTTCTTCCATGGTACTTTCATCTAATACTGCCGTTAAAATTAATTTGAGAGCACTTCTTCCTACTGGCACAGGCATTCTCATAATATTTTCCGATACGCCATTTGATACATCAGTGCGGCCATAATAAGCAGCATCATATAAGTGATCAGTAGTTTTCTCAAACGAAGCTAAAGTCAAAACCGACTGATTCGTTTTAGCCAATCCATTTCGAGTAACATTTTGAGTAACCGTGACCCAGATCTTGTCATTTGAGTTTCCAATAACATAGTGTGACGTATATCAACACTCATGCCGTAATTCTTCAAGACATCTTCAATTTCGTTTACAATTGTAGTTCTTGTTTCTTCGATACCTTCGATTAAGTGTCAATGGATCATTAAAAACTTGTGGAACTGCCTCATTAATAAATTCCGTTTTGAATTTTACCTTATTTTTATTTGCAATACGAATATGTAGAACGTCTTGGTATATTATTTGTAAGTACTTCTTGTATGTATGTTTCTTCCATAGGGCTTTCTTCTAATACTGCCGTTGAAATTAACTTGAGAACACTTGTTTCTACTAGCACAGGTTTTACACTTGCAAGTACATGTGATTTTCCAATTTTTACTTCGGCACGCGTTATTCTGCAGCCATGTTCTTCGTCAAACACTAAAGTATTGCCATGCTTTACGATCTGGCTAACCGAAATCAAATTGTTTGTGACTTCTGGTATGTGAATGACTTTTCACAGAATTAATTCATTATTTCAATTACTGAATTTGTTGCTTCAGAGTTGCTAATTCAACCTCAATCGTTTTTTATTTATAAAACTTTTATCGCACAAATAAACCGAAATTGAACAAAACAATAATCGCAAATTGAAATATTAATTTTGTTGCGTTGCGAGGATCTATTGGAAATACATTTATACTTTATTTATAATATAAACAATTACATAAATTACACATACTGATAGTCTATATATAGCAGACTGTCATTAATTATATTAAGTTGGTATTAATAGTAATACTAACAACTATTATACAGACAAACCCATAAATAGTTGTAGCATAACTAATATTCCAACAATTTCGCCTACCGTTGCGGAGCATCTTCGATCGACTATTACAGCTCCAATTACCGAGTTGTTAGGCAGGGTTAAGCGACAGTTCATTTCATGGATATGTAAAGCCGAAGCGTCATTTTTACGGTTGAAAGAACATTTGGTCTCCACTCCAATTTTAGTAGCTCCGGACTTTGATCAGCTACCGGCCAGTTACCGAATGCGTGTTGCAGTATAACAAATTTTAGTAATTTTGAAAGGGGGTTCTTGGGATAAACCATTATGGGTAAAAACTGACATGAATTTCCAGTCGTTCAGGCATGACTTAAGGGGCCGTCCATTAATTACGTAAAAACGATTTTTGAAATTTTTGGCTCCCTCCCTCTTCCACGTAAAGGTACGTAGATTTTGGCAAACCCCCCTCATCTTATGTAAGGATTATTAATCAAAACTAATGTTGACCCCCCTCTTATAATAATATTGTAAATTGTAAATTACATACAAAACATACAAAAATTAAAAATTTAAATAGAATTTTATTTATATAAATAAAAGTTAATGAAGATAATTAATTATATAACAAAGTTATTACAAAAATTTTTTAAATTACATTAAAAGTCAGTTGTAGTCCATGTGGGAAGCAAGCATTCCTCTACGGATTGGCGTCAATTACATAAATTATAAAAGTATATTAAGAAAAAAAATTATATTTGAATTTTAAATTGAATTTAAAAAAACCAAACCCTTACGTAATTAATAGACGGCCCCTAATGAACAACTTCTGAACTTCAAAAACAACTTCTGAAAAATTTCTGAAGATAAAAATGTAAAAGTCACAGTCCTTGGTCATCTCGCGTCATTCTAGTGAAAACAAAGCGCAGAGAGTATTGTTTTTACATAGATTTTATAACAAATTTTAGTAATTTGTTTTATTTTTGCGTGCGCCACTGCCTACCTAACTATCGCACGGTACGTGCGCCTTTGTAAAGCGGTTTTCTGATGGTGCGAGACGTAAGACTAGGGGAACTCGAGGTTCGAACGTGGCGAAGTGTATCTCGTCCAAAAGTTTGGTAAATTTTGCACTTTTTGGGTGATTTTGGAAAAACACTTTTTCTTTTCTTTTACCATCTTTTTTTAACTTGTTATTTTTCACCGATTTTGCCGAAAAATTATTTTTCGATAGTTTTCTAACGATAAAATTTCAAATTTTTGCTTGCAATACATTTTCCACAATGATGATTTTTAAAACAACAATTTTTTGTTATTGAATATTTAATAATTAAATTATCCTTACTATTATTAGTGTAGACTACTTGTGCTTTATACATATGTTTCTCCATTAAAGATAATATTGAGACAAGTAGCTACGATCTCTTCTTTTGCAACTCAGTTGAGGCTGTCGGTTTGTTGGCAGCAAACTTCTTGCAATTGTTTATTTTACAGGAAGCCACGCTCTTGCTTCCACAAATTATGAGCTAAGTAGTTAACATATTGGGCTTCTACATGAATATAAAGCTGGTTCATCTTTTCCAGCGTGTAGAGAGGAATTCTCTTTACCCGCAAGGGAAGGTTTTATTAAAAGTAAAAAAATACTAGAAAGTCAAAAATAAAAAATTTACTAGTGATTATAAGCAATTCTTCAATGAAAATTCAAAATTCTTCGAAACATGAATAAAAACGTGGGGCTAATTTTAATAATAGCATAACTGCATTTCTTGACCTAGACATTACCTCATAACTAACGTTGACGTTCCATTTAGGGAAGTTTAATTATAGGCGTTTCAAGCTAAGCGGTAGTTTGGGGTAAACTTTTGCCAACTGACGAATTAGCCTATTTTCATCAACAAATGGCAACAAGGCAACTCATTGCCAGGCAAATTTTTGACCGTTCAAATCAATTACAAAATTTTTTTGGGTAAAAATAAATGTTTGGTGAAGATTAGTTAATCATTAGATCTGCCCAAGTTTGTGGAACATGAGCACGAGACGAAGCCGGAAATACGCTCATAAGTTGTTCCAATAGTGTGAACGGTTTGGTTTCTGTTTTAAATTTAGTGCTCAATTTTGCAACGTTGACAAAATCTGAAGCAAATGGTGCGTAATGACTAATGATATGGATAATACCACCTCCACGAGAGGCACCCTTGGCAGTAATATTTGAGCACCCAGCATAATTATGTCTAAACTTTAAATCATTCTTTTCCACACAAAATTTTAATTCGTAGTAGCGATCTTTAAAGGCACTTTCCCATAATTTAATTTTATCACATTTGTAATCTTTTTCGTTATCTTTTTCGCCTAGCGACCACTTTTGTTTTAGCTTATCTCTTACGTTGAATTTTTGAATTTTTTGTTTCGACTGATTAGCATCAGGCTCAATGAAATTATTTAAGCCTCGAGATTCTTTATTTGCTTTCTCCCTGGCTGGCTGTAAAATTTATTTCCTTATGGTGTCTTTTTACCAAAGTCTGGTCTTTCAGTTTTCCCAATTCAGACATAAGTAGTTCAATCTCATCTAAATTTAGATCTCCATTTTTCGTCCAATAACCTCCAGTTTGAAGAACAACTTCTTTATATAATTTAACCAGCTTGTTGATAGCAGCTTCGCGTATATTATCTAAACTTTGCAAACGTGATAAAAAGTCATTTCCGACTAAAATGCACAAAAATACCCAAGCGTCAATCCCACGTTCAAAGTTTTACCGAAAAGGTAGTTCGGGAATTTTTAATTCAATTTCCAAATATTCTCTTAAAATGCTTAATTGAATATAAATATATTCTTTTTCTCACTTAAATTTTGTATTATTGGACTTTTCAATGTTTTTATCGCCAGCACATTACCCCAATCAGAGTGTACGTATTCCTGCATTTCAAATTTGCTTGGATCAAACACCATTCCCAAATCGACTGTCTCCTTCAAATATCAAGACTTGTTTAGCTGCCATCCAGTGAATTTTCTTAAAACAATTGTTAAAACGGCTTACGTAACTTACGGTAAAACATATATCTGGTCTTATAGCAAGGGTTCCGATCAACTCTCGATAAGACAATCTGCTCTCTTCCTCTTTTCTAGTTTGGTGTCTTTTTACAAAAGTTTGGTCTTCCAGTTTCCCCAATTCAGACATAAGTAATTCAATCTTATCTAAATTTAGATCTTCATTTTCTGTCAAGTAACCTCCAGTTTGTAGAACTACTTCTTTGTATAATTTAACCAACTTGTCGATAGTACCTTCGCGTATATCTAAATCTTTCAAACGTGGTAAAAAGTCATTTCCGACTAAAATGCACAAAAATACCCAATCATCAATCGCACGTGTAAAGTCATACTGAAAAGATAGTTCGGGCATTTTCAATCCTGCTGCTGCGGCTCCAGCGTGTCATTTTTTGGAGAAAAAAGAAACAATCTGATTGGTCGATTTTTTGTTACCAACCGAAAAATATATGAAACCACTCCCGGTACTCCCCCTGGGACAAGTTGCACATCAATCGAGTTTCCAACCAATCGGGTCTAGATGCCCGTCTGTGGACGGGCTTTTCAGCTAGTTTCCAAATATTCTCTTAAAATGCTTAATTGAATATAAATATATTCTTTTTCTATTATAGAATAGGTTTTTGTATAGAAAAAACTTTAAAATTCGCGGAATTTTGGGCGATATTGCTATTTCATACGGCGTTTATATTGTTTACATTTTATCATATTTGATTTTGAATTGAATATAATTTAAAAATTAAATTTTAGAGAAAAGAACAAAGTTTGCCGGGTTAACTATTTCATACCGCCTAGGCCGTATATGGTGGTATAGCACAAGTGATTTTAAAGAATTGTTATTAATATTAAGGTGGCCGATTTTGGCCAAGATTATCGAATATTCGGATTAAAGAAGCAACACGGACTACAATTAAATTAAATAATTATTCTCCTTAAGAAAATCTATTATTATTTTTATTGTGCCTCCACGTAACCATCCCCCATGACCAATATCTGGCTACGACCCTGCATAAAAACTAACATGCGCGGCCAAATGCAACAAGAACCATCCGCTGGCACGACGATTTAAACTACAAGATACAGCTGTCATTGTCAGGCGACTTGGTATCCTATAAATCGATCGACACAGTTTGCGATGCCAACGAAGCTGTAAATTATCTAACAGAGTTTCTATACTCACTGGATTGGCCAGGCATGCCACCACACCTTCTAAGACTGAAAGTTGGATCTCCGGTTATTTTACTTTGAAATTTGAACCCACCACGGCTGTGTAATGGCACGCGATTGGTAATTAAAAGATTAATGAAAAACATTATAGAAGCCACCACTTTGAATGGCAAATTCCGAGACGAAAATGTTTTGCTGCCACGTATTCCACTGATTCCCACAGACATGCCAATTGAATTCAAACGCGTTCAATTTCCGATTAGATTGGCATTCGCAATGACAATGAATAAGTCGCAAGGCCAAACAATGTCTGTCTGCGGCTTAGATTTTAAAACACCGTGTTTTTCACACGGACAATTATAGGTGGCATGTTCTCGCGTGGGCAAACCAGCGAGCTTATTAATTTGTGCTGGCTAAAAACGAACTGACAAAAAATATCGCACACTCGATTGCTCTTCGAAATTAATATTGATTTTTTTTATATTTATGTTCCTTAATAAAATACCTTGAATTGAGAAAATGAATGGTTAGTGTTTTTTGTTTTTATCGGCGGTCATCGTCTACATATAATTTATATGGCAGAACGTTTGCCGGGTCACTTGGTATATTAATTCTGAGGCGGTACGATGTTCTAAAATTCTACAAATAATTTATATGGTTAAAGTTCTGAGGCGATACGAAGTTCGCCGGATCAGCTAGTACACAGTATAAATTCTTGTTGAATAGATCTCACATTATTGTTTGAATTGATAGCCAAAGTTTAAATTATCATATTTTAGGTGTCATCGATACAGAATTGGAAAGAAACAGTAAGATGCCTTTGAAAGATAAGGAGTTCCTTCACATATTGAGGCAAGTTATTAACAACTTAGGCTATAGAACCTATAGACCTGGCATTCCCTATTAAATACCCACAATGTTATGAAGCCACAGTTCAACATGGAGAGGGGAGGCGGGGATGTAAACAAACGCACTCTGTTTATTTTGTTGATTATGACCATGGGCCTATGCCCATTATAAAGTTACTAGCAAAAAGCCCGTCCACGGACGGGCATCTAGACCCGATTGGTTGGAAACTCGATTGATGTGCAACTCGTCCAGGGGCCCTATTCTTGAACTTAGTCGAATTCATTTGCATGCGAATTGTTCGCATGGGTAAGTTTCGCTTAAGATTGTTCGATCACTAAAAATGGTACCTAAATTCTTGAATGGCACACGAAATTCACTTCACACACGATTATTTTTGCATGGTAAGTTTCACACACGATTGATTGAAGAATGCCAACGAATGCTATTCCGTGCGAAAAAACGGCTCGACCACTAGTATTGCGTCATTATACAGGGACATATGCAAAATTTAAAATGCACTTCTTGGTATTATCAATAATAAATTATTATAAATACAAATTTTTCCTTATTTAGTGATATTATACAAATTTATTAAATATATGATAATAAATTACATAATAGGTGCTCTAATTATCTGAAAAAAAATTGCAAATGCACTTCTCGATATTGCAAATAAAAAATGATTAAGTAGGTATAAATAATTCTTTTATAAAAATAATTTTTAAAATTTTAAATAAATAAAATTTATTTTAAAAAAATAATAAAGAGAAATAATAATTTCCAATTTTTTTTTTTTTAGACTTTCGCACACGATTGCATGTTTCTCCTACTTATGCATGTTTCTCATGCGCAAATATTCGTACACGATTGCTCGAAAATACCAATTTTTCATTCGCATACGAAAATGAGTGTAGCACGAATAATTTCATGCGAGAAGCATTCGTACACGACTACTCGAGAATACCAATTCATCATTCGCATGCGAAAGTGGCCAAGTTTCGCATGCGAATGAATTCGACTAAGTTCAAGAATAGGGCCCCAGGGGGAGTACCGTCGTCGGTACTTTAATATATTTTTCGGTTGGTAAAAAAATTCGACCAATCAGATTGTTTCTTTTTTCACCAAAAAATGACACGCTGGAGGAGCCAGAGCCAGAGCCGGAGCAGCAGAGTGCTGGGATTTTATGTATTAAGATAAATAAAAATTTTATTTTTAAAATTGTTTTAACTTTTGTTACGTTATTGTTCGGGTTGGGGGGGGTGGGTTTCGCAATTTGTTACGATCTGTTACAAGGGGGGAGGAGTAAAAAACATCAAAAATTGCGTTATGTAATTTGCCCATTATTTTAGGACAATTGGAAAGGAAGAGTACGAGAACTTAGAGACAAAATAACAGCTTTAGAAGAACAGAATAACGAACTTCAGAAGAAAGTCGAAGAAGTAAGGGAGCTTAAGGACATAATAAAAATATTAGAAGAACAGAATAATGAACTTCAGAAGAAAGTCAAAGAAGTAAAGGATTTAACTATTAAAAGATACGAAGATATTTTGGCAAGTGTTTTTACACCAGCACAAATGCGAAAATTAATTACAGGTAACGAAAAACAAATTATTTGGTCTTCAGAGGATATTGCCTCTGCTATTTCACTAAGCAGCGTTAGTCCGAAAGCTTATAGATTTTTAAGGGCTAATAATTATCCACTACCAGCATTGTCAACATTAAGAAACTGCGGGTTTCCAATATTGATATAAATCCAGGAATTTTAAAAAGTGTAATAGAATTATTGAAAAAGAAAGCTTTAGATTTAAATTCTACTGACTGAATATGTGTGCTAACGTTTGATGAAGTTTATCTTTCAAACAAAATTGAAATCGATAAAAAACAGCAATAGGTGTTGAAGAAATACCTACTAAAATTTATTCAAATGGGAGATCTACGTTTCTTATATTTCAACTTAAATAATAATTACATCACACTAAAAAAATAAATTTTATGATTTTTTCAGTATTAATTGGTATAATTCGTAAAAAAATTAAATAGCCTTTTTTCCCAACATTATATTCATTATGAATCTTGTCCAGACAGCATAAATCTTGTCAGACAGTTATGGTCGCATTGGAAGCAGCCATTATATTATGATTTTGATCAACCATTGGTTACGGAAATTCTCAATCAATTAATTTCGGAACTGTACCATGCAAATTTTATATTTGCTTTGTATATGGGTACAATGGGTATTTAATATGGGTACCGGAAATATTGCCTTGTGATCCAAATTATTAGTTGCACATGACAAGAATTGTTATTTTGCTCATCCTTGTGACGATTCTTTAAGAATTTTTGTATATGCGGACGTACCACATTTGATAAAACTGGCTCGAAATCATTTAATAGATCATGGTTTTAATTTGGGTGATGAAATAAAGACTCAAACAATTTAAGACCAACAATATATATCCGACAAGGGGACAAAGACGTACCCAAAGATATCATCAACTTCCCAGTAGTCGTCAAAACAACTGGATAAGGATGACTAAAATTCCTAAACCCAGCCCGCTCTAAGAAAAAACCTGCGACCAACAACGACCAACCCCAAATACCAATATATTTTTCAATATTTTGGATATTTTTCATTTTATTTCCCCTATAACATTTATTAACCCCCCCCCCGCTGGAATTTTTGAAATATAAAATTTCTCGAAGCACTGCCACAATATATTCAGTGTTTTTAAAGCATATTTAATATTTATAGCTCACAACTGCCTTTTCGAAACTAAATTCAAACCACCATCAAATCGGTCAATTTGGATCATCAAGTGAGACAAATGTAAACTAATAAGTCATCAGTTGTACACTAAAATATTGTTTATTTGTTACACATAAACTTAACAATACATTTAGGAATAAAATATTATGAAATATTCATAATGATTCTTGTGAATCTGCAATTTGATGACACTAAACTAATAATATAACAAATCACAAATAACTAATATAATTATGATTTCAATAATCACATAACATATTATATAATCCTACTTATTTTGAGAAAATCAAAATATATCATTGAAGGAATACCTACTAAAATTTATTCAAATGGGAGATCTACGTTTCTTATATTTCAACTTAAATAATAATTACATCACACTAAAAAAATAAATTTTATGATTTTTTCAGTATTAATTGGTATAATTCGTAAAAAAATTAAATAGCCTTTTTTCCCAACATTATATTCATTATGAATCTTGTCCAGTAATATGTTGGCCTATTTAAGTTTCATGTGGTACTTAGTTTATTTCTGCTAATAAACTTGATCAAACATAGATAACTTATACATAAGTATATTATGAAAATGATATGAAAGTCACAACAAACTTGACAATTAATCTTTTTTTGTAATTTTCAAATAGCATAACGAAACAGTGCCTACACAATATAATATATAAAAAAAACTGTCACCACAAACGTGCGGCAAGAATTTCAAAGTGAATGTCATGTACCAATTTTTTCAAATTTGCAATCTAAAATAACACTACTAGCGATGTATAATAGAAATTAATAAGTGCACCACTACTTACACACCAATGTAAGAAGTCCATCTACAAATAAATAAAAGGAAAATAAACATGGCAACATGCAAATTAAAAATGATATAAAACTAGAAAGCGTATACAATTTCAATTTTCATTGAATTTAAACAGCCCAGTCGGAGTTATTCGTCAGTCATTTCAATAAACTGTGCGCTAACATCCTTAGTGCAATCTCCTTTATTAGTGAATACATATTTATAGTAACTTCCATCGGCACATATAACTAAAAAAAGTTAAATCGGTAAAGAAATTTAAATTAAGTTGAGACTTACCAATTATTGAATAATTATCTGCACCGAAAGCGCACACACAAGGTGGTCCATTCGGAACGGTGAATTTACAAAATGACCAATTTGAAGAAAAATATTTAGGTAGAAAAGTTGCATGAGCTAGGGTTGATTGTTTATTTAATTTTGGATTATCTAACGCAAAAATGTGTACCGTTCCATGATCAGATGCAACACATAGGTAAGTTGATGCTTGATTAAAATTTATGCAATATATAGAGGCCTAAAATCATTTAATTAAAAACCTGTTATCTGCAGTATAACCAGAGCTGGGACTAATTTATAAAAGTATCTAGTACTGCGATGGAGAAGATTGGGGAGGAGGGAGAGCTACGTAATGGTGCCGTACCAAAATATCTGATATGTATATTATAATCTTCAATAAACTATCAAGATAATTTTAAAAGTATTTGTCCCAGCTCTGGCAGCGTTACACATACCTGATTTGCACCTCTCCTTAATTCGGCAACCTTTTCACCGGTAGTGGTTTCGAAAACACGAATCAACGTGCCTTTTTCACTTGCAGTAGCCAATCTGGTGCCTTGTACGTTGAGAGATATACAACTAAGAGAGGTTTCGTGTGCAGATATGTCTAGAGGGATTTTTTCCGTATTAGCAAGATCGATAACTTGCACATAACCTATTCTACGACTAGGAAAAGCAAGTAGAGAATTGTTGCTGTTAGGACACAAAACACACAATCCTTTTGGATTTTGACTGGTTTCGAAAACATGTAACTGTTGGGGATTTTGAGTAAATGTATAAACTTTTATTAGTCCTTCTAAAAATGAGATGTTCATTAAACAAGAAGTACATAAAATAAAAGGAAATTACCTAACACCACAACAATTCGGTCTCTTCTTAACTTAACCGCTAAAACTGGTGCATTAAATTCTAACACTATGGATACTGTTTTCTTCAAATCGTCCCAGATTAATACCTTATTTCTAGGACATGACCCTTTATTACCATCTCCAACTAAAGCTAAGTAATTGCATCTAAAGAGCATTTCGATATAACTAAGTCCACCATCGGGAAAATCTCTCCTCTCTTTTTCTTTCATGGGATCGCAGTTGTAAACGCGAAATCCTGTCGTTGTTGCACACGCAAAACATCCTAAATATTATATGATTTACAAAACATCAGAAAAATATCGTAAAACTAACCTTGATCTTGATTAAATCCGACGTATTCTAAACCGTTACGGAATTGATTTATGGTGCCTAAATTCATATCGATCCAAATTTCATAACAAATTAAAGCACTTTTTTATTAACAATTACTTATCTTTATCCAAAGTTCATCGCTTTAATTTTAACCTCAAATTCAGGAAAATTTATAAATAAATAAAATGTCACGAGTGGAAGTTTTTGAAATGACAGCAGCGTTGTTTTGTTCAGGACCGGACCCAGAAGTAAGTAAAATAGTTACTCACAAATATTCGGACACACTTGACACATTGTAAATTATACCTAACGAAGACTTTTTTATTATACAAAAATCGCTTTTACAGCAACATTTATTAGATATTTTTTGTTGAAAATTTTATTTTCGTAATTTTTGTTTATACCGGCTGATCGACACCGATCATAGAAAAATAAGTTAGAAAATTCTTCTTTTTAATTCCTGCTTTTACCATGAGAACAGCTGAAACTGAAATATGTGTCAGTTTAAAGAGAGTTTTTTTACACGTCAAGAGACACCCAACACTTAATGTTTTCAACTGAATTTTCATTAAAAACTAAATAAAAAAAGCTATAAAATTATTAGTCGCTTTGTTTCAATTGTTATTGCCATTGTTTTGTTATCTTGCACTGGTTGCATTACCTGTGCGCAGGACTCTTTATAGTTGACCGATGGGTTTACTTTTTAGGAATTCCATTTTTAACTTTGAACGTCATTTTGTTGTTGTTGTTGTGTGTTGTTTTGTGCGTGATTTATATTAACATGTTAAATTAATTTGGTTTTCAAACTACATTCTAGTTTAGATTTCGAGTTAAACCAAACAAAAGCTTTAGTAAAATTATAAAGTGTGTTTGTACTCATACCTAAAAGTGTGAGTGCGGCAGGCGTGCCTTCAGACGGTGCTCTTGGTGTTTTTATTTTGTGTTTTTATGATTTTGATTATTATGAAATAATATACATTTATACATTCTTAAAAATCATAAGCATTACATTTTCTTATCTACTTGATATCCACTGTATCATATTCTAGAGAAAAAAAAACATTGCTGAGACTGATAAACTTTGCGAGGTTTATATTTTCATTATTTTATTTAAACTCTAGTTTGAAGTACTGCATTCAAAATAATTTTAAACTCTTCTTTCTCACAAACGATTGCTTAGAGCACTTTTAAAAAATAGTTGTTTGCTTAATTTTAGTGCTCTTTTAGCCTACCAAAGCTTGTTCCAATCCTCGAGTTACACTTGAGAAATTCTCATTTTTATTTATTTTTTGTGGTAAATTACTGACTACTCCTGTGTAAACTTTACTTGAAATTTGAAGTGCTATCTTTTATAGACTTAAACTAGATTGATGATAATCAATTTCAAATATTGAGATTAATTTTTTTTTATCAATTACTACTTTTTCGTTAATTAGACCTGACGATTGGCAATAGAATCGTGAAATAATAGCGCATTTTGCAAGATCTTGGCCATATTTTGCTTTGCAAAAATAGAATTATCTCCAAGGTGCCTTTACCAGAGGCAGCTCAATGCCTTGCATATTTTGTGTTGGTATTTTTTAAGTTATTTTGTACTATGATATGACTATAAAAATATTTATTGTTATCTATGAACAAAAGTGTTAATTTAGAATTATCATTATAAATCGTACAAAGTTCAATATTGCAATAAACAAAACAATAATTACACAAATATAAAAAATATATATAGTACTTATCACTTTAGAGATACATTTTAGTTAAATAATTAACTACAACTGCTGACCCCACACCTAATACGAAGACTAAATAATAAGTAAGTGATTTCAGAGCGAATGGCGAACGAAGCGATAACAATCTAGTTAAAGACTTAATTTTTGAATCGGAATAAGGCGGATAACGAGCAGAACTCAACTTTTCGCCAAATTTACTCAAATTTTTAATGAGAACACTCTTCTTATGAACAAATGTGTCAAAACTGTACTTTCCATGATAAGCTCCCATGCCACTTCCTCCAACACCGCCAAAGGGTAAACTATCCACCGTCAAATGCATTATTGTATCGTTAACGCACACACCGCCGCTTGAGGTATTCTCAAGTATCAAATCCGTAACTTTTTTGTCATCTGAAAAAACGTATAAAGCCAATGGTTTCTCATTTAAATTTATATATTTAATCGCATCTTGAATGTCATCGACGTAAATTAAAGGCAATATCGGTCCAAATATCTCTTCTTCCATTATGGGATCGCTAAATTTAACATCGGTCAAAATGGTTGGTTGAATAAACCGTTCTTTTGGATCAATTTCACCACCCACTACTATTTTACCAGACTGCAAAAGCTTATTCAATCGGGAAAAATGGTTATCATTGATAATGCGACAGAGATCGGGTGACTGTTTGATATCGTTTCCGTACCATTCTTCCAAAACCTTTTTAGCACTTTCTATAAATTTTTCTCCAACATCTCTCTTGCACATTAAATAATCTGGAGCTACGCAAGTTTGTCCAGCATTCAAACATTTTCCCCATAAAATACGGCGTGCTGCTATATCAATATTTGCTGATTTATCCAGATAAACTGGACTTTTTCCTCCCAATTCTAAAGTTGTAGGTGTTAAATGTTTATTGGCTGCTGCGTGTACTAACTTTCCAATTCTAGTGGAACCAGTAAAAAAGATATAATCAAATTTTTGTTCCAGCAAATGCTGGGTTTCTGTGGGGCCGCCAATAAATACTTGATAGCAGTCGTTATCTAAATAGTTTGGCAGTAATTTAGCTATCAGGTCAGCTGTTGCTGGTGCTAATTCGGATGGTTTAACAATCACAGTATTGCCAGCTGCAATAGCACTAGCTAAAGGCATTAATGTAACTTGCAATGGATAATTCCAAGCTCCAATAATCAAAATCAAACCGTAAGGATCGTTTTTAATAATAACGTCATCCATAATATTTGGTATTCCTTTTTCTGGCCTTTCTGACGTATTCCATTTCTTAAAATTTTCAATCACATGTTTGCAGTCATTTTGTACGAATAATATTTCTGCAAGTACAGATTCTTGCTTGCTTTTTCGCAAATCTTTGGATAAAGCTTCGATAAACTCTTGGGTGTTTTCTTCATAAAAACGTAACAAATTTTTAAGTTGTTGTTCGCGAAATTCTAGCGACTTAGTTTTGCCGTTTTCAAAGGCGTTTCTTGCGGACGTTACCATTTCTTGGGCGCTCTTCATATTGTGAAAGTTATCGATATCTGCAAAAAAAATTAAATATTAGTTTTCCATATTTTTAAAAGAACTGTTTGTAGGTAAGCAGTACTTAAAATCCATTTTGTATCTTGTTCGCATTTAAAATTTTTTTCCTGAGGAATATATTTAAATATTCGGCTATGGGAGGTGCAAACAAAACTTTTCTTATTTGTAATCATTATGGCACAATTAAATTAAAATAAATTAGAAAATATAACAGTAATAATATTATTTATTTGACAGTGAATCATATAAAAATGAACGTTTAGAGTAATTTTATAATTTTAATTTGACTTTTAATATAACGTTAACGTAACATTTGACAGTGACACTAACAATTTGCTTTCGCAGCTAATTAAGGTTATGATTTATCATTTGAAAGAGAAATAATCTAATAGATGGCGTAGTTCACATTCTAAAAAATTGAAGGCAATGAAATTTGCAACAAAACAAAACGTTAAGCAGGTTTCCAACCTTCATCCGGAACTGATACACTTCAAAAGGTTTGAGCAGCAGCTGGCGGACCGGGTGACGGGAAAATGGGCCAACGGTAAACCCCCCCTGGTTATGTCACTAATATTAAACCAAGAATATAATTTCCAACGTATCTGTTATTGGTTCATTCAATTAATTACCAGGAAACTGTCAGTCAATCCTTACCACGATTAAGTGTCTAGATTTTAGGGTAGATCCGAGATTTGTCAAGGTTGCATTTGTCAAAACCAACCCTTCACGCCCTCCGCTCCGGTCCCTTCTGCTCCGGGCGCTCCGAACCGCTTTGACAAACGCTGTGTTCACTATAATTATTCCCCAAAACAGCTCCCACACTCGGCCAAGTATGCTACCAGGAAGGGGTTGGATCACCCTCGACGTGGACTCAACGCTGTGATATTCACGACTATATAATTAACTAGAACACTCCCTTAAGTTACTTATACGTTTCGTTTCACTTAATGTTTTTATTCTTTTTATTCGATTGATTCACTTTTTGATTATTTTGATTATTCGGTATCTTTCCATTCTTAAATTCTTAAATAAAAGAATTATAATATCATTGATTTTAATATACTGCTCCGGTGGTAAATTTATAAATTGCACTAAAAACATAATAATTAAACTAAAACTTCTTTAAGCGCTTCATAAGGTTTTTTAATTGACTAATGATAAAGTTAATGGAAGTCAAATGAACAACATGGAAAAGATCAATCAAGCCTTAATTGCAATAAGTACAAAAAAGTTTTTTAAATCTTGACTTTTTAAAAGTTGTAAAAGTGCGCACGATAAATTAATTTTGTTGCTTTAACAAGTTAATCGGCTTAGCTTACTGAAATTCATAAAAAGATCTCACAAATAATGAAAGATTAAAATTTTAAAATCTTAGAATATATTAGAATTATTTGTTTCTTAATTTTATTGTCAAATTTTTAATTTTTTAAATTTCAAGTGCTTAAGTTTGCAGGATGCATAAACCCTAGTGCAATGGTTTGCATAGGAGAGACTGGAGTCATTTGACTGCAGAGATCAGTTGACCAAGTCAACTTTTTTCAGTAATTGAAAATATTTTGTATTTCAATATAGAGGACAAATAAAGAAATAGTAATAAAATATCTGAATAATTGTAATTGTATATTCGTAAATTCGATTATGATTAATTTAAATAAATGTTTTTAAAAGTTGAAAGCGCAAATAAAAATAAATAACTAATAGTCACTTTCAGTTAAGTTTACTCAAGAGTAATGGTGTACTGTCATCATCACTAAAAGAACGATTTACATAAGGAAACGCAAAAAGAAAACTAATGGGGGTTAATAAATTGACACTGATGAATACAATTTAATAAAATTTTCTTCAAACCAATTTAAAGCGTAGTAAATTTTAGCATTACTTTTCTAAAACATAGCTGACCCGGCGAACTTCGTATCGCCTCAGAACTTGAACCATATAAATTATTTGTAAAACTCTAGAACATCGTACCGCCTCAGAATTAATATACCAAGTGACTCGGCGAACGTTCTGCCATATAAATTATAGCTGGATACCCGGCTTCGCCCGGGGTCTCTTTAAAAATAAAATACTTTGCATTAGTCTACGTACTCGAACGATTTCCAATCTTGCTTTCCGTTACTCGTTTGACCAGTGAAATATATTTGCAGAAACTTTGGATTTTGTTGCGGTACTGGGAGGAACGAACCGATTTGGTGATATATTTGGCCTTGCACTTTGAATGTGGGCATGTAACCGGTGTTGTAAACAATGTTTGTTGCCCCGAATGAAGTCATTTGAAAGCATGAATTGTACTTGCGAATGTTTTGCAGGAAGTGTTTTGAAATTGGAGTGGTGCCAGTAAGGTAACTCAGAAATGGCTCAGGTGGATCAATCAGCGGTGGCAAAACAACTTTGCCGTTCGAACAACACATTCCTGGTGATTCCTTAGCGAACTTCAAAACACGACAATGCAAGCAAACTAAATTCATTGGTCCTATTACTACATCCCTGTGATTTCTGTAATCGTAATCTTTGTCGTAATGAAATGCTTCCAAGGTTAAATCCAATGTTTGTCTTAATCGAGCCAACCGTAAGCGGTTGGCATCAAGTCGTCCGATACGTTGTTGGGGCATTTCAGCAGCTCTAGACGTTGAAGCTCTATTGCGGTTTTGTGAAAGCCGAGCTTCACGTTCTTCCTCCGTTTCAGCAGCTCTAGACGTTGAAGCTCTATTGCGGTTTTGTGAAAGCCGAGCTTCACGTTCTTCCTCTGTTTCAGCAGCTTTAGATGTTGAAGCTCTATTGCGGTTTTGTGAAAGCCGAGCTTCACGTTCTTCCTCCGTTTCAGCAGCTCTAGACGTTGAAGCTCTATTGCGGTTTTGTGAAAGCCGAGCTTCACGTTCTTCCTCCATTTCAGCAGCTCTAGACGTTGAAGCTCTATTGCGGTTTTGTGAAAGCCGAGCTTCACATTCTTCCTCCGTTTCAGCAGCTCTTTTTTCCCTGAGTTTCTTAGCTTTTGATGATTTATTTCCAACAGCTGCTTTTTTTGGTGGCATTGAATGTATTTTATCTAAGATGAGTTTAACAATCTAACAAAGTAGTCTCTATTTTCACAGAAACTTTTACATTTGTACTGAAAGGGTAATGTCCTATATAGGGAAGTTAATCCAATTATCCGTTGATCCGTCGATCCGTTGATCCGTCGATCTGTTGATCCGATGAATAGGCACTATTTGCCACATATTTTATTAAAGTTTGTTGAAAGCCGTTTTAAAGTAGCCTATCTTCTTCGCAGCATTGTAATTAGCTTATACACCAAATTTCATAAAGATTGGTCAAGCGGTCTAGGAGTCTATAAGGAACATACATACATACATACATACATACATCCATTTTTATATATATAGATTACACACTATAATTCCTAAACAATTACTACCTTAATCCTAAATGAATTTCCCTTTGTCTTTGGATCAGTTTACCATATCCAAAATTTTAGTGAAATTTACCATTGACCCAGTTTCGTCTTTTAAAAATTTGGATAAAATTTGGCTTTGGCCGAAGTTACCATTTTCAGGTATGATTTTGGCCCAGTTTAACTTACCCCGAAGGACATACTGCTACTGTAAACAATCTTCATTTTCATTCCACAAAATCACAAGTTTTTAATGAGGAAGTGGCAAAATCTCTGATCTCTGACAGTACCTCTCGCCTTTCGCAGTTCTGATTAGTTCGTTCATTTATTACCAATTAAAAATTCCGGTTTTTTGATTAATAAGATATGCGACTTGATTGGACCATTTGGTACTGAATGTTAGATTGGTATTAAATTTTCAAATAATAATCTAAAAAACTTGACGATCTAAAAAATTCTGACGATCTAAATAATAAGAAGGTTGGAAACCGTCAACTCCGCTCCGAACAAACAGGTATAGAGAGTAATCCGTAAATGGTGGTATGAAGTGAGAAGAAATTACATTTGAATGATAAAAGGATTAATTTAAATTTAAAGTTTAAAGGTAACTGTAATTCAACTCGTTTATTAGTCCAGTCACTGGAGACATAAGAAGATGCTTTCGCTACAAAAGGTCAAGGAAAGTTCTAATTTGGTGGATTTGTACAGTTTGGTATCCTAATTAATAATCCGAGTTTGCGACCTTGAGCGACTGCCGCTCATATTGGAAAAATGGTACCATCAAAAACCAGTTTTTTGAGAATATCTTCTCTCCAGTGCCACCTATGTCAAAAATAGTTATTAGAAACGGCAAAATTCTTTTCGGACTTATACCACCAAGTTCAGGCTTGGAATGATTTACTCGAGAGTCCAGAGCAATAAGGTTGTGAAAGGAGCAAGATTGGGCTTACTCCAGTGAAAACAACAAAAGATCCAGCACCCAAAGCACTCCTGAAAATTATTTCGTGCAAGTGCAAGAAGGGGTGCGGTTGAGCATTGTAAGCTCTGAAGACGACGACGATGACGAGAATGGGAAACCTGAACGTTGCGAAATTATTGGCACAGGAAGTCGAAGAAGACAACGAAGATGAAAACTTGGAAGAGGAGGGAAGAAATTTGCAAGAATCTATTGATATAAGTGAGCCTGGACTATCCAGGAGATCGAAACGGAAGAATAGACATCAGTAAATAACGAATCGGGGATTAGGCCTACTGGGGATACCACATAAAAAAATGCGCCTTTTATTACTCTACCTCATGGTGGTGCGTAAATGAGTAAAAAAATGGTAGTACGTATTTATTAAGTACTCGGTATTTATTGAAATTTCGAGAAAAAATGTAGCGGTTTTGCGAATTGTAGAAATTTGCTGAGTTTGACTCTGCTGTAACTCGTGAACTATTCATTTGATTGAAAAATATTTTTTACAAAAGTTGCAGGAAATTTCATGCTCTATAATTTTTTTAATAACTATTTTTGACCTAGGTGGCACTGGAAAGAAGATATTCTTGAAAAACTGGTACTATTTTGGTACTATTTTTCTAATATGGCGGCGCGAGCGGCGGTCACTCAAGGTCGCAAACTCGACATATTAATTAGGACACCGAATTGTACAAATCTACCAAATTAGAACTTTCATTGACCTTTTGTAAGTCAGAACCTACCCATTGCCTGGACTGCATCTGTACTTTGGAAATTTATTCTCATCGGTGAAAAACCATTGTCGTATGACGTTTATATTGCAGAACTAGATTTTAGGGTAGATTCAAAATTTGCTGTGGTGGCGTTTATCAAAAAAACGTTTTGACAAACGCTATACTCACTAAAAATATCCCCCTAGAGCGGTTCTACTTGCTTCCGCTCGGGCCGCTGCGCACAGCTTTTGACGAAAGCAACTACGACAAACCACGGAACCACCCTAAAAACTAGTTCTGCGTTTGCCTAAATGAAAACTCTGTTCAATAAATACTAGTTCAAAGATCTATACTAAGGGTATATCTGAGCACAAGTACCGATAACAGAATACTCGCGAAGAACAGTGGTTAAATCCCTATCTATTAAAATGCACGTAAAATTTCGATTTTTAAATGCCGTTTTCTGGAAAACTAATAGATAATCCAGCTTGAATTTTTTTTAAATGCTTAGAAAATTGTCCTCCAATAGTCTATAGTCTTTGGCAGAGAAATAAATAATAAGAATAAGAAAGCCAAATTATTTGTCAAAAATGTTTAAATTTCTAAATTTAATACCCATTTTTAAACCCCTTGCGCCCAACAGTCTACAGCAGTATTTACAAATATTTTATTTCGGCGAGGGGGCATGTCCGTTTAGGGTCTCCTTAGGTATAAGGGCGCAAAAATAGCATAATATAGTTTTATGGTAAATTAAAATCCGGTACACGTCATTCAATATTTGTGACGTAATATCTGAATTCTGCAAAATAAATCTTAGAATGTTTAGAATAAAAATTTAAAAATTATTTAAAAACAAACTCTTATCGTAATTAATAGCAGTTCACTTTATACCGTGAACTGGAAGAGTAAGGTAGTAATTTACACCGTCAAAAGCATAATATGCTTTTATATTATTAAACAATTATTTTATAATAACTACTGGTATATTTTATATATTCATATAATCAATTTATTTGTACTTGCAGTATAAATTATTATTTATTTTAGTGTAATACATTTATTACATAATAATTAATAACTATTTACTTACTGTATCGCGATATTCAATGCCAGGTTGCACCTTGAGAACTTGAATCTTTCTCAAGTTAGATTATATTAATTTTAATTTTTTAATTTAAAAATTGAATTGATTGGAATAAATAAAAAATAGACAAAGAGAAAAAAGCCACTGTAAGACTTCACCATAAGAAGACTTAAATGAATATATTCAGTGTATATTCATGTATTTGAAAGGAAAGTAGATAACAAATGAGTAGAGAAGCTAGAAAAGACTGAAACCACCTTTTTTTCTCAGTCCGAATTTGATTAATCGAAATTTAATTCGCGGATTAATTTAATTAAGATGTATGATTAAAATTAATTAAAAAGGTTTAAAATTTCAATAAATAAATTGGAAATTATTTGGCAGCTTTTTAATCGGCATTATTTTACACATCCCTATTTGTTAAAAATTAAACAATTATTCATTAAATTCTACTTAATTTTTTTAGAATTAATTTTATTGTTTTAAATTAATTTAAGTTTTTCTTTTCTCTAATTTAGTTTTCTATAATAAAATAAGCATGGATATACGGTACCCCACAATTTTGGAAAAATTGTTGAAAATTGAACAAAAATTTGTTGAATAACGCTTTTCGCGGGAATACTTTCGCTGCAAATTATACATCAATAACAATTGAATTTCAATATGACAGCATTAAATTAAACAGCTGAAAAGAATTCCTCTAATTTTTAAAATAATTTTTTTTAATGGATCCAAATGGATGGAATGACCATGGATCACCTCGACCTCTCGCAGTAGCTTTTTAAAATATTTACATACATAGTATGTATTTTACAATAAAGAGTTTCCCATGCAGTATTAATTGCCTCTTTTTGTTGACAACATAATTTTATAGTAACAAAGCATGACTGTGTGATTTCATAATCACACACCTTTAACCCTTTAATACGTGACGTGTACACCTACTTAATCATAATTCAATTTTGAAAAATCGTTAATAAATTTGATTCAAACTTGAACTTATTTTTCGTTATTTACTTTACAACGGTGTAGCTAGTTTTCATAAACTTGAATATGCAACAGACTCCTGTAATTGGAATTTAAACTGCAATACCTAGTAATAATGTAGAATTCATAAATATTATGGATTATTGCGTATTACTATAAAAAAATGTAACTTAGTAACAGAGGAATAGTGTTGTGCGTGATTAAAATAAGTCATCTACTAAAAATAACCCCCTACGTTAACAAATACTGCACTTCTATTGAAAGAATTACTAAATTGATTAATTATTACCAAAAATACTAATTTTACTTACAGTTTGGGTAGGTAATATTTGAAAACTTGGTCTGCTCGAATCGAAGACAACTTGTAAATTGAATGAATAACTACTTAACTGATTAATTTAATTATAAACATCAAAACATCAGTGTTCACTTACAAACGTCGACCATAACAGTGGATATCATTCACACAATGTATTATTGAATTACACATCAAATGTGAACAGTGGTATAATTTAACTTAAATGGTTAGATTACCCGATATGACTCGTAAAAATATTATAGATAAGAGAATTATATTACATGCTGAACTATTTCAGTACCGTATCTGCGAATTTTAAAACAAATTTAAAAACCGACAGATAAAAAAATAATACTTTTTCGTTTAACTTTGCGCATTAAAAATAAATTCAGCTTTGTAATCTAAATTTAAATTAAAAGTAAACTTGATAGGTATTGGTACCAAATTTTGTTTTTCGACATCTAAGATTTTAATTTAAAATGCCATTATTATTTTTCAAAAATGCGATTTTAAACTGTCTTTATATCTAATATCAAAATTTGGTAACATCCGTTTCTACAAAGCTTGCCATCTTCGCAAAATATAGTTTACATTTTCAAATATATTGCTATGAGATAGCTCTATAAATTGGGGTTGATACAAAATTCCAACTTTTAATTTCAATTCAAATTAATTTTTTTAATTCAATTTAATCTATGTGAGTTATATTTAGTGCAATACGATTGAAACGCAACAGTAAAAAGCATAAAAAACATTTTATGGTATAACTCTTCTTTCTTCTAATCAGCATCCCATGTTTTTTTTCAAATTTTAGCATAAAATATCACAAACACAAGAGCCGATTCACGACATGACTTGTTATTTTTATTGTTCTTGGCAAAGTCCTCTTCCGTTACTTTCAAAAATTTAAAAACTTACATTAAGATAATTATTTTCTAAATAAAACATTTTTGTAACCATTCTCATAGCCCAAGGTTAGTTTATAAACGAAGCATGTCAACATTTAAAATTTTATTCCATAAACCTAAGGGGTGGCCACCTGAGAAATTTGTTATCCCACAAGAGGAATTTCTTGTCTTTCTGGAAGGAAATTGAAGAAATTTATTTTTTTGGCAAACTTACTTAAAACATTGGAATTTGGAAATCTTTTGCGATAGTAACTAAATTATACTTGGGAAGGATGAAAAACGAATAAACAACATTCATACTACTAACATTACACAAACATCCAAAAATGTCTCAGTTTATGTTAAATATTAAGTTATAAACTCTACTATAAATTGGGTATTTCTCCAAGATAAGGTAAATAGACTTATTTTATAAAATTTTAAACATCGCCATCATATCAGACAGATTTATGTAGTAAAATTCTTACTATAAATAGTATATTATGATTTTTGCAATTATTTCATTAAATATCAAAACATTTTGCCGATTCCAAAAACAAAGCATTTTTTTTCTTTATTTTAATTTATTTAGAACCGTTCTGTTATTCCCATTAATATATTATCAAGTTGCATTTCACACTCATTGTTAAAAGCACTTTAATAATGCATGCTTTAGTAGGGTGCTAACCTATCTACGGTGAGTCGAATAATAACTCAGACATGCACTAACCAAAAATATAAAAAAGTTCCAAAAATGTTAACGCTTAAACAATTGAATAGTATAAATTATAGTCTAAAAATAACTCCGACAGTGTATGTAGTACGTAACTTTAGCTTTGCAAGTTGCACAAAAAATTATGTTTTCAATAAATATTTTATGGGGTATTCATTACGTTTGATAACCTCCCTCAAATGTTTGGGCATATTATTGATAATTTTTTTTAGATATTTTGTATCAATAAGAGCCCATTCTTCCTGTAAACGGCGAATCAACTTTTGCTTACTGGTTATAGGGGTGGTTCTTTTTCTTCTGTCCAATTCACCCCATAGATTTTCAATGATGACATTGGGGAGGTTCATAATGCCGTCTATTATGATTAAGTTACACACTCCCTCGGTGGAAATACAGCCCCAAACAAGTACGTTTCCGCCACCGTGTTTTACAGTTCCGCGTAAATTCTGCGAATCGAGCTCCATGTTGGCTTTACGCCAGACCATCATTCGACCATCGGACTCAAAAATTTTGTATTTGCTTTTGTCAAATCGTGTGGATAGTATATCACTCAGCTGCGCCTCGTGATATACGATCTGCCTCGTGTTTAATATCCCTGTTGTAAATGACTTCATACAGAAACAATTAAAAAAAGTTTTATGGGTCTCTAACAAACGGTTTAGAGGCCCGTATACAAAGTTGTTAATAAATTTTTTAAAATTTTAAACTAAAAAAAATTACTAGCATGATGCTGTTGATTCACAAAGAAGGCTAACGCTCAACTACGTCATGCGATAAAAATACTGCAATAACGCGTTAAATTGACAGCAGCATATTTATTTATTTATTTATTTATATACAGTATTTATGCCGAGATTTCAGTCAATGCATAGTGATCAATCAGATAATAAAAAATTAGTCCATGCGATTGCTAATCAATCTGCATCTATACGCGCTGGGCCAAGGATGCTGCTTGTGCAGTAACCTCATGTTACTTTTTGGATTACTATTGTTGAAGGAGTATCTATCTTGACAGTCTTATGTTCTAAAATTGACTTTCTAATCTTTTCAAAATTTTAATTGCTATTAAATTGTTATTATATAAGCCTCCCTTGCCTTCTCTGACGAGCCGCCGCTGTAACTAGCGTATATTACTCATAATTTTAAGATAAACAAAAAGCAATGCATTAAAGGCCGATTTTACAATAATCGGATAAACTTTATCCTCGGATAAACTTTATACACGTTATTCTCGGTATAACAATTATTATTATTAATAATAATAATAATGCAAAGCCTAACGTTATATGTATATACCAGTTCCATTCGACTTTGTAAAACCGGCCTTATAAAATAAATTATAAACTAGATTAACATTTTTGACAAATTATGAGTAAAAGTATTATTTTTAAATTTTTGCTTTAACAAATATTTATATTAATTACACAGGCCTGCAAAAAAATATTTTATTAAATTGTTTTAGTTTTGATAACTGATTATTGTGTAGTTTTTAGTGTTGATTTCAGAAATAATTTTGATTTTTTTCTACAAGGTTCTACAAGGTTTCTACAAGGTAGGTTTTGTCTACAAAATGAGGTGAAACATTTCCGTTCCACATACAAATTATATATACCGATATAAAATATGCCAATTTTATGATTTTCGCTAAATGTTTCACCTCATTTTGTAGACAAACCTTACGTGATAGAAAAAAATCAAAATTATTTCTGAAATCAGCACTAAAAACTACACAATAATCAGTTATCAAAACTAAAACAATTTAATAAAATATTTTTTTTACAGGTCTATGTAATTTAATGTGTGTTTTGTGGGTAAACAGATGGTGATAGAATTTTTTCATTATTTTTCTGTAATCAGCGCAAAAAATTCCATTAAAATCACTAAAAATTTTTGAAACAATTTTTTTATCGCAGACCTGTGCTATTTTTCCAATATCAAAATTTTAGGCAACTAGATTTAGATTTAGATTTGCCTTCTGTGAGGCTTCTTACTTACCAAAAATTATTGTGTATTTTTGTAGTTTTTGCTACTTGCTCTGCAAGCAGTTTTATGCAGGATGTATATTGTATATGAATAGCCCATAAATCAGATTTTTCTAACACATACACTTTAAAAAAAACTTATTTTTCACAATGCTTCTAAAGTTTTTTAATTAATTTATTTTGACTAAAATGTGTTCAACAATTGTTTCTATTTGTTCTTCTCTCAAATTAAACAACAAATAAATTTATATACCTACATCTTTTATTTACTTATTATTTTATAAAACTTGCAAATTTACAGTAAAATAATACTTATTCATTATTATTACCTCCAATCAATTTTAAAAAAAAATTGGAGGTATGGTAATCGAAAAAAAATTTCAACTTTTTTTTTTTGCATTTTTGAGATCACCGTGTTCAGAAACGTAAAGATCTGCAAAAAGTAAAATAAAAATTTCTGTGTCGGTCTGTCTGTCGGTCTGTCTGTCGGTCTGTCGGTCTGTCTGTCGTCAAATTTTGTCGATCGATTTGCTTCCGAGCCATCCAACCAATTACGACCAAATTTGGTATGGTGGTAGGGTTCACGGTGGAAAGGTGAAAATAAGGTTTTCGTCGCGATCTATCAATCAGGAGTGCCACCACAAGAAAATAATACGGGATTTTTAAAAAATATTTTGTCTTGCGATATGTTATTTTAAAGGCCTTAAAAGGCTTTATCCAGAATAGGTAAAATTAATCTTCTATCTGTCGTCTGTCAAAAATCACAAGTTGTCAAAGTTGAAACTTTAAGAGTGAATAACTCAAGAAATGCTGAAGGGATCTTACCCAAATTTGGTACGTAGGTACATTGATCCTAATGGATATGAGAGCATATGTAATCCTTCGATAGAAATCAGTAATGCAACATGAAAAAAATAAAATTAACTTTTTTGGCAAAAACATGAAAAAAGTTTTTGTCGATCGATTTTCTCCGGCATTTCTACGTCGATTGCAATCAAACTTATTGGACGTATGCCTCGTGGGCTGGAATGGTGAAAATAAGGTTTTGCCAGAGAAATCTTCACCAGGGCCACCACAATAAAATAAATTTAAAAAAATGAAAATGTCGTCGTATCTCCGGAAATGTTTAACCGATTCAGCTAAAATTTGGTGTGTCGATGGAGCTTTGAAAGTATAAGTATTGGTGAGAAAACAAACCGAGCCAATTGTAACAGGGCGGGGCAGGTCAGAAAAATTATAGAAAATATTAACTGAAATCTTAATTTATATATTTTTTGTGAGAATTTGTCAGATGGGTGGCAAAAATAAAACAATATATTCAAAATTTTAATAAACGTCATAATTTTGTGACATATGTGTCAAAATTAGGTTAATGTTGATTTGTATACCGAGTGCAGCATAAGAGTTGAGTTGAGGGCTTTTAACAATTTATTTTAGAATACAAAAATAGGTGGTTTGGTGGGAAATATTTTATAATATCGTCGTACGGACTGACGGAACGTTACTTTATAAGTAAAAGGTTCTGCCACTAGGTAGCGACCAAGTTTAGGCTGTTTGTTAAATTTTTTCGCAAATGTTTTCAGAATCAGTAAATCGGCAGTCAGTAATTTACAAAAATTTATTTTCGAAAAATCCGCTAGATGACCGAAAAAATTTGTTGTGCCAATCTTGGAGAAATTTTATTTGTGACTTCTTACGGTATTATGTGACGTATATAAAAATTTTGGAAAAAATTCAGTGGCGTACAAAAATAAAAAATTTTTTTCATTTAGATTTTGTTAAAAAAACTTTTATAGATAGATTTAGGGTAGGGGTGATACATATAGATATCTTTGCCAGGGCTACCGATATCTTTGTTAAGGCTACCACAATAGAAAACAAAAATGAACATTATGTCATCGTATCTCCGGACAAAATTTGGTGTGCTGGTGATTGGAGGTATTGCGGCAGAGAGTTTTTTTTTAAATTTTGACTATGCATGATTTGAAATTTTTATTTGTTTATTTACTCTTCATCATTTCATTGTGTAAGTAACCGTAGCCGGTGATTTGATCCCCAGTAAATTGGTCCCCGATAATTTGATCCCCTGGTAATTTCACCCCCGATGATTTCACCCCCTGGTAATTTCACTCCCGGTATTTTCACCACCAGTAATTTCACCTCTTCGTAATTAAATCCCCGGTAATTTAATTCCCTGGTAATTTCACCCCGGTATTTTTACTCCCGGTAATTTCACCCCTTGATATTTAGATCCACAGTAATTTGATCACAAGGTGATTTCATCTCCAGGTATATGGTCAATTTTACTTTAGTAAATATTTTAATATTAAAAATGGTGAACTGGGCCAAAAGAAAATTTTACTAAAATTTTGGAAATGAATTTTGAAGCACGCTAAATTTAAAGAAATTTATTTTTTTTTTTTGGTAATTAAAAAATAATTCATTTTGTTTATGGTATAAAAAGCGAAAAGGTAGATCTGTGCGCAGGCATGAGTCGGCTATGTAGGTTAGTGTTAGTTTAAGTTATATTTCAGCAAGATGGCCCATAAAAGAGAAATCTGGGCGAAAAGGGAGATCTGTGCGCAGACATGGGTCCAAATTTACATTTGGCCCACTTGACCATTTTAAAAATTTTAGTAAAATCTAATTACCAAGAGGTGAAATTACCGGGGGTCAAATTGCCGGAGATCAATTTATCAGGAGATCTAATTACCAAAATTCCAAATTGTGTTGTGTAGGTTTAAAGTTTTTTAACCTTCAAAATATAATAAAATAGACATAGTTGCATTTTTAAATTTAAGGGCTTTCATCAGGCTGTCTACACATAAATACATTTAACCAATAATTTAACTTTTTTATTGCAGTAATTTTAAAATAGTGCATCTCTAATTTTACAAGAATTAGCTGAATTCGGATTTTAGTAAAGGTAATAAACTTAGGTAAAGAAGCGTTTACAAAATATTGTTATTACTGAAAACTTCCGGAAAGAGGTAAAAATGCATAAAGGACCCCGCACCATTCTTATGGGAAAATGTCTTTCTGTAGATTTGGCTGATTTTTGGATATTTTGTAGTTCTCATCATTCTGAACAAATGTTTCAATGGGCACAACTTGATCTATGTACAGTTTCCGAGTTGCAAGTCCTTAAAGGTCCAGATTTAACATGTATTTTTATTTATTTTCTGTATTATTTACATTACCAACGAATTAATAGGTTAGGCCTTGGTAGAAAATAATAAAATAAAAAACAGAAAATTATTTTACTATTCCGAATAATCGTATAACACTTACCGGATATGATGTTTAATTTAATTGTAATAAAACAAAAAATATGCACATTGCAAAAACAATATATTTTGTAGAAAAAACTCTCAGCTTTAAGAAAAAAAAGTCAAATTTAAAGTATCTTGCGCCGCACACAGAAAAAAATCGATTTTTCCACTTTAATTGGATATTTAAGGGTCTATTGATGAGTTTAGGATAAAATGGATATTTTTATTCGAAAGCTGAGAATTTTTCCAATAAGATAGTCTTACATTAATTTAAATAAAAAAGTTTTCCTTGCCAAAAAAATTAATGAAAAAGTTGAAAAAAAATTTTTTTTATTAAAAAAAATCATAACTCCGAAACCGCTGTATATTAAGGGCTAAAACTTTCAGAGAATTTTTTTCTTATTATAGAGAACATCTTCACAAATTTTGAACAAAATCCGCGAGGGTCGCCCCGTAAAAATGATTTTATTTGGTGGAATGACCCATATACATCATCACTCTCTGGGTAACCTTTTGCCAACCGAAAAAAAAACGCTACGATTTATCAACTTTTTACCAACCGAAAAATATATTACACCCGCAGCAATACATTTTGGTAACTTGAAATTCTTTGTTTCTCAGGAATATACGGTGTGTATTACTCTTTTACTACTTCGGGGCGAAAACTACTAATAATGCAATAGTCAATAGTGAATTATGCCAGGTTTATGCCCGATTACACCACCTACTCTTAAACTTTAAGCGTCCCTTAAATCACTAAAAAAACAGGCTGCATAAAAGAAGCCTTGATCAATCAACTTATTTTACCAACTTAAAAAATCCTTAATTTGTAGACTAATTAGATTAATTAAGTCAACTTAACTGGCTTTTGTTTATCAACTTAAATAAATATGGTAGTAAATCGAGTTTAAAACCATTCGAGTTGCGCATTAATTGAGTTCCACATCAATCAAGTTGCACAACAACTGAGTTTTACTTTATTCGCTTATTAGGAGGTCATTGCAGCCGAAGACGGCAGTTATCTCCTAGTTACAATATTTTTAACGTTTAAAGAAAAGCGTGTTTTAATATTTGTAAGAAATAGATATTCTTAATTATGGTGTTTGTTGGGTTGCCTATTAATTTACTTATGCGTCTATAACGTCATTATGCTATGGTAACTTAGGGAGGGGAGATTTTAACGCATTAAAAATAAAAATGATGGCAACAAGTGTCAGAATCTTTGAATATTATTTTATCAGTGTTGTGAACAGTTGATTAATTGAATTTAGGTAAGAGATCTTACATGTAGACATAGTTTTGTTATTAGGTATATTTGAGTCATGTCAGATAATAATTTGGTAGTTTTGGTAACTTAAATTCGTGTTATAAACAAAGGGTAACTTTCAAACTTGCTAGAATATTAACAGTTGTTGGTATAAATTTAATTAATAGTTATGGGTGTTTTTATGTTGGAATTATTAATTTAATTAGATTTTGGTAGTAATATTCTGGTAAATGGTAATTATTTGATTTAGAGAAACATACATAAGTATTTGTAATTTACAAGTGGTTAGTTTTATAAATAGTTCGAAGGGTGTTATCCGATACGAGACGACGCGGGCTCCATTCCTTTCTCACCGAACAGGTTTATAACTATTTAAACAGGATGTTTCTTTGTTCGATATTTTATTAATGTAATGTGTTTTGACGATATTTAGTTGTATGAAAATTAGTTGCAATGGTATTTCTTTATTATACTAATGATCACAAGTTATATTTTATTTAAAGTCTATTGTAATTGAAATACATACAAGTATTGATGATATTAAATCGACTGTGATTGTAATTTCTAATTGAAATGTATGAATGTAGGACATATTTGAATCTAGAAAAAATCTAGAAAAACCAGCCCAACTCCCACCAGGCAAGCGCCCAAAAAAACTTTTAGCCAAATTCAACTTTAATCCGTGAAATTAGTTCCAATTTGAAATTACGATTATCAGTTTGGTTTGATTGCGTTACAAAACTAATATAAAACTTTGCAGGTTTATTTTAACTTAAGGGTGGTTTTTTACTTTGCCTACGAACTTTATGTAACCTTGACCCAATCCCCCACACAACAGTCAGTTTTATAATAAACCAAATCTTTTACATTATAAAGTTTACGCCAATCGGTTTCCCGCTCCAGTCAATTTCCGTGTTACTTATCTACAGGGTGTTAGAAAAATTACTCTTTATTTAATCTTTGCTTCAGGCTTTACCCTTTAAAACAGAAATAATCTGATAATAAGAAATGCTTTCACATAGTAGAGTCTGCTTTTGTATGTTTAATCCGCGACAATGTGTAAGACATAAAATGTCCCGTTATGATTTATGATTTTATATTTTGTATGATTTCGATGTTCATGAATAATTATGTATTGTTAATGTTTCTGCAGAATTTGCTATATTTTTATGTAATAACCACTGTAAAATGTGTTAGAACCCGATGATTGCGGCACATCGTACACGCAGTACAATACGCAACCGAACGCCCAAAAAGCGTAGCATGCGGGAGTGACAGCAGCAGATGTCACGAGCGGTTTATGTTTGATTGTAATTGTTGTAGTAGAATAAAGATACTCTTATATAACATTTGCTAATAGGTTATGGGCCCAGTTAGCAACGAAAGCAATCATTAAGGTTTATCTGCAATACGTGTGCCATAAAAATTTATTTTGCGCTGAAACCAGTCGGAACGACAGTACGACGAATATGGGAACTAGATCTAGAATAGAAGCGCTGAACAAAGAGAATTATGACACCTGGAAAATTCAGATGGAAGCCATACTGGTAAGAAGCGATTTGTGGACGTACGCAAACGGAAGCTTCGAGAAACCAACAGTGACCCAATGTGATGATAAATCTGAAGAGCAAGTCCAAAAATGGTTGAAATTAGATGGCAAAGCAAAAGCTGAAATAATTCTGTCAATTAATCCGACAGAATTGAAACAAGTCAAAGGATGTGCCACCTCGAACGAAGTCTGGATCAAATTAGAAAGTATATATCAATCTAAAGGACCAGCGAGAAAGGCCACATTACTAAAACAATTAATGTTACAACGGATGGAAGAAGGTAATGACGCACGAATTCACATTAACAATTTTTTCGACGCAGTGGATAAATTGGAAGATATGGATGTGAAAATAAACGCAGATTTACTAGCCATCATGTTGCTATACAGTTTGCCTCCGAGTTCAGACAATTTTCGATGTGCCATTGAATCTAGGGACGAACTACCCACGCCGGAAGCATTACGCATAAAGATAATCGAAGAATATGATGCTCGAAAAAAGGAAACCCGCGATGTCGAGAACGCTATGTATGTAAACAAAAACTCGAAACACATACGTTCAAAGAATATGAATTCGAACAAGACGGTGGATAAATCTTTTAATTATCGTTGCCATAAGTGCAGAAAATTTGGGCACAAGTCAGCCGAATGCAGAAGTAAGAAAAATAACGATTCGTTACTTGTTTCAGAAGCATGCCAAGTTGGATCTATCAAATCGCCACCAACCTGGTGCTTGGATAGCGGTGCAACATCACACATGTGTATAAATGCAAATAATTTCACAGAAATTGACAATTCCAAAAGTGAAATTTTAAATTTAGCAAACAGTGCATCGACTAAAATAATTGGTCAAGGCGACGTATTAGTAACCACAAAGGTGCGGGGTGAAGTTAATAATATAACACTAGGTAACGCTTTACACGTACCGGACTTACGCACAAATTTAATATCAATTGGCAAAATAACAAACAAGGGCTACGAAGTTTTATTTAAGAAAAACAAAGCACTAGTTACCCGTCCCGATGGAACTATTGTAGTAGTTGCGGACCGCGTTGGTGACTTGTACTACGCTCGTATACAAAATCGTGTGGAAAACGCTGCAAATAAGGCGGAACAAAACAACATCTTGCCGAAAGCATCGTTGAAAACTGCAATGTTATGGCATCGTCTCTTAGGTCATTTAAATTTCAAAGATCTTTTAGAAAGTGCTAAAAGGGGTACGATCAAGGGAGTGAATGTTGATTTTAATTTGAAGGACGCTAACCTCGAGTGTGATGAGTGCATTAAAGGAAAAATGACGAGAAACGCTTTCCCAAAAAAATCGGAACGGAAAAGTGATCTTCTCGAAATCATACACACAGACGTATGTGGACCTATGAGGGTCGAATCGAACGGGAAGTCAAGATATTATGTTGTATTCATAGATGACAATTCTCGATGGTGCGAGGTTAGATTTATCAAATCAAAAACTGATGTTCTGACAGTTACGAAGCAGTACATCAACATGGTCGAAAAGCAAAAAGGAAGATCGGTCAAGTGCATTCAGTCCGACAATGGTACGGAATATACAAACAACGAATTTGAAAAATTGTTGAAAGACCGTGGAATCGTAAGACGATTGACTGTCCCGTATAATCCGGAACAAAACGGAATTGCAGAGAGGAAAAATCGTACTCTTGTTAGCACAGCTCGTTGTTTACTAATGCAATCCGGTTTACCGTCAAGTTTTTGGGCAGAAGCAGTTAATACCGCAAATTATATTCGTAATCGTTGTCCAACAAAAAGTTTGAATGGGAAAACTCCGTACGAAATCTGGAATGGGAAGCCTCCCGACGTCAGCGATTTCAAAGAATTCGGATGTAAAATTTATTGTTTGAATAAAGATCCGAAAAGAGGAAAGTTTGACGTGAGATCACAAGAAGGCATATTTCTAGGTTATTCGGAAGAATCCAAAGGCTATAGAGTATGGTTAACTAAGCAAAAGAAAGTAGAAGTGACACGAGACGTTAAATTTCTGGTAGGTAACAATTCTAACAAACGAGAATTTACAGAATCTCTTCTGGAAGCCGAAGACGTAGACGAAATTAATCAAGAGTCCGAAACCGAAGACGTAGTCGAAATTATTCAAGAGTTAGAAACCGAACCAGTAATTGAAACCAATCAAGAAAACGAAGTCGAAATTATTCAAGAGTTAGAAACCCAACCCGTAATTGAAATCAATCAAGAAGACGAAGTCGAAATCGTAGGCGAAGAAGAAATTACCACTCATCAAAGTCATGAAGTGCGTGGTAGCGGTAGACCATCAATAATAAGGACAGGTTGCAGAGGAAGACCAAAAAAGGTGTACAGAATGGTTAATCCTGAAGCAAATAAAATGCAAGATGAAATTCAAGAAGCATTTATTTCAGAAATTACGATGAAGCAAGCAACTAACGGACCTGACGCTTTAGAATGGTATGAAGCAATGGCCAGCGAAATGACATCGATAATGAAGAATAACACATGGTTATTGGTGGATCGTCCTACCAACGAAAACGTCGTAGGTAGTCGAATGGTTCTAAGGAACAAATACAAAGCAGACGGCACTCTCGAAAGAAGAAAGGCCCGACTTGTAGCACAAGGGTTCAGCCAACAACCCGGAATACATTTTAACCAAACATTCGCTCCTGTTGCCCGACTCGGCTCAATGAGATTAGTTGTTGCTTTAGCAGTACAACACAACATGAAGATACATCAAATTGATGTGGCTTGCGCCTACCTAAACGGTGAAATAGAAGAGACAATATACATGGAATTACCGAAACAAGCATCAGAAATTCTTAGAATTATTTCTCACCAAAACAATCCTACGAATGTTAAGAAGGCAGAAGAAATGTTAGAAGCTATGCAAATCGGAAACAAAGTATGTCTACTTAAGAAGGCTCTATATGGTCTCCGTCAGGCTGGAAGAAGCTGGTACCATAAACTCGATAAATTCTTGCGTAATTTAGATGCAAAACCCACCAATTCCGATCCATGTTTGTACCGTATTGGTGGAGGGGAAGATGTCATACTAGTATTGGTATATGTAGACGATATCCTGATAGCTTCGAAAAATTCCAAAGGAATCCACAATCTTAAGAAAAAGTTCTCGGATGAATTTGAAATCAAGGACATGGGTGATGCAAGTTATTGTCTTGGAATCGAATTTTCTCGTGATAGAAATAACATAGGTTTGCATCAGCAAGGGTACGTAATTGATTTATTAAATCGTTATGGAATGATCGACTCAAATGCAGTGAGCACGCCCATGGATCCGAACGTGAAACTACTAAAACCCACAAAACACGCAACAAGTGAAGAAGAAGAGTTACCTTATAGGGAATTAGTTGGTGCCCTAACATACTTGGCCGTAGCTACCAGACCCGACATAAGCCACGCCATAAGTTGTTTAGGTCAATTCAACAACTGTTACCGAAAGTTACACTGGAATGCAGCGAAACGTGTCCTACGTTACTTGAAAGGTACTACGAATTTAGGAATTTTATATAAGCCGGATAACCAAGGTCTTAGAGGATACGTGGATGCCGATTGGGGAAATTGTCCAATCGACAGACGCTCTTACACTGGGTACACATTCATCATGTCAGGTGGTCCAATTTCATGGGAGTCTAAGAAGCAGAAAACCGTGGCTCTTTCATCGACGGAAGCCGAATACATGGGAATGACAGAGGTAGCAAAAGAATCCATATACCTGCATAAATTCATAAAAGAACTTGAATGTGAAAATGTAGCAAATATTAGAATATTTACTGATAGTATGAGCGCACTAAAGTTAACTGAGAACCCTGTGTTTCACGCTCGAAGTAAACACATCGACATAAGATACCATTTCATACGTGAAACAATTAACAGCAAGTTATTAAAGTTATTACACGTGCGAACAGAAGAAATGATTGCGGACGTATTGACGAAAGCTTTGAGTAGACCAAAACATACATCATGCGTCGAAATGATGGGTCTTGGTTTAGCAGCCAGTTTTGGTCGGTCGCGTCTCGAGGGGAAGTGTTAGAACCCGATGATTGCGGCACATCGTACACGCAGTACAATACGCAACCGAACGCCCAAAAAGCGTAGCATGCGGGAGTGACAGCAGCAGATGTCACGAGCGGTTTATGTTTGATTGTAATTGTTGTAGTAGAATAAAGATACTCTTATATAACATTTGCTAATAAAATGTGTTTAAAGGGCTAATTTGCCCGTAAATTCTTAAATAAATAAAAAATAAATAAAAAATAAAAATTTTACATAACTCAAATATACCTATGCGTTTTATTTGTGTTGTGAGTTATGATCGTTTCTCTTTTCGGAGCGATTATCTGTTTGTTTCAGTAGTGTTTATCAAATTTTATTTACATCGGAAGAACCGACATCTTACATATTTTACCAATAATCCTAATAATATTAATATTTTATGTTACCTATGTATATTTTGATATCTACATCCATGCGGGATTTCGCTTAGGGCCGGGAAAATTTGCACTCATAAAGAGTCAAATATTAACTTTGATAATTAATAATAATAAATTATTGACAATTTTCTTCTTGATAGAAAATACCCCTGGTATAACAAAGTCTTATCGTTTACATTGTTCTTACAGCTTAAATACATATTTATGATTTTGATTCCAATGCTAATCATTTCATTATAAATAAACTAATAACGACCCGAGGATAAAAAAACGCGACCTTCAACCTCAGAAAATGAATTCTTATCAATTTTCATTTCTTTGCATCGAAAACATTTAAATTAAGTGCACTTTTTTGAGTACTTTTTAGTAATTCTTATAAGTTACATAAAATTCACTAAAAATATATGTTTTAAATACCTTATTTTGGCGATCATGCACCTGATCATAGGGGAATAACATGGGAAATTGATTATTTTTAAATTCCAATTCTCATTATAACGAATAAGAATGACAAAGGTATTTTTTTAAAGAAATTTTTCTACGTCTTGATATTTTGTTCTTTATTTATTATTCGAAACTTAACAATAAAATGAAAAAATAGTGCTTTTCATAAAACTTTAATGGCCTGACTTAATGTTAATGAACATTCTTTGTCATTGCTTGGAAAAAAAAATTTTCCATATTATTTTTCTATGGAAATATCGGGTGTAAGGTCGATCACACGGTATATTTTAATAAATAACTATGATTTAATATTTATTTTTTTAATTTACTTATTATTACGCTACAATATTCGGTCAATTAGGCAACCCCATAAACACGCATTATTCATGTAATTTAATTATTTTTGCTATTTATTTAACACCATTTTCATACTGAATTGAAGAGTATATACAAGGGGAGGGTTACTACTTACTACCCCATGACTCACTAAAAACCAACAAAAGTTACTGATTTTTTTTTTAATTTGAAAAATATACCTAAATTTTTAAGAAAAAATATTTATTTATCTTCCTAGCCTCCTTCCACTTACGGTAATGGAAACACAATTGATTTTTGGCTACATCAGTATTTATGTACTCTACATTGGAAGTTTGCTTGGAGATTATTAGATGATAGATCTATCAAACTAACAAATCGGCGATGCTTGTCAGAAAAAAGTTATAGTTTACCGGTTCTATTTATTTTTTTATTTTAAAACTTTTTTATGTGAAATCGTACTAAAATGTACCACTTGACATAATATACAAAACAATACTGAAAGTAGCTGTTTTTACTACAGATACGGCACTTTTTACTTTTTAGTACAGATATGTCACCACTTCAAATCTCTAATCTCTAATATGTATAAAAGAGCTTGTGTGTATGTTTGTACGCTATACACTCCTGACCCTTCGGCCGATTTTAACCAAACTTGACACACTTGCTCAGTAGGACTTGACTTAGGCTTTTGTTAAAGTAAAATTGGGAGAAACAGGAGATTTCGCAAAATTAGGGACATTATGTGAATCGCATAAACGGATTAACGAGATTCCCATAATCCCCCCCCCCCAAAAAAGGTATTTTAATCTTCGCAAATAAATAAGCATCGGAAAGCAAGACTGGAAAACATTGGAGTACACAGACGAAGGCAAAGTATTATATTTTTAATGAGACCCCGGGCAAAGCCGGGTATCCAGCTAGTGTTTTATATAAAATTAATGATTGTTTTAAAATAATTAACACAATTAAGGTAAAGGAGCGTGGACACAATACAAATGATGTGAGATTTGTTTATCAATTTATTAATTCAGTATAAGATTTTCTTACTAAATATTATTCACGTATTTTTTTTAATTGCAATTATTTTGTTTCTTACCAACTTTATTATTATACGTATTTCGTTAAATTATTCCTTATAACAGAAAATATTATTATCGTACATTTTTATAGATAGTGCGCATTTTATTTCAATTACACATAAAATAGTGTATGAACCTGGTCTTTAAAGCGCCTTTTTGGCATTTGCGTGGTTATAGACTTTGGCTACGCTTTAGTTTTCGCTCATACCAAAAAGATGCACTTTTGGAACAAGATTCATAAATAACTATTTTAGGTATGTGCGGCTTGAAAACATTTTCCAAAATAAGAACTATTACGAGTATAACAAATTTTTTAGATCCGTTAATCTAAAATACATGACTAATATAATATTTGGTCAAATAAAAACAATTTAAAACTAAAACACGCAATAAAATAACATCTTTGTTTTATTTATTTTTAAAATTTGGTTTTATATACATGCGGTCTCCGGAAAGATCAATATGGCCTATATACAGAGTATCGTTAGACTGACCTATAAATATAAATAAATGATTACACGATTTATTTATTTCATTTATCATGCAAATATTTGCTTACTGTGACTTTTGCTCGTATTTTTATAATAAAATATACTTTATTATATAATAATACTTACATTTAATTTGATTAGTTACTATGTAGGTACCTATTATATGTACTATGTATTTCTTACACTTATCATTATAGCAATAAGAAGTGTGAAAGTGCTCGGATGCAATTATTCTTTTTGTGTTAATTAATTTTGAATCGAATCATAGAAAATGTCTCTTTTAACTGAGATTACATTAGTTTTATTCACAATTTTCGTGGTTGCTTTGTATTTCTATTTTAAATGGTCATGTACTTATTGGAAACGCAAAGGTGTAACTACACCTCCTTGTAGTTTTCCTTTAGGTAATTTAAATGATGTTGTTTTCGGCCGAGTATCCGTTCAAGAAATGTTCAAAAAATTGTATACCGATTTAAAACCGAAAGGAGTAAAATATTCGGGATTTTATTTTGTAAATACACCAGTGCTGGTTGTGCTCGATTTAGAATTAATCAAATCAATTATGGTTAAAGATTTCGCACATTTTACCGACCACGGTTTGTTTGATAAGAAAGATTACGATCCCTTTAGTGGTCACCTTTTCTCTTTGAAAGGTTTGGAGTGGAAAGCAATGAGAGAAAAATTAACACCTTTATTTACCAGTGGAAAACTAAAGGTGATGTTTTCGACAATTGAAAATTGCTCTTTTGAACTAATCGGTCTGATGGATCAAGCTGCAAATAATTCTGAGAAGATAAATATTCAAGATATAGCAGGAAGATACACAACAGATGTAATTGCATCCGTTGCCTTTGGTATTGAAAGCAACAGTTTAAAAAATCCTTCTTCGGAATTTCGAAAATACGGAGAACGAGCAACTGGCAATTCAGATCTGACAGGTGCACTAAATTTAGTTAGCCATTTACTTATACCCGATTTAGCAATACTTCTCAAAGTTCCTGGTTTTCCGTACGATATTACAAATTTTTTTCTTGAAATTGTGAAAAGTACAATAAAATTCAGGGAAGAGAATCATGTGGTTCGAAAAGATTTTATGCAACTGATGATACAATTAAGAAATAATATCGATATTTCTGATAAAATAAACGATACCTTTAATTTGGAAGAAAATAGTGATAATTATAATATAAATAAATTAAACGGAAAAAATGATTGCTCGTTATCAATTGAAGACATTGCTGCCCAAACATTGCTATTTTTTGTAGCTGGCTATGATACTTCATCTATT
This sequence comes from Cantharis rufa, assembly GCA_947369205.1. Classification (NCBI taxonomy): domain Eukaryota; kingdom Metazoa; phylum Arthropoda; class Insecta; order Coleoptera; family Cantharidae; genus Cantharis; species Cantharis rufa. The sequence goes on along the minus strand of OX376307.1, from coordinate 21,448,103 downwards.
ACCATTGCATTTTGCATGTACGAGTTAGCAAATCAACAGTACATACAAGAAAAGGTAAGAGATGAAATTGAAACCGTTTTGAATGATGAACTAGAAGGAAGACTTTCTTATAACGCAATTATGAAATTAACCTACATGGAAAAATGTATCAAAGGTAATTATTAGTAAATTATGGTAAAATCATTTGATAAATTTTTTTTCTATTTTCAGAAACGCTTAGAAAGTATCCCATAATATCCAGTCTATTTAGGCGATGTACCAAAACGTATCAAGTATCAGATTCTGAATTGATAATTGAAAAAGATACGATTGTGATGATTCCAGCACATGAACTACATTACGATTCCGAGTTTTATGCAGATCCAGAAAAATTTTCTCCCGAACGATTTTCTAGTGAAAATATAAAGACAAGAAATAATTTCAGTTGGTTACCATTTGGGGAAGGACCTCGTGTATGCATTGGTAAATTTTTCTATTATCGTCAAATAAATTTCATTAAATAATCGATCATATTTAGGCATACGACTTGGCATGGTTCAAATAAAGGTTGCTTTAGTTAAATTACTGAAAAATTTTCGATACACCTTAGATTCTCAAACAAGGTATCCAGTAAAAAGAGTTCCAAGGTCGTTCACAATAAAAGCTGAAGGAGGACTTTGGTTAAATGTAGAAAAAATTGTAAACTAATGCTCGTAGGCGAAAGTAGACCTTAATTTTTAAGGTATGGACTGCGGAACAATCGTGGATCCGAGGAGGAGGAGGCTTAAGTCCCCTGCTACTAATCAATAGTGTGATGCACTTTTAAAACATAACATAACGTAAGTACGATATGTTATATATAAAATAATAAGAACAACGCTATACAGGTCTAGGACATTTGAACGCGGCCGTTTGAACGCGGGCTTTTGAACGCAGAGACGCTTGAACGCAGGGACGTTTGAACGCAGGGACGTTTGAACGCAGGGACGTTTGAACGCAAGACGTTTGAACGCAAGACGTTTGAACGCAGGACGTTTGAACGCGAGGACGTTTGAACGCGAGAAATTAGATGCAATTGCCCCCCCCCCACCCTTTTATTATATTTAACTCGTCGTTGGTACACATATTTTTCGCAACGTGATTGTTACACTGTGAGTAACTTTATTGTCCATGATGAATTGAAATAAGAAATAGAAATCCGTGTACGTAATCGACTACGGGGGCGGTGATAAAAATATTGCACGGTTAGTACAATGTTAGCGCGACGCTCACTTTATCGGTATTGTCGACTTTGTAAGACAATAACTAGGCGGGTATGAGAAATGACATTATGATTTACTTTTTTCTAAATTTGTAGACATGTCATTTGAAGGTATTAATAGTATCAAATTAATTCGACATCATTTTTTTTACGATGGACATACGAAATCCTATTTATGTGCGCGGTGTGCTCACATGTGTACCTACAACAGGTTAATAAAAGGGGGGGGGAGGATAAAGATTTGGATGTGAAAAAAAAAGTTTGTCGACATATTTATTTGTTAAATAATTAACCATTCATTTCATAATTATGAGAAATACCTCTCAAAAAATCAACGATGTTCCGATTATTGTAATCCATCACAAGTTAAAAAACAGTTAACAATTTAGAAAAAGAAAGCACTAAAACTAAAGTTCAAACGTCCGTTTGCAGATTTAGATTCTTTGCAATGTTAAAAAGAATGGTAACATTTATTATTTATTTATTATTATTAATAATAATTATTATTAAATACAATATTTAAACTTAATAAAAGGGGGGGGGGTCAATTGCATCTAATTTCTCGCGTTCAAACGTACCTTCGTTCAAGCGTCTCTGCGTTCATACTCCCGCGTTCAAACGCCCGCGTGCAAATGTTCGGCTGTTCAAATGTCAAATTAAATTAGAAAGAGAACAAGCTCATAATAACATAACGTATTTACGTTATGTTATGTTTTAAAAGTACATCACACCACTGAATGTCGCAGATGTTATTTGTATATTTAATTTTTGTTATAATGTAGAATTTCAAACTCATAAAATTTTTAATAATTTTTAATATTATTCAAATTGCATTATTATGTACAAATATATTATACCAGCTCGGTACCCGACTTCGCTCGGGGTTTCACATAAAATAAAATACTTTTTCACATTTATATAGAAAAAATCTGTTAGTGAATTATTACTAACTAGCAGAAAGCCCGTCCACGGACGGGCATCTAGACCCGATTGGTTGGAAACTCGATTGATGTGCAACTCGTCCCAGGGGGAGTACCGGCGGTGGTTTAATATATTTTTCGGTTAGTAAAAAAAGTCGACCAATCAAAAGTGCTTCTAGGTTACCAAAAAATGACACGCAGGAGCAGCAGCGTGCTGGGATTTTATATTTTAAGATTAATATTTTGCTTTCCGGATTATCATTTCTCAGCAAGTTTTAACTGTTAATATACAGCAGGTTTTCCGCCTATAAGAGTATGAATAGATTTATAATATGTTGGGGCGTAACCGGGAAGCCGATTCTGTATTTTAATATTTTTACGATTGGCGTTTTCATATTTAGGGACTAGAATTGTTCCTTGGAAAAAAAGATTCACAACTTTTATAGTTTTAACATTTTTTTTATTGGCTCCAAAAATAGATTACAATCTGTCCATAGAACAGAAAGTAACACTGCTTGATATTATTAACAAGGTGGAACTCGCTTTTGCGACAGTTCTTAGGCTTCTATACATCTACTTTTTCGGTAGGTTAAATTATTTGGGCTTTATTTTATTCCAATTTTTAATGCCTTAATCTTTTAATTAGGTAGATTTTTTTACTATATAAGGAAAACGCTAACGGAAGAAAATTGAATGTTTTTTTTTCAACACAAAAACACAAATATATTGAGCAGCAGGTAAAAAGTTCACAGATACAAAATGGACCAATACAAATTTGCCAAAGAAATTGAAGCAGAAATGAGATACAAAATAAGAATATCGGATTAAAAAATATATATGTAAATAATCTGAATAATTAATACCAATCTAAAAATATTCTATATGAAGTAAAATTGTTTTAAGAACGTGCGTTCTGATTGGTTTTGAATTATGCGGACAGACGGACAGACGGACAGACGGACACGGAGCTAGATCATAAGGCTTCTTCCTATACGTTGTATAGAAGCCTAAAAGTAAGTATATCATAATTTAATAACCAAATAACCCAACTAAATCAGTCAATCAATCGCAAACCAGAGTGCAGCTGAGTCTTTCTCTAATTTATCCAATTTAATTTTTCACAAATTAAATGCTGCCAACTGCATTTATACCCTATATGAAAGAAGGTTACCTTTATCAATGCTTATGATAAAAGCTAAAAAAACTCTCTATTGTTGATAGAACATGTAACTGAAGCCATTTACTTATTTGAATTTAAACTGTTGATTTTCATTGATTTGTTTGGCTTTAATCCTTTCATTAAATTTTAATGCTAGATTACATTTTATTACAAAGTTCGCATTTAATTTAATTTTAAGAAAAAATGATGATGATAATAATAATAATTACAATAAATTTATTATTAGGTTTAGTATAACGGGATAGTCTGCTAAAAAAATCAAAATTTAACCATCGAGAAAATTCTTGGCTAATACAAACTATTTTTTCCAATTAATCCTACACTATTCCAAATATATGCATTGGATGAATTTCTCTTAAATTTATTGCATTTTTAATTTTTAACTTTTGGCTATATTACGTCAATCTATGTATATTTAATAATTTACATTTATGTAAATATGTATTATTTGTTTACAATGCTATATAACACGAATATTTTACTATTTTACATTTAAAATTCATTTAAGTTTATCTTTTATTTATAGCGTAAAATAGTATGTTACACCACGAATTAAAAGGAGTCGGTTACTGAATGAGTAGACAAAATCAGTAATCTTATTGAATCTTATAGTGGTGTACAATGTTTTATCTAATTTTGACGTAAGTCTCCCTTTAGCACCTAACCAAAGTTTAGGTTGATAACTGTAAAAAATAAACCAAAACAAAAATAAAATGCTTTCTGCACGGTAAGTAATTAAAAAGTAATTAAAATACATAATGAAAAGATAAAACATTTGTTTCACTAGCCGCTTTTCGTAGGCTTGTTGTTGTACGCATGCGCATTATATTAAAACAGAAATTAATTAAACAAAAATTAAAACAAATAAAACAGTTTTCACTGATTACTACACATATTAATTTTATTGCGGAAAACTTCTAAGTACGGATCTTGTAACTGGTTAACTCGAAATTTCGGTGTATTGAAAAATAGAAAAATTGAAAATGGAAACTATTTTTGTGTTGCCCTTTGCCCAGTTGTTTTATGGAAATATTATTTTATGAAAAAAATAATATGTTTGAACTTGCTAGATACTTATGATTTTATTTCATTTATGCATGTACTACAACTACTAATAAGTAAATAAATATATACCTACCAGTGGCGGCTTGTGGTATTGTCTTTCAAGGAGGCTAATTATAAAGTACATTGTAAAACAGGGACGAACCTGAGGGGGACCTTCTCCCTCAAATATCCTCATCGGAAGTTGGAAAAAATCAACAAATCCACTGAAAAGTTGATCAAATGATAAAGCCTTGCCGTTCATGTGAGGCTGAGAGTGCTGCTTCTACGGTAACTGCATTTTACAGTTTGAATATATGCTTTGGAAAAAGTATTAATATTTTGATAGACCTCACAATTGAAAATTAATTTTTTAATTGTTTACAAATTTTGTTTATTTATAACTCTAGAATTTCAGAGGAGGCTGAGCCTGCCTTGCCTCCTCTGACGAGCTGCCGCTGATGCCTACCAAGTACTTTATTATTACATAAAGTAGTAGTAGTATTATATAATTAAAGAAATAGGTATGTTGAAACATGGTTTTACCTTACATAAATTTAACTGCGTTAACAACATACCTAGTTTAAATTGATACAATTTCAAAACATTTTGCAGAATTTTGTGATCTTACAATGTTCATTATTACGAAGAACTGCAAATGAGGTAACTTATAAGTATCTAGAGATATTGTAAATAAATAAGCCAATTCATTTTTTTGTTGAAATTATAAAAAAAATTCAATATCAAAAATCACTTTTTAATTTTGTTTTTATACAAATATAAATATTTCTAAAATTAGAAATAAAAAGCAATTATTAAAAAGAAATTAAGGAAGAAATATTAACATTGTCTTATAATGCATTATACTATGTATTGGACCTGCCTTACTATTGGTTACACTTTCCTACACTGCAAACAATAACTATTTTATTTTTAATTATTTAATAATAAAAATTCCTTATTTTGACATTAGAAAAACGTAAGGAAAATAAACGTTACATTTTTTTTTGTAAAATTATCTTGTAAATGATATTATAATTGGTTGGCTTGTTGACAACCATGCTTGATCAAGCTAAATATTTCTTCATAGTATGAAAAATAAGAAAATCGATAATAAAATAATAATCAAAAATAATCTAATTTTAAAAAGTCATAAATTTGGCAACTTGCTCCATTTGCGTTTAAAGGTTGTATAACACCATGGGCTGATCAATTAAATTAAATTGTTTAATTTAATATAATCATACTACCTTATATATAAAATGGCAGAAAGCTGCTGCTATACTACATTGTATCATTTTTGGTAGCCTTTTACCAACAAAAAAAACTCTCTGATTGATTATCATTTCTTACCAACCAAAAAATATATCAAACCATAGATAAAACAAGGTGGAACTCGCTTTTGCGACAGTTCTTAGGCTTCTATACATCTACTTTTTCGGTAGGTTAAATTATTTGGGCTTTATTTTATTCCAATTTTTAATGCCTTAATCTTTTAATTAGGTAGATTTTTTTACTATATAAGGAAAACGCTAACATTTTAATATTTTTTTTTATTTCGACCTTTATAGGTAAATATTTGCAATTTACAAACCACAAATAAAACACAATTCATAATGAAATATTAAAATACCCGAAACACGTACCGAATACCGTATTAGAAACACGTAAAATACCTACTCTAAAAATACAAAATAAGAATATCGGATTAAAAAATATATATGTAAATAATCTGAATAATTAATACCAATCTAAAAATATTCTATATGAAGTAAAATTGTTTTAAGAACGTGCGTTCTGATTGGTTTTGAATTATGCGGACAGACGGACAGACGGACACGGAGCTAGATCATAAGGCTTCTTCCTATACGTTGTATAGAAGCCTAAAAGTGACACAGTGGAAGGCCAACCTCAGGCTTTCTCTTAGATTATTTTACATTTTAACAATATAGACAAACATAGACAATTCTATTGACAATTCAAACACTTAAACACGATATGGCAACCATAGGATCATACCTTTTCAGTCTCTTTACCTAAAGTTCAATCAATAGGTAACACAATGAATGATCTTGGAATGATCTGCAAGTCTCGACTGATATTTTTTGCTCATAGAAGAAATTACTTCCTTTACACTATTAATTTGAAGGTCAAAACTAATGACAGATACCAAGGGAGATACCAAGAGAGCGTCACAGATACTAAGCAAAACTTTGGATTGGAAACGCTGAATTTTTGCAATATTGGAACACTGGCAGAACCCCACAGCTAAATACCATATGATCATATAGGATTTAGGATTGCTTTATATAATAATAATTTATTTTCTATAAATAAAGGTGAGTGTTGGCCCAAAAGCCAATATATATTTCGATACACAAGTCCCAGCTGACACCAAATGTGCTTGGCTCACGTTAGTCGTCGATCGAGGTGAAAACCCAAATATTTGACCGTTTCTTGTTCCGGGAGAACTTAACTAAACATTATTACACATGGGCAAGTTCCTCTTCTGATGGTGAAGGTGATATGCACCGACTTGGTGATGTTGGCTTTGATACGCCATTTCTTACGCCATTTCGAGAAGCAAAATTAGAATCATCACTAGATGCCATTACAGCTGTATCGTCTGCAAAAGTGGCTGCTGGCTGATACTATATTGCTAGTTGCAGGTAGGTCTGATATGAATAATAGATACAGTATAGACCCAAGAACACTACCCGGAGGTACTCCTGATATAATGGATTCTAAGTTGGTATAGACTTCTTCATATTTGACTAAAAAATATCTGTTGGTTAGGTAAGATACTAACAAATGACTAAAAAGATGAAGTAGAATGTTTTTGATTTTATATATCAATCCATCGTGCCATACGTTGTCAAACGCTTGAAAGATGTCAAAAAAGGCAGCAGAGCAGTATTTTCCCAATTCCAGGTCCGTTCTGATCTTCTTTGCAACCCGGTGCACTTGTTCCACCGTTCCATGATTTTGCCGAAAGCCAAATTGGTGGTCCGGGGATTAGATTTCCATCTCGAAGGAGCGGGTTTAGTCTCTCTAAGAACAGTTTTTCAAATGTCTTTGAATATTCATATCGGAGCATTACATTAAAAATTATTCTATCTAGTTTAAACTCAATTTCCGACACAAATAAAAAAATAAATTTTAAGTGTCAATTGCGACTTACAATTGTCAATTTACACTTCGAAGTCGCAATTACACTTAGAAGTCGCAATTGACGCTTGGGAGTCACAATTGACACTTCTAAGCCGCTATTGACAATTCGAAGTCACAATTGATACTTCTAAGTCACAATTAACGCCTGCGCAATAATACTTATTAGATACTACAATAAATATAGTAGTAATAATTGAAGTACGATTGCGCAGGCGTTAATTGCGACTTCAAAGTGTCAATTGCGACTTCGAAGAGTAAATTGACAATTGTAAGTCGCAATTGACACTTAAAATTTATTTTTTTACTTTGTGGCCCCAAGACGCCTTCGTAGCTTTCAAATGCAATTCGTAGAATTGAAAAATCATCACAGTACCTACCGACATACACCTACGAGCGACCTATGAGAGCTATGATATCTCAGTGGCTATCACAGTTATAGATGAACTTTCCTTTGCATAAGCGTTTATTTTATATTTTTTCCTTGTGCGCTACTACGCTAAGGTGAAATGAATATCGTAGTCAAAATGCTATTTTTATGTTTGCGCGCAATAATACGGAAATACTAAATTTTATAACTTTTCTTAAACCGCGTTGACCTTGAAATTTTAGAAAATTTTTGCCTGCGGCGCGAAAAATTGCCCAATCTTACTATCCGTTTGCCCTACCTTCACTTTCGGTCTGGCTACGGGCCTGAGTCTATGGTTACATTGGATGCGTGTCGTACGATATTTTGTATAACGATTTTGCTTCTGCGGTAGCCTTACGTTATTTTTTGAATAAGTATTATGGAAGGAGTATCTTATCATTTGATAGTTCTTATTACAATCCAAATCTACTTTTGAAAATTATGATAGTTTAATTAGTAGTCCAGAATTTAAGAGGAGGCTATGCTTTCTTACTTTCTTTCACGAGCCGCCGCTGACTTTGACTCTGATTCTTTCAGAAAAACAATATTCACTGTACTGATTTATGATTGCAGTGGTGTGTAACTAGAAGGGCTACAAGAGCGGGATCCCCAAACTTCAAAATTAATAAGTTGATAGCGAACTTTTGCAGGGCCCAGGGCGAAAACCTTTTTAATCCTCAAAACTCTCTTTAATAAAAATTCGCGAATGAAGGGGGCTTTTTGAAATAGCCCCTCCTGCTTATGGGGATAGTAATAATAATTTACTGTAATGTTTAGTTCAGAATGAAAAAGCCGAATTAGTGCTCATTCATCTTTTCTCTCTAAAGTGAAAATCAGCTTAATTATTTGTTCATTAATATAAATGTTTATGAATAATAAATTGTAATCGCATAATTACAAATAATACATCGATACTTGTTTATAGATTTCTATACTTATTTTATTTATGTGTATATATTAATTATTAGTCTTGTCGACTGGAACCTATTGGCTCGCTCAGTATAAACATCCATTTCGAGTTGGATTATGTAAATAAGTATTAAAATCTTCTGAAAAATATTCTGAAGATAATTTTACTGATTTGTTGCAGCAGACTTTCATTCTTCTAGCTTTTTACCCTAATTTTGTTGATTGGCGCCCGGTAAGCTTATTGGCTCCTGGATTCTGGCCTGTGTTTTATCGCTTTGTTTACTCTTAATTAACACACTCGGTGTATTGATACAAAAACCACTTAACTCCTACTAGTTTTTAAAGTAGATCCTAAATACCTATGTACCTAAAATTATTTTTGTTTAATAACATGTACTTGTATGGAAAGTAGGGAGACCGGGTATGATTGTCCCACTTTTTGATAATTAAATTGAACCATAAAACGATAAAACCATAAAATATATTAATGGGTATCCGTAAATTTTATTTATTTCAATATCTGTAAAAGTATTAACACATTATATTATTTCCAGTGGCGGACTAGACTTCCCAATATTTTCAATGATAAAACTTGATTTTGTAAAACATTAATAATAATCTCACGCGTTGTGCCAACCACTCTAGATTGGGGTTGTTACTTCTACAGTAATGAGATTGATTATTACTGATATAAATATTTTAAAAGTGTATTAAAAATAATATGCAAGATAAAACAAATGACTTTTGTTAGTGTATACAAGTATAAGTGACCCCGCAAACCGCTATTTTACAAATAATGTCCATTAATTCGCTTTTATAATAATTCCTTTCCTTTAAAAACATGTTGAAAAATTTCTAAATATTTTTAAGCATTTAAGCTACACGTGGGCTAAAGTAATATTCGAATTTTACCTTATGGCGGATGGAAAAACAAGGAGTAGTATTGTGACTGTTGTAAATGACGTTCTGTTTTAAGAAACGTTCAATAATTTCAAAACTCGCGCTTTGTGCAGGCGTCACTTTACTCTGACGACCAATGAAACCGACGCGTACCGTACCGAATTGTACCGATAAACACCGATTGCAATTAAATTTAGAATATGTATAATTACGCCATCTACTCAGATAATTTCTGGTCTAGGTGATAAATCACGACCTTAAATAAAAAGCATTTGATTTAAACAATTGGCGCGAAAAATTTTAAAATTTCATGTTTAATTTAATTTTTAACTTTTTTAAATTTTGACTGTGCGGTGTTCATTTACTGTATGCTATTTTTATTTTAATTAAATATAAAATTTACAAAATTTTTCTTCGAATTTCTTATATATGAACCCGGCACTGGTAAAATAAGGTTAAAGTTTCCGTTTGTTTTGTGAAATTGACATTGAAATAGTGAAAATAGATTTTGTCTGTTTCCTTCAAACATGCTTAAATTTATATTAAGCGACTGTCTGTTTCACTTTTTATGAGGTCAAGTCGTCAAGTGGTCAAGTTGAACTTCGGAATGCTTCGGATCTACAATAATTACCTTTAGCTTTATAAAGTTGCTTTTTAATTTATTGTTAGTACCTATTGTTGATTAACTTTTGCAAGGTTAAAATTTTTATTTTTATATATTGCGTAAAGTCTTAAGTCATTACGATTTTCTCCTCGAATTGGTGGTAAAGAGAAAGTAACGCCGATATTCGAAAGGTTTTTCTGCTTTTTAAGTTGTGTTAATTTTAAGTGATTTACATTGTCTTCGTTGTGACGGTTTTATAAAATCCAACAAAATGAGTAAAAAAATTGGGAAATCCGCACAAGAAGTTGTTCGAGCGGTACGAGCAGGATTTGCAACCGGTGAGACCAAATGCGTGCAATTTAGGGAAAAGCAATTGCGTTCCCTAAACAGAATGTACGAAGAAAATATGGATTTGATATTAGAAGCTCTCGCTAAAGATTTACGTAAGAGTAAACAAGAGTCGATAATTATGGAGTTGGAGTTACTGATGAACGACTTGAGGTGTACATTGCAAAATTTGCACGAATGGGTGAAACCCGAAAAGCCTGGTAAAGACTTTGCAAACATGCTAGATCAGGTTTATATTTTTAAAGAGCCCTACGGTGTAGTTCTTGTGATCGGTGCTTGGAATTATCCATTTCAAATTTCGTTGATACCTCTTGCAGGTGCTATCGCTGCAGGAAATTGTGTTGTTATTAAACCATCCGAATTGGCACTTAACAGTGCACTGCTAATGGAGCAACTTATTCCGAGGTACTTAGATAGCAGGTTTTACCAAGTTTATAACGGAGGACCACAGGAAACTTCAGAATTGTTACAAGAACGATTTGATTACATTTTCTTTACTGGCTCAACTCAAATTGGTAAAATTGTACATGCCGCTGCTAACAGATATTTAACCCCCACAACACTGGAACTCGGTGGTAAGAGTCCAGTTTATTTGGATAGTTCCTGTAATTTAGATGTAGCGGTTCGTCGTATTATATGGGGCAAGTGTGCAAATGCTGGTCAAACTTGTATAGCTCCAGATTATGTATTATGTTCAAAGGAAGTGCAAGAAAAATTTGTAGAGGTTGCTGACAAAATTCTACAAGAATTTTATGGTAAAAATCAACAAGAGTCGCCCGATTACTGTAGGATCATCAACGACAGACATTACCAGCGATTAAGTGGACTTATCAAAAGTGGTAAGGTTGTCGTGGGTGGCGATTCTAATTCTAAAGATAGATTTATTCAATTTACAATATTGGTCGATGTAAAACCTAGCGATCCAATCATGCAGGAAGAAATTTTTGGTCCAATTTTACCAATCATTAATGTCGATAATGCATACGAGGCTATCAATTTTATTAATGGTCGAGACAAACCTCTGTCGTTGTACATTTTTTCGAACAACAAAAAAGATGTCAAATTGATTCTTGATAATACTTCTAGTGGAGGCGTTTGTGTTAACGATACTTTGATGCATTTTATCGTGGATAGCATACCATTTGGTGGAGTAGGTCAAAGTGGAATGGGTAACTATCATGGAAAGTTTGGTTTTGACACTTTTAGTCATAAGAAAGGTTGCTTATATAAAGATTTGGGAATGATTGGTGAAACTTTATCTTCTAGTCGTTATCCACCTTATTCTCAAACAAAAATTAATATTTTGAAAATGTTGCTAAGAAAACGAAGTTCTTTACCTATAGCTTACCTCCCTCACATTTTAATGTTTTGCTTCGGATTGTTAACAGCTTTTATTTTCAAAACCTATTTTTAGGATAAGTTTTGGCTTATTTTACTCAGGTGATAGTTAGTTTTAACGAAATAGAATCTATTTAGCTATAAGTTTTTTATAAAAACATTCTTTTGGTGAACAGGAGAATATTCGTTACTTTTTATTTGCACTTTTTATGCAACTTTTAGTAATAAATAATAATACTCAATATTTTAGGACAGTAATTACTTTAATATATAACAAACAATTGGATTTGTTTTCTTTAATTATCTGTGAAATGGTTTCCACTGTAAATCTAAATGTAATTGTAAAATCAAAATTTGTTGTGCTTTGTCATGCAATATTGTTATGAAGTTGTTAATTACATTACACTATAATTACCTAGTTATTAGAATAGAGCATGAATATAGTAAGTCGAAGTACTAACATTATGCAATTATTATTATGGATTCATGGTGTATTGCATAATTTTTAACAAATTTTTTATACTGCTATTAATAATTCGTTAATTTTAAATAAAAGTAATCGATTTAAGTTTTAATTAAAATATAAATTTTTATATCATGGTGTATTAGAAAAAATAAAAATAATTAATTTTTAATTTTTTTTATTTCAAAATATTTCTAATTTATCACTTATATTTATTTTAAATATTAATATTGAATAAGGGATTTGTTTATTTAGTAAAGCAAAACCATAGTCTGGTATCAGGCTTAGCAAAATGGAATTGTTAGATACAAAATATTATGAAGCATTAAATGAAATATTTGTAGATATGAACAAGAAATAAATTGGTTATTCAGAATTTGATTAAATAACGTCAAGTTAAATCAGCTTAAAATGACTAATTTGAACTTGAGACCGATAATTTCAAAAACAAATATACCAAACCGCATTTTTCTTAACAATGAACTAAAGCTATAAAAAATTATTTTAAGGTACTAGCTCAAGGGACTTCTACTATTGATAGAGATTGAAATTAGGGCTGCTAACTTAAAAAATCTTAAGATAGAATATTTAAAAAAAATTCCATATACCTACTGACGCAAATGAAAGTATTAACGAGATTCCGATTTATTAACATAATATACAGAAAAAAATTACTTTTCTCTAATTTAACAGACTTCATATTTTTTTTCAGCTTTTTCTGTCTACTGCAGGACTATTAGCCACCTTCTCTGAATGAAAGCTGAATGAATGAAATTTAGCCCGCACTGCTGCCAAAACTAGATTGGGGAATGTGCCTGTAACCCTGTTTAATAGTTGATGGTGGAAACCATCAAATGTGTTAATATGTACCCTTAAAGAAAGGTATAAGTCATTATAGAAATATAGTTAAATAGTCAAATAGTTAATCTCTCTCTGGATTTAAACAGCACCACAACTTTAGTAGTTCAATATCGTATCAATGACTGTCTCCATATCTCTTAAGAAAATTGAATTTTTTATGGCCAAAGTTGAAATTTGAGCAATCTGTATTACAAGGTGCTGCAAATTTTTCCCATTATTTAGTACTAAAATTTGCAGTAATTAAACATTAAATTGTTATTATTCCAAAATAAACGAAAAAAGGCTAAAAATCGAATGCAAGTATTTGATTTTCATAAGGTTAGCATTACACATGACGTTAATTATATTACCGAAGCTGCGAAATCTTAAACAAATAACAAAAACTGAGGTGAATTAGTGTTCGTACCTACTGTTTAATCAAAAATTTCGCTAAAAGGCGCCAGAACTCTAATAACATGGATCTACAAAGATCTGTATCTTTATATCCAAATAAATTTTTAAAAACATCCCCGAAGGAGCCAGAAATCAAAAATTACGGGTTTGGAAAGACTTGAATCGCTGAGTCTACGCAAAAAATTTAAATCAACTCCGAAGCCGCCTGAAATTGAAAATTACATATTTATAGACAGGAATCTTTATTTTTAAGTTAAATTCGGCTATAATTAACGAAATTCACTTTAACCTTTATGTGACTGGATGGGTGCCCGGGTACCTTTTGCAGTTTGAAGCATTCATATTTTTTGTGTTCAATGTAGTTGAGTTTGGAAATTTCCATTTCGTAACATCTCTGAGCTTGTTTTATACTATATTTTGTTATATTATTTTGATTATTATTATTAATTTTATTGGCTACTGTCAGTTAACCACAACCACGAATCGAGCCTCGACTCTTAAACTATTGGAAAGAGGACAATTTTCTGAGCATTTTAAGACCGCACTTCGACATGGACCTTAGTTTTCGAAAAAACGGCATTTGAAAATCAAAATTTTACATGCATTTTAAATAGGGAATTCGTTAACACAAAAGTTCTATTGACGGTGCGTGCGTTCTGATATAGTCTTAGTGTTAGCCGTCAGACGCGATTGTGACACCGTCGGGTACACATCGAGCGTGGCTAACGAGTTTCACCCCTTTCGAGTAGCACCTTTGGCGAGTTTGTGCTATCTAGGGTGATGTTTTTAGCGAGTCAGCGAGGAGCGGAGTGGACCGTAGCGGAGCGTCGGTTTTAACGAACGCAACCAAGGCAATCGAAAATCCACCCTAAAAACGAGTTCAGCATTTATTTTTTAAATTGTTGCATAATGATGCGTAATATAATGAGTGCGGTTACAAGCAAGGGGTTCAATATGCACGATGTGTACCCGACCGTGTCACAATCGCGTCTGACGGCTAACACTAAGACTATATCAGAACGCACGCACCGTCAATAGAACTTTCGTGTTAATGAATTCCCTATCTAAAATGCATGTAAAATTTTGATTTTCAAATGCCGTTTTTTCGAAAACTAAGGCCTAATCCATGTCGAAGTGCGGTCTTAAAATGCTCAGAAAATTGTCCTCTTTCCTATAGTGCAAGAGTTGAGGCTCGATTCGTGGTTGTGGTTAACTGACAGATCCCATTTTATTATGAGAAAATAGCGTTCAAAATTAGTTCACCCTTTAATGACGGTGTAGGTACCCGGGTACCTCTATAAGTTCTATATGAAATTAGATAGGAATTGTAGTAATAAAAAGAAAATTAAATTAAAGCAATTAAATTTGCAGTGCTTAGGGCCAATTTCATAATAAAAGTTAGCAGCAGGACATTAAAATTTAAAAAAAAGCTTAGATCAAAACTGATAATTTTTATTGTTCTGTTTTGTCTTAATTCGCCTTTTAAATTTTAATGCCCCTGTTAACTTTTATTATGAAATTGACCTTTAGTAATTTGTCAACTACTTATTATGCTTTTGTTTACATGTGCTAAAAATTATAAAAGTTATTTATATTTGAAAATTGAATTTTCATTGTTATGAGTATGACTATATTAATTTAATTATTGAAATTTAAGAAATAGAAAAATTCCATGGCTAAATTGTAAACTAAACAATAGGAACGTCCGAGTTCTTTTGCGAGTAACTGCATCATTTAAAAAATTTGTAATTACAATAATTACAATAATTATTATTTATCTTACTTCATTTTCCGCAATCTTGGTTTTTGCAAAGATCTGTGACTTGGTCCACTAAACTCATTATGAGACATCCTAGTTGAAATTATAAATTTAATTTTTATAATAAGTGAAAATACTTGTAATTTTTAACTAAAAATCAGATAGGTCTATAATATGATCTAACCTTGCTAAGCAAAAAGCATAATAAAAATATAGTCTTACTACTATCGTAGATAATTATAAACTTTGCATAGGCGCGGATGGGTGCATGTAATGTATGAAGGCACCCGGGTATCCATGCCTTCATGTACCTTTATTCAAGGGTACCTTCATTAGAAGGTGTTTTGTTTTGTTTTCCTTGTGTTGTTTTCCATTAGGTGAGCCCTTTCGTCACTATGCGATCTGAGTTTCTGTTAGTTTTTCGAGTCTAATCATTGTCAGTTCTGGGTTTTGTTTCGTTTTTCTTTTTATGGGTTTTCTTCTTACTCTTTTTATTCTCATTCATCATTTCGCGTTAATTTCGAGTTATTGCACGTTTTAGCGTAGATTCCAGTGCCTCCTCTTTTATTTTCTGACTACTTTCCACGAGGAGGCTTCTTGCTATTTTCGGCGTTTCTCCCTGGGTAGAAAGGCTCTCTTGAAATTGTCTTTCCATTGATTTTGGGTGGCCCTGTATCCAGGTCTCTTAAAATTTGGATTCCTTCATGGACTCGGGGGTTCTAACTTGAATTTGAATCTTTTCTTAATTTTTGATTTGCCTGAGTAGAAAGGCTGATTCTGAATTACCTCTTGTGCGGGGTTAGCTTGGTACTGGATTTCCCGAAGATTGGGGCCCATTTGTTGTCCCAGTATAAATTCCGAAGAGAGGTTATGGACTATGCATGCTTGGGGATTATTGGGTGATTCCGAGTCAGAAGTCTACTGACTCAGAATCAGAATAGAGGAAGAGTTTATTTCTGGTGGATTTTGCAAATTCTCATTTATTCAAATTCAAAAATAGTCTCTGGTGGTGTTTTTCTAAACAGCTCATCCAAGCTAGTAAAATAGTCAATACCATGAAAATATTTGATTGATTCTATCATTTTTGATCATTTATGATCCTATGTACCGGTTCATCCAAGAGCCCACATGATGGGCACATTTCGTCTTCGGCTTGGCCCAGGCGTTTGATATGCCTACCGAACTCTCCGTACCCTGTCAGAAGTTGAGCCATTTCAAAGGTCCCAGTAGGAGGTAGTTGATCAAGTTTAGGTATGAAAGCGTAAGTGATTCTTCCATACCTACCGTTGTCCCACCTTTCCTGCCAAATATATCTTTTCCTGTCTTTCATTGATTTTCTGATGTGGGTCTTATATCTGTTCAGGATTGGTTCAAAGGTTTGACTCAGAAATTGTGCAGATTGCCTTTTTTCAATTTTTCTCAAGCTAAACTTTCAAGTTCCATGATTACTATATTACTATAGCTTTACAAGATATGATACTATTTTTTCTAAATTTATAAATTCGTCCATCTCCGCGCATGACGTCATTGGATCATAGCAGTTGACGATTCTCCATAAGAAATACATTATTTCTACATGTTTTAACGCAGTTTTTAATTATATAACAATTGATAATATCTAATTTATGTTGATAATAAAATGAAAAACTCGAACATTATGTATTATTTTTTTATTATTATTATAAAACTACAACACAATTTGCCACACATCCATAAAAAAGAAATTTTAATATTCGTTAACCCTTTAATGCATACTGTTGCAGTAATACAACATTGCGTTCTTGACGTTGTAGTTCTGTTAAGGTAATCATTAAAAGGCTTACATCTATAGTAGCACATTCCTACAACATTACCCTTTCACCCTTTTCCAGGATAAATTGATATTGCTGTTTCGGACAAATGCAAGCCTTTCTTAATTATTTCATTAACAAAAACAGACGCAACATAAAATTTTCTGGTGTTTTTAATTTATTTTCATGTGGGTTAAATTTCCAGGTTGTAGTGGATATTCTCAAACATTTTGTGAAAAATGTGGTTTACTTATATGTTTTAATAAGAAAAACAACTGCTTCAAAAAATTTTACACAGAAACGTAACAGAAAAATTACCTTCCCACTGCATAATGTTGCACATCACTTTTTTGGAAGTTTGATTGCCAATTCCTTAAACAAAATTTTTTTGTTATTTTTTATGAATAAAGGTTATAAATTTATACATTATATATTTTTTTATTAGTTTAAAAAAAAAGCATGCATTAAAGGGTTTTAATAATGTTTTTCATTTTGTTAAATTTAATTTAATTTAAAATTTAAAAAATAAAACACAATTAAGTAAGAGCGACAGACACACTGCATTTTCGACAATCTCGCCATCACACCATGTATGTGTTTTTGACTCATTAGTCGTCATCAGTGCCGCATACTTGTTGAAAAACAAATATGTTTTTTACAAATATGTAAAACATATTTCTTGACTGATGATCTGATATGATATTACACATGTTTATTACATAAATATTAATATTTTTATTAATAGAATACGTAATTATATCACTATTTTCTTGTTGTTTTATTTCGATTGACGCGTTACAGCAGCAATAAAGGAAAGAATAACAGAACAGAGTTAGAGTCACATTTTTTGAGATAATTAGAGGCTTGTTAATTCCCAAATGTAATTCAAACTTTTATCCACGACCATGGCTAAAACCACAAGTAAAAATTCTGATTTTGACAAATTAATTTTGATCAATAATAGATCAACTAGTGCATTAAAAGGCCTCTAAATCCACGGAAAACGGACATATTAAACAGTCCTAATATATAGTGGTCGTGAATAAAATTTATTTATAATATATTATGTGACCTGGACTACGAAAAGAGACCTAACGTCGGAAAACTAATTTCCCGGTAAAACGCGTTTAAATATTTTATGTTTCAAAAAGTGTCACTTCGTGACATTCAAAAGTGTGCGGAAAAGTACTACTTTTCGGCCTCAATCGCAAACCTTCGCCTTGAATAACTTGTATCGAAAATATCTATTTTCTACTTTAAATCAGAAACAAACAAATTTATTTTTTAAACTAAACGGAGTATTGATTTACAAATTATTTTTTAAATTATAATAATTTGTGAAGTTTTCCAAAATAGCCGTCTTATATAAAATTTGGAATGATAGAGGTTTAATATGCAACAGAATTTGATTTTATCAGATTTAACTTAAAATAGCAAATTCTTTTAATTTTGATTTGAACCATTGACCTGTTCGGACGCAAATGAGCAACAGTAAATAGTTGTTAACTTTTTGCTGCTTGTTGCTGCTAATTGTTATAAATATATAAGAGTATCGTCATGTATAATTTTAGATTGTTTTGTTTGGATTCCAATTTTCCAATAAATTAATTTAATTGAATATATGACGATTTCCCTTCTCCAAACTACAATAAATTTATCTTCTGACTTTCCGTTATTTGAAAAGTTTAAAAAGGTTTTTTTTCAGGCTTTCAAACAATTACCTGCCCGTTTTACTAAACTAAATTTGTAATAATAAATCTTATAAGTTCCTTTTTAAAAAACTTTGGCAAGCAGTTTACTTACAATATTATCAAAGAATGCAGTTTATCATTTCTAAAAAAAAATGCGGTTAAAATTAAAGAAAACTAAACTTAACAGATAAGTTAAATTAAATATTTAACAAAAACATCGAATAAGAAATACTAAATGACACAATTATGACATACGAAGAAAACACTGATGCCTTTGGTAACCTTCCAACCGGCGGTTCTTATTGGTTCATTTCTAGTTATTAGCAATCTAGTATTGTAACATTTATGAAACAAATTGTTAACATTTTTTTCTGAACAATAAAACAACAATGTTGAATATTGACTCACTAATTTAAAAACAATTCGATAATGGTGACACTTTTTTTGTGTTATGTCAATTTAGCAAAATATAAATCTTTAAGAGGACAACAATTAAAATTGAGTAAAGTTTTCTCACCTTGTGTTGCCTCCGCCTCATATATGTGGACAAGAGATAGGGAGAAAGGTTTCTGAGGGAGAAACCCAACTATGTGCATCTGAATGGAGGCTGCGGCGGACACTTCAACGCTACCCCATCTGACAGCAAGACAACAATAATTATAAAAAAAAATCTTTTCTTTCAAAAATATAATATCCCACAATGATATTAAAATGAAACTTACCCTTGGCACATTTTCATTACATGATTCAATGATCCACTTCAAATTAATCAAATGTCGCTTTCCTATCCTCCTGTTTAATGACAGGGCTCGAATAAAATCACTCAAGTATCGACGCAAAACAAAACATAATCAAACAAAGTTTCTTATCCAGTAATTGTGTCATCAATCTTATGACCATCCATTCAAATAACATTACAATTAATTACAAATGAAATCTTCCTAAATGGCAGAACTCAAACGAAAGATGTATCAATCTAGTCCACCATCGAGTACCTAATTCTCAGATCTCCTCCCATGGTATAAAATATCCCGGTAACGAATTATGCACCCCATCACGGATGCATGTAATCTCCCATTCTCGTTCACACTTTCACAAATTGAAAGCTATTATCTAAATACAATATCAGCCATCAGTTATACAACAAAAACCAAATACGTCATACCAAAATCACAGTTGTCGCTGCAGACTGAAGTAACCATCTAATGCTAGTCTAAATAATTAAAACACAATTAAGGAAAGAGCGATAGACACATACTGCTTATTCAACTGTCAAGCCATCACAATGTGTGTTTCTGACTCATTAGTCGTCATCAGTATCGCATACTTGTTATAAAACACTTGATATATTAAAAATAATTTGCCAGACGTAAACATTTTCATTAGAATATAACCGCAAAATCGCAGACTTACTCGTGTGTTTTACGTTTCATCTGATTAATGGAAAGGTAACTACCCACGCTTGCTGAATTATTTCGTACCGTATAATCTTCACATGATACTAGACACAAGAATGCCTTTGCCACTGATGTGCATCCAACAGATTATGGCCTTCATAGTCCTATGCCCAGATTAATTCGGTTAGTCAACAGATTTAACGGACAGGAATGGTTTGATCTAATCGAAATTCATTTGATCGTTTCAAGAATGACATCATGTGGAACATGGATGTAATGTTTTAGAACTATGATTGATAGTTGTATCAAGACTGTTGCTATATATTGTATATTATAATATTATTATTATTATTTCTTAAATTATATTAATTTTTATGTTGTCTATTTTTTGCTTTGTAAAATAATTAATAGATGCTTTTCACGCATTCGTGATTTTCAAATCAGGTGCTTTATATTATGGTAATGTCCTTTTTTGTGATGTATTATATGTACTAAATTTGTTTTGTATATTATGTAAATTGGTGTATTCGTAAATATAAATAAATAAATAAGTGCTGATAAATGAAAAGACGTCACCCAAGGTCGGACCATGACAGGGGCGGATGGGCAACATTTTAGCGGCCCCGGAAATAATATTTGTTGGCCCTCTTTTAATTTCCGGATATGGCTAAAATATACATTTACAGGGTGTTACGCATTTTTCCTTTAAAATAAAATAGAGCATAGGTTTATTACAGATTTTTGAATCAGATTTCATTTATTATCCAAAAAACATTCTTTTATGTTTAGAAATTAATAACCCACTTTCAGCCACTGGCCCTGCGGACCTCTAAACAACCGGCCCACCGGGAAATTTCCCGGTTCGTCTTATGGCCCATCCGCCTCTGGACCATGACCTCATTTTGACACATGACGTCAAACAAAAATACGGAAATAACAAAATTCTGTAAAATTACAAGCAGCAAGAATTTAAAAATCTTATCAAAGCATTTATTTACCGTAATAAATACCATACTACACCAACAAAACTTTAAATTTACTTATAGCCGCTTCAAAATTACAAAAGGTGCGTTATTTCAACCATCGTAAGCAAATTAAAATGTGACCTATTTTGTCAGTAAGCGGATGACGAGTATCGAGTTCTACACCCTAACAAAATTGAAGAATATTTTGTTACTTATAAAAGAAACAAAAAAATTTTAATTTAGATGTGTCAAAAATAAATTTACCTACATACTACCGTTACATAATAGTTCATTTTCTACACTGATTTCAGTTACATAATGAGTCACTTTCACGCACTATACGTTTTCCACCAGTAATTCAGAAATCGTCAACTGTACTTTAGATTTACCAATTGATATTCAGGTATCGTCAATTGTAATTTTAATATGTGAATTGATATTCAGAATTCGTTAAATGAAATTCAGAAGCCGTCAAATGAAATTCGGAAACCGTAAAATGATATTTAAAAACTATTAAAGGATATTCAAAAACCGTTAAATGAAAATCAGAAAGCGTCAAATAAATGTAACCTAAAATATCAAATTTAGTTTTAAAATGCAGTGGCTCACAATGATGGTACGTTTTGGAGACATTTTTTGTTGCAAATTTCAATCTCTTCATATTTGTTTATACACATTTTCTATTTTTCGCACCGATTCCGAATTACATTACCTTAAAAAAGACTCTGTAAAATACACAAAAAAATTATCACCTGTATCTCGAAAACAGTGCAACAAACTAGAAAATTGTATAAACATTTTTTTGTCTAAATTTTATTTCCTGCATTTTTGTTCATTTAAATTTTTTTATTTTTTAGCACCGTTTTTGAGATACAGACAACAGTATATTTTTATATTTTACAGCGGTTTTGTTAAGTTACTGTAACTCCAAAATTGTGCAACAAAATAAAAAAATGTATATGAACAAAAAGAAAGAGAATAATAAAATTTGCCACTAAAAAGGATCGAATAAGTATTATTGTTGTGAAATCTATTTTTATATGACTAAAAACGTCTTCAAAACTTACAATTTACATTGCTAACATAAAACTGTATGAATATTGTGATCCACTGTAATTATTTTAAGATAGTGCTTGGGATGGGATGAGGGCATGTGCCTCTGTACCCTTTAAGGTAGGCCGCCGCTGATTACTAGACGTACATTATAAAAAATATTTAAATTTTCTGGATTATAAATTTGATTAACCCTTAAATTGGCAACGTATCTCACAAGATACATGGTTTTAAAAAATTCCATTTCATAATCCATTCCAGAATCATCAAGCCTACTTGATATATGAAATTTTTTTAAACCATGTGAGATACTTTGCCAATTTAAGGGTTAAGTTTAATTGAAATTAAAAATTTAAATAGCATTTTTCGGGAATTTTGTATGAGTAATTAAAAATAAATATTGAGCGAATTCGTCATATCGTGAAGTGTGTGCTCACCTTTGCGTAGGGTGTGCGCTCTGCGTTAACTGTCAAATGATTAACCTAACCTGTTTTGTGTTATTTCCTACATAGATAATAGAACTTCACACACATTTAGTTTTACTAATAAAGGTAATCAAAATTTCTGTTTCTTATAAAATTTGGCACTTTACAATACGAAAAAATGAAGATTCACATAAAAATTGTGCATCGCGAACAAATCTCGATTGATGTTGAAGCAGAGACTAAGATTGGTGAAATTAAAAAAAGATTGGAAAGTCAGTTCAATATTCCTGTGACACATCAAATGTTAATGCATTTTGGAGTAGCCCTAGCTGACGACCGCACTATAGGGTTTTATACCAGAATTAAAGAGGGGGATAAGTTAAATGTAGTAATTCGGAAGATGGATCGTCATTTGGAAAGCATTCTTTTTCAGTTACTTAAAATCCACTATAACGAAACACAATGCAAAAATATTGTTCTGAGTTTTATGAATAAATTGCAAGATGACTTGGAGAACATGAATTATGATGATATTGAACGATTGGCTCTAGTTTGTATGGACAATAAAATTTTGTAACTTTAAGGTTTAAAATTTTAATTTATAAATATTGTATTACACTCGGATTAAGCACTTAATTTAAGAATTTTGTTTGTATATTTCTCTGACTTGAAAATACTATAAGACTTAGATCGTATTTGTAACATTAAATAAGTATTTTTATGTAAGATAAGCTAATAAATATAAATGTAAATTTAAGATTTTTAAAACTTGCTGTTGGGACACTTAAAAGTTAATTAATATTAAATATACATAATTATCGATCGATAACATTATTGCAGTTTGTAAAGACTAATTTCTCATTAGATTGTTATTCCTTGTTAGTCGAGATAAATCTACGGGTTGTTTTCTCTAACCACTCTTTTCAAATAAAACGATCAGATATTTATATATTTTTATTCTAGCTCTTTAAACCCTTAAAATTCCTTCCCAATAAAAATATTTCAGCCGAGTCTGTACGACTAGCAGGTGGCTTAACAATATTCAAGCTACCATAGAATCGCTTAATACTTTCTTCTAATTTCTTACCATCGCTCGTTTGCCATAATTTCATTAACACAGTTGCATTTTCATTAGAAACTAAAATTGCAAAACGAAGTGCCGAATAGCACAGCTTGAGAATGTTTTCATCGTCCATTTCCTTTATTCCTGTAGCACTTGGAGCCATATCCGATATAACAACATCAGCTTTTCTGTTATTCAATATTTCTTTTATATTATCTTGCGTTTCTTGTTGTGTAAAATCTGAATTACCTAGCACCATGGCGCCCTACAAAAACTTTATATTTTGGTTTTATGGATTCCTTTACTTACCATAATTGGATAAATTTGTTGTTTATCTATTGCAATAACCGTTCCAATAGCTGCATCTATTTTAGTGTTGTTCGAGTTTACTCTTTCGACAGCTACTTGTGTCCAAGAACCTGGTGCAGCACCACAATCGATTACGGTTTGTCCAGAATTAAAAAATTTATATTGATCATCCATTTGAATTAATTTAAATGCACTTCGACATCTATAAAATTGTTTGTAATACAAGTGTTATTATTTAAAAAGTAACATTAGTTTACTCTTACCTGTAATTTTGTATTTTTGCTCTCTCTACATAAGGATCGCTTAGTTGTCGTTGCAACCAATGTGTCGAACTTGAACCTTTTGCATTTTTAACTTTTACCTTTTTACATAATTTGGCAGTTGTGTAAAATGAACGTTGCAAAAATTTATTGTACATACCGTAAGAAACTATTTTATAAAAATTATAATAGAATTAAATGTAAAAGTATGGTTAGATATCAAAGTTTAGAAGTTGAATTTGAACTATTTTTCAATAAGTAGTTCATTTAAATTAGCATTCATTCGTATTATACAGGATGTTTTAGTGATGTTACGTCAAACTTCAGTAGGTGGCGCTCGGTGACTTTGATGACAGACATTCTCGTTTTTTTCAAACGCAAAAATAATAAATTGTTGCATTTATTTAACATAACAAAACTGCAGTAAAATAATTTAGTTGTACTTTAATGCAACCAATCGAAGAATCTTTAACTTACTCTCGATGAACAAGGATATCGGATCTTAGCGGCCGGCCGTTGGCCTCGCTCCTCGTAGAGCTAGCCAAAAAACTGTCCGTCAGGTTTTTTTTTATTTTTAATGACTAAATGGTGATTGTTTATTAT
Source organism: Cantharis rufa (assembly GCA_947369205.1). Classification (NCBI taxonomy): domain Eukaryota; kingdom Metazoa; phylum Arthropoda; class Insecta; order Coleoptera; family Cantharidae; genus Cantharis; species Cantharis rufa. Next base: position 21,423,014 of record OX376307.1, on the reverse strand, counting down.
ATTTACACTTATTATAGATAAGTGGAACAACTAAAATCCACTATAATTGTAAATAATTGAATACATTTTTGAAAATTTGTAGCCTAGAAGAAAAAAAAACAATTAAAAAATAGTACATTGTTTTATTCGGATTAAAAGTGAAACTTTGTTTGACAAGCAATTTTTGCATTTGCAAGGCGGAGCGCCATTTTTTTCAAAAAAAAAATTTTTGAAAATTTTCAAATTTATAATAATAATTTTCAAATAATATTTTAATTTTGACTTCCTGATGATGAATATCTATATTCGAAACATGTCGTCTAACTAATTAAAAGAAAATATAAAACGAAGTATTGTACATTTTTAAATAAATAATAAAATCAAATGTTTTTTACTAAATAAAAATTTTCCAAACCAAAAGAATTACAAAATATAAGGAGACCACATTAAAATTTAGATTCCAAAATTTGAAATATTGGGAGAATAGTTGAGATTGCGGTCAAAAGAAACAAATAAAATTGTCCGACGTTTCGGGATCTTTATGGTCCCATTTTCAAGGTTATATAAAAACAAAAATTGAATTTAAAATACAGATTAAAATAACAAAACAAAGAAGAGTACAAAAAAACAAAAAAATGGAAGCCTAGGCTTCGAGGCTATGCTCGGTGACATAGCCATTAGGTTTTACGTAAATACGTCGTCCATGGATACCCGCTTTTGCCCAGGTCTACCGATCGGATAACATCGATTTGAAAACATGAAAACAACTTCCAAGATTTTGCTGAATATTGGCAATTTATTCAACTGATATCAAGATGACATAATAATGGTTTAATAGTGATATCAAGTTGTTTTTGTAAGTGCCCTCTGTTGCTTTTTGTTCTTATATGTATTAAGTTTGTTATAATTATAATATGTGCCTACCCTTTGAAAATAACTGTTTATTTTCTCTAAATCAAAAGAAAGCGTCTTCAAATAAAGCCCAGGCAGTTAACATAAGTACTATTCTTATAAATATGCATTTGAAACGCCAAAATACCCTAGTAGAGCATTACTCTGCACATGCAAAATTTTAATTTTTTTATATCGATACCAACAAAAAAAAAACAGTATATAAATTAATCTAACACGCAAAATATGAAAATGTCTCGGTTTTTGGCATTTCGTTCCACTGTGCATCGGTGAAATCTACATGTGACCCTCGGTCAAAACCCAAAAGAAAAAAAGGATTAACTTCTAACCATCGGTGCAGTCTACATACGTCCATGGATACAGTCTGTCCCACGAGCGCTCGAGTGTGACTCCTACTTGAAAACTATCCGAATGATATAAAATATTTATATTTTAAAATGGTATATTCTGTAATAAGCTTGGAATAGTCAATTCGGGCTATTGAAATTACTATGTCAAATAAATAATCCATCATATTTTAAAAACTAAAAAAATTTAATTTATATATCAAAAAGCAAAAACGCAAATAAAAAATGAACTAGAAATTTGAAATAAATATATTTAATAAAAATTTCTATTTTAAATAAGTTTCAAATTTTTAGGGACGGTAAGAGAGCTACAAATTCAAATATCGAAACATTACAAACCATTAAAAAACAAGGGGGATGTTAAATAAACATTTCAAAAGTTGTCCTTTAGTTTAGATAGTTTGGAACACAGATACATTCAGTAAATTTTTGTATTAGTCCTTATTTTGTTAAAAGTTAAAATTTTGATAAAATGCAATTTTGTTGAAAAAATATAAAGTATAGGATATAGACTTTAATTGAAATCTTCCGAACGGAAAGTTCTAGCGAAATGACGTAGTATACAAATCGAATATAAATATTTTAGTTTGAAACCTACCATTATTGATAAAATCCTTAGATTTCCTTTACTACTTTCTTCATCGTTTTTACTCATCTTCCCTTTGGAAGTTGAGTTCCAGATTTATTTTAAAACTTGATTTCAGTGTCTTGTGTACAAAAGCGATGATTCGTATGATGTTGATGGCTTATATACTTATGGGTGTTATATACTTATGATAAACAGGTAATTTGGTAATTATGTAAGATAAGTGACATAATAAATATTATGCAATCGTGTTTTTACCTACCGGTTCAATAAAAAAAATTGTATCAAGTTGAATTGACATGCAACCAAAGATTACCTCTTGTATTCGTAGTAGTAACCCTTTGCAAAAAAAAAAGAAAAATTTTGGAATGTTTTGACTTTTTACTATGCCTCTACTTATTTTTATTAATAACAAGTAGTTTCGTCCTCTTCTAGTTCAATTCTCCAGCAATTGAAGATCTTCCAATGGCATCAGAATAAATTAAACAAACTTTAAGAAGTTTTATACACATTTATTCAAATAAATACAAAATACATTTACTTTTAGAGTCATTATTTTTACAAAAACAAGCAGGACATGGATAGTAAAACAAACTCGAAATGTTTAATCGCGGACTACATTTAGAAATATAAACTAAATAAATGACAGATAGTTTAGAAAATATATAAAATTAAACTATCGGTAATTTTACATTTGAGAACTTCGACATTGTTATTTTTGGTTAATATGTTTAATAACAAAAACGTACATTATTTACAAAGATATACATAGAATGATGGACACATTTCAATATTTATACTTTCTAAATGTTTTTAGAATTAACAGTTATAGTCCAATTAAAATTTGAAGAAAAACTGCAAATTAATTAAGTGACAATTCAGTCGCATCATACCGGCTGCTGCTTTGTGCTTCTTTTTTCTTGGAAATGGATTATTACAGAAGAAATTAAAAGTCCACGTCCTTAAATTGTTTTTAATATTCGGCGTTACAGAAATCTCTCCAAAAAAATTTGCAGTTTTCAACACTAAATACCAAGTGTTTTTTTATACCCTGCTGTTTCACCAAGTATCTAGAAAAACTTCTATAACTTGAATCCCGTACATTGATTTTCTTATATAAAATTACAAATTAATAATACACACAATAATAATAATCACAATAATTAGGTACTTAATTTTAATACGTTATAAACATTTACATCGATGGCGGACTACTATATATACAATTTTAGTTATTCTGGTAAACTATATTACATACATGCAACAAATAACACACAACAAAAGTCTTGTATCATCTCCGATTTCTTCTATGATTTTGATTTTGGTCAATTCCAAAAATATAAGAAAAGTCTTCCGTGGGGAACTCTCTATAAAATGCTTGAGAACTGTCTGTGTGCGGTCTTAACCGTTCTTCCAATATCTGTCGACTATTAGCGGAACGACCGCGAAATCTCAAAACTATGGGTTTGTGTGGACTAGAATTTACATTAAACGGCGGCAAGGACCATAAACTATTGTGCTTATCCCGATTTCTGCGATTCAAAATTGGATATTTTGTATATCTGTGCTCTAAATTTGTTTGATATTCGTTTATATTTACAGGATCTCTTCGTTCTTGATCCAATTGACCGTCGTACACCAGTCTGTCGTTTAAACTGATCTCCCTGTTAGGAGCATAATTTTCGTAGAAATCATTTTGATTTGTAGGTGATCTTTTGGGACTGTTAAAATGGAACAAATTGTAGTTTTCGGTCGGCGTTTTGTATCTGAATTGGTCAGCATAATATGTGTTCGTGTGGGGCAATAAATTTTCGTTTGATTTTTCTGGATACGTTATTGGATCTAAATTAAGTTGAGATGATGTGTCATCTTGCGTTGGAAATCTCACAAAACCTGATTGATGGACGTTCTCGGAAGTCATCAAATCGTCTGAATTTGGAAATTGAACTGACGGGGCGTTTTGTTTTTGCCTTACGTTAACCGGTAGATGATCTTTGTTGTTTATATTGATGGAAGAGTCGATGACGAAGGTCGGATTTGATAAGCGGGTCGTTAAACTATTATTTGAAATTGCTTGATTATTATGACTTGATTCGGTTACAGGAGTGCCTTCAGTATTGTTTGTACCGTTTTGTACGTGTACTGTGTTGGTTAATGATGGCTGTAAAAAGAACAAGGCGTGTACGGGATCAGTCGTTGTTTCTAATGGTTCTAATTTGTATGTTACTTCTAATTTATTTGGGTTCGTTTGCTGTGTGAAGACTTCCGTTGCTTCTGCAGTTGGGGTTAAAATTTCTGTCGTTGGCTCGAAAGTCGTTGTTTCTTCGATTATTTCTAAAGTAGTTTGTTCTATTTTTTCCGTAGTTGTAATATCTAGGCTGTTAGTATGATTTTCTTCTTCCGGGGATTTTTTTCTGTAATTAAAAATATTTCTAAATTAAAATCGCAACAACAAAGAAAAAATATTTCTAATAAATCAGTGTAGTATTAAGGTGACGCAGCCGGACACTCACCCGGAGCGTCGTTCTATAAGAGGCGTCTGACACCGTATTTTTAAATTTTAACTAATATGAACATAAATAGAATTTAGTCGAGAGTATTATAATTTTAATTGCCTCTTGAAATTATTCGGTCATAATATTTGTTACACGTAAGAGAAAAAAAATTATTACAAAAACTATTTGAAACTTTAATAGGTAAAACGTGTATGTAATAGCAATGAAATGTTTGAAATATTCTTAGGTTTTTGCATAGCACATAATTACTTTTTTATAAAACGGTTAACAAATCAAAATTTGAAAACTAAATATTGATGTCAAGATTCCTTATTCTTTTTTTCTTCTGATTGCCGTATTACCTGATCAAGTTCTATTTCAAAATGAAGACTAAGAAGAGAGTGAAAGTGAAATAAAAAACTTAATTAAATTAAACTGAAGGTAAACATGTAGGTCAATGTCTTAGCTTCATTCAATTCAGCATTATTTTTTAAACCAGAACAAGAAAAAATAATTTTAATTGTTAGAAAAAAGAAGAAAGGAAAACTTAATTTAAATTCCTGAATTTCGTTCTGTGTTTTGAATTAATGGTTTTTTAATATACATACGCACTTCGTGCTTTAGAACCAAAAAGTACCTAATTAAAAGTCCTTTCTAAATATAAACTACAAAATATAGATATAAAATTTTCTAAATATAAATAGAAACGCATACCAGTTACATTTTTTGACCTCCAAGATATTTTCGATGATTTCGATGATTTTTACGGTGCTTTTTAAAATTTAGCTTCAGTGGAAAAACAGTTTGTTTTACTATAAAGTTAAATAGCGAGTCTTGATTTCCGTTGTATGGATAATACTTTAATCTGTAATAATTGTGTAAATTGATTATCATTAAGTGACAAATAATTGTGTTATTTCTAGCTCTACCGACTAACGAAGATTCAAAGGTTGTAATGGAGGTTAAATTTAATTACCCATATGGTTAAATTTTTCCATATTACTTTTTTAATCTATTGGTATAAGTAGCAAAAATTTTACACTAACTTGCTAATTCCTAAAAAATTTAATTTTATCCTTTTACTCCTTTTGTACCTCTACACTACACTACTGAAACTATAATTTTTTGCTAAAATATCTAAATCTAAATTATTTATTTCTCTAATTAACCGCTCCTAAACTCATTCATCACAAATTCAAAATTAAATTTTTAAAAATGTATAATTATAGCTTGGAAGTGCTCTCGAGAACCAGGCCAAACAATTTTGTAAAAATTATTTTTTCAACTATAAATTGTGAGTAGAAAAATTAAGTGCATCATAAAATTGTGGGAATATAAATTTAAAAAATTTATAAACATGTAAAATATTGTAGTTGACATAATGCAATTTATTTTCAAGGTTTGTTTTTATAAATTCATTGTCCTAATTCTATTTTACTTACTAGTATTGTTATAATGTATTTTTGGTTTGCTACTGGCAAGTAACCATTAGTATAGAAAAATGAGCAAAATTTGAAGATCAATGCAATGCCAAGTTAGTGTTAAGTGAAAATTTTTAAAGTATCATTTATCATTTCAAAATATTCAAAATTTACATCAATATCTGTCAAAATGTACTATTTTCAGATTGGCTTAGGATGAATGAACATGAAAATAATGCTCAAAAAAGCTTTTAAGTGGTAGATCGATTTATTTTCTATGTAAAATTCTTGATTTATGTTTCTTGTAAAAATATTTATTAATAATGAAAAATTATATAGCAGGAAATCTAACAAAGATCTTTGAATTTTTAGAATATTTTTACTGCTTTTGGTTCCAGGTTTGAATTAGTTTAAAATTTCAAATTGTAAATATTCACAGAGCTATAAATAGAGCTCAAAGTAAAGGTTTAAAGTTAATTATTAAAATTAAATTAATCAAATGAAGGCACAACTAAAGCCAAAATAAAATTGTCAACCTTTGCATTTCTGACACTGGGTCTGAAGATGAATGTTGAGGTCGAAACGCGTCACCCTAGTAATAATAAATTGCGAGAACAGCGCATCGCGTTTTTTATTTATTTATATTGTAAAAACTTAGCAACACCACACATTAGGAATTTATTTAGATTGGAAATTTGGATTTAATATTTGTAAGGGAATTTTTCATCGGAATTTCAACTCAATTTTTAAAATGTCTTTGGCCATCATCCGACTTCGTTGTTTTTAATTTTTCACAACTCGTTATTAAGTGATTTATTTATTAAGAAACGTGGCAACTAATTTCGTTATGTCCAATAAACTTGATGCATACAAATAGCTCCTAGCATCAAGTGCGCTTGTCAAATTTAATGCACATAATATGTAATTACAATTACTCTCATATTTTAATTAATTAGTATTTTAAATAATTGATAATTACTATATTAGATTATAATGGCGGTAAATAAATAGTTTACGCCAGGTTAATTTATAATATTGAATAATTGAATGAATTAAACGAATCTGAAAAAATATATCTAATTATGAAAGATAAGCCACGGCCAAAACTACATTTAATTCGGCAGTTTATTGATCCCTAGAAGATTTTCTTCACATTTTTATTCACTTTTTTGGCTTTTTTACTTTTTTATTTCAATTCCAATAATTCCGATTAAATTTCAACTATTTGTGCAACTGATTGCAAAGCTGTCGGCCGCTTGAGAATAATTACTATTATAATCGTCGATTAAGGTGGTTGTCTCACCTTCGGCAGCACTTAATTAATTGTTTTATAAATTATTTTCTAGCTTTGTAATATTTAACTTAAGTTCCCTAATTTTTCTTCAAAAATTGTAATTAATAAACGAATAACTCCTTAGTTTTGTGGAATATATTCGCTGGAGGATATTCCAGACCTCTCGCATTCATTTCTGCTTTTTATATCTAAAGGTCAGTTGTTATATAATAACAGCTTAAATTAAATTCAGCTTTAACTTTTATCGTAAGTAATTTTTTGTTAAAGAATCAGGGCCGGATTTACCAGTAGGCACAACAGTCGATCGCCTGCGGCGTCAGAATATAAAAGATGGAAGCCGCCAAGCACTTCCGCCTTTATGTTCAACAAAAATAAAATATATTACATTTATGGCCGTACTAATAGTCACGGATCAATCTGAGACTCAAGATAATCCTAGAATTTACCAATGAGATTACTATGGAATTTAGACCGTATCGTAGCAACAGCTGCTATTTCAGGAATTGTATGTGTAAAGGCACCTATTAGCCTGTGACGCTAGACTAGCTAAATCCGGCCCTGCAAAGAATGTTTACCAAAAACAACTTCAGAAGAAAAAATCCGGACCTTCGGATTCCGGAGAATCGGACCTGTTATATATTATATATTATTACCGCAATAGTAAACTTAACAATCTCACTACAAGATTTTCCTTTATCGCTACACTATTATTGGACCAAACCATCAGGTTATTATGACGTATATGAAATTTTGACACCCCCACCTTTGAGAGCAAGAAATCAGTTAAAAAGCGACGTCGAGGTACAGTAATGCAACACGCAAACAGCAACTAAAAATGACTTAAAAGTGAAACAATTATGGAAAACAATCCCCTTGCGCGTCAGGTTGCTGATACTGTACCAACAAAATCATCCCAAGGTTCATAGCCTTTGAGCATTAGGATGATGTTGATAGAAGTGCAGTAGCTAAATATCATCAGCAAAATACTGAGGTTCAGGCAGCTCAAATCGTTATGAAACAAATACACCTGGAGTTCGAGAAGAGATACAAAAACGTTAATGGACAATAGCAATTCGTACAACAATGAAGTATCAAGTAAACATCAAATATGAAACAGATCCATGTATAACCATAAATTTAATAAATTCTGCCAATACTGTAGAGGCTCTTAAATGGAAAAACGAAACATCTGGAATGATTTTTCAAACTGGGGGTCTGGGGGAAGACCAGTGATTGTGTTCAAAAAAAGAAAATGTGTTATTAAATTTCAAATCAGACATCTTAGATTTTAAATTTTTGGTTTGAAACGCATAAACTCAATAACACTTTCTTTGCGCACAATCTTCGATGTACTGGAGGGTATTCCATACCCCCCAGACCCCCCGGTTCGAGAAACCTAGCTTTATGCTCGTAATGTGTTTATATTGTGTGCGGTTAGATTGGAAATTAGATTGGAAATTGTTATTTTAATTCGGAAGTGATCACCGATGCAATCTCCATGACTGCTATTTCATGAGAAAAGTGATTCACAACACCCTTGCATCTGCAACAGCATAAAAATAGTTTGTTCAAACATCTAGATCTACACATAAAAAACCAAAATATTAGCTCTTTTGAAAATAATTGAAAATGTGAAAAAATATAACTTGGAAGAAGTAAGACATCAATATTTTTAATAAAATTTAAGGAATTGAAAGACAATAATATCAAACAAAGCCAATTTAATAAGAGTTTTCGATGAAGAATTAAGTTTCATGCAAAGCTGAATTTTTTTCAATTTATTGAATTTCCAAGAAAGGTTAAAAAACGCCTCCGATAATATGTTTAATTTACAAAAAGCAGTCAACAAACATTAAAAAACAAAAATTAATATTTAGTATATAATAAACAACATGCATTATTATCAGTATCTTTCCTTCGAGCAAAAGGTTGAATTTTATTTGCGGATAAAAAACTGTAATTTATACATTGGTATTATTTTAATTAAACAATAAAAAACAACTAAAGAACTGGATAGCTACTGACTGGTAAAATACTTTAGAAATTGTTATAAAAATATTAGTTCTATTGAAATTTTACTGTTAAAAAATAATTATGTGCTACTGCAAACTGTTAAACTATGGAAATTACTAAATTACTTACTGTTGAGAGTGCAAATTGTTTTTATCCATGGCAGCTTTAACTTCACCTTCTGCACCATAGTTTCCATTTGTTGGTGCGACAACAATGGCGATATCTTGGGTATCCGTTTCTTCTTCTTCGACTCCATTAATTGGAATATTTACTTGGAAGGGTTCTTCGTCGTCCCCAAATTGGGCGTTGAGTTTTTCAAGTAAAAATTCCAAACGTGCTTCCTCATTTATTTTCACAATTTTTATACACCGACCCATCGAATCCGGAAGGTAACCTTCTCTGCAAGCAGGTAACGATTCAGGACTAAAGGTAGGTGCGATGAAAACCGATTTTGGTGTAATTCTGCGCGTTTTTAACACTTCCGAATCGTAATATCTGCTATTATTCTGATCACCGACCAATAACCAAGCTTGCCAAGTTAAATTGGTAGTTCGTTCATCTAACGGTTTCGACGGAAAGCAAAATATTGCATGTAGGCAAAAAAATAACAATGCATAAGCTATACGTAGAGCTTCCATTTTCAACATTTTAGGTATTTTGTTTATCAAAAATGATCACTCGAGTCATTTTTCAGTCGTTCAGGGTTTTCACTTTGTCATTAATAAATTCCGTGGTGGCCACTTAATTTCGTGAGATGTATGCTCCAAGTCCGCACAAGTGTAACTGACTCAATTGTAGTAATCTGAAAATATAAATATCCACATAAAAATAACAATTTAACTTTTCCCTTAAGTTTTATAAACGTAAGATTCCATTTGGCAAAGTTCCAGGGTGCGCAATTTTAAGTTAGGTAAGGATTTCGTTTACGTTATTCCTTCAACTTGTTAACACTTTAATAAATCTTTGCTCTTTTCTCTTTGTTTATGATTTTGTACGCGCAAATTTTGCATGACGTTAAACCGTTGCCAGACTGCTTGTAGTCTGGTGTGTTTTATAATGTTAATTCATTGTTTGTGTCCTTGTTAAAAAGTTGTACTATAAAGTAAATGTTTATTTTTGATTAAACATTTTTTAGAATTTTTTATCAAAATGTGATATTTTGAATGATTTTTTGCAATTTTAATTTAATGTTAAATACTGTAATCATTATCAATTAAAACGACTGTTTTTATGTGTAATAGTAATTATGTTAATGAGGATGATAAAGTGAAAAACAAAATGGATAATGCAATTGTTTCATTGGTAGTTAATATCACAATTTACATTATTTTAATTATCTCAAATACATAAAATAATGTCAATATTATGATTGAAATTTTGTAATAAAACATTTTAATTGGCCCACTGTTTTGGAGATCAAAATATTTTTAGGGAAAATTTACAGAAAAATATTTTTAATTTTAACGTCATTCACGGAAAAAGAGCGTCATGATTGGCGCAGCAATGTGATTGGGTTATGCCTTTAAACTGCGCTTTAAAATTTAAAATTTGTTATTGTAAAATTACAGTAACCTTGTTTAATCGTGCATAATATTTTGTTAAAAATTTTAGTTTATATGGATTTTGAACTCTTTCTTATCGGCTAAAATATTTAGTACACTGCGTGGGAAAATTTTATATATTGTGCAAATAAATTTAATACAAAAATCCCGAATAATCAAGTAAATATTGTTAACACAAAATCAGAACTATTCGTCTGGTTATTGACCATAATGAACTTTACTTCTCGATATTATCTGCGCATGTAACCTGAAACTTTTTTTATTTGTTTATAAGTTGAAAAAACCTGCTTAAAAAATTAATTACACCTTAGATTATACGCAGAGACGATGGGAATCTCCACGCCGGTTAATAATAGAAAATTCATTGAAATAAAGCAGAAATTCTAATTTCACTCTTGTAAATCCAAAATTTATGATTTAAGTGCAAGGTGAAGTGAAGATTAAACAAAGTTAAAATATAAATTGTTTACATAAATTTATATGTAAACAAAACTTGGCAAACTAAACTCGTAAAATTCAATAATGTCTTATACACTGGTGGAAATATTTATAAAGGCAATTAAAAAAATGCAATAATTGGTTCACGTAATGTAAATAATTTGTTGCTTATTATTTGAAGTTGTTGGGGGATTATTTAGAAATTGATATTTAAAAAAAAATCAGGTGTAATTTAATTTTCCATTGTTTGGCTAGCTTGGTTAGTAATCTTAGTGCTAGATAGACGGAAATAATTATAAAGGCACGTTGCAAATGATATTAATTTCATTGTGCATTATCATCAAAATTATTGTTATAAATAGAATATGTTCTGCACTAACATTGAACTTGTCAACAGTAATGCAATTAGTTCAATATTTACCCCCGTTAAGTCATGCCACGAGGTACAGCTTTAAGTAGTGATGAAAAAGCTAAAATCGGTGCTTATAAAGACATGGGTCTTTCAAATCGACTGATTGCAAAAAAATTAGGTCGCTCATCCAGCGTGATAGATAATTTCACAAATCTAGGCGATTTTTATGGAAAACAAAGAAGGGGTGGGCGAAAACCTACAATTAATAAGAAGCTGAAAAATCAAATTATTCAGTTAGCTAAAACTGGAAAAGTAACATCCACTCAAATAAAAGCAGAACTCAATGTTCCAACTTCGACACGTAGAATACGCCAAATTTTGAATAAGTCGCTCGAAGTAAAATGGACGAAAAGGTTAAAACATCCAAAACTTAAACCTCACCACAAAGAAGCAAGATTAAATTTTGCAAGAAATTACATTCATTGGACCGACGAATGGCAAAAAATCATTTTTAGCGATGAGAAAAAATTTAATTTAGATGGCCCCGATGGTATGCAATATTATTGGCATAATTTACGAAAAGAAAATCAATTTAGATTTAGCAGAAACTTTGGTGGTGGCACAGTTATGGTTTGAGGTGCTTTTGGATGGAATGGGACGTCTCCTTTATGATGCATTTCAACAAAAATGGATTCTAAAAAGTATATTGAGTTGCTAGATAGTTCATTGCTAAATTGTGCGGAATCTATTGGAGGTGATAATTGGATTTTTCAACAGGACAATGCGGCGATTCATGCTTCGAATGCAACTAAAACCTGGTTTCGAAGCAAGAATATAGAAGTTTTACCGTGGCCTTCCATTAGTCCAGATTTAAACCCAATTGAGAATCTATGGGGCATCATGGCACGTCGTGTTTATGCTAATGGGAGGCAGTTTAATACCACCTTAGAGTTGAAACAATGCATTAATGAGGTTTGGGCAAGTTTCACCATTTTGGAGCTGCAGAATTTAATAAAATCAATGCCTAATCGTTTATTCGAAGTCACCAGAAATAATGGAGGTCAAACTAAATATTAATTTTTTTATTTTATATTTTTTACTGAGTTTGTAGTCAAGTTAGTTCAAGTGCTTTTATAAATATTTCCACCAAATTTTAATATTTAATTTTCATTTTCATTTATTGCCGTGTATATCAATGTAAATATGTTAATTTTTATTTTTAATTTACTTTAATATGTGTATTGAATTATAAAGTAAAAAAAAATTAGAAAATACAATAGTAATTTTTAATATACAGCGTCATAATAGGGTGCCTTTATAAATATTTCCCCCACTGTATAATTTGATCGCCCACTCAACTGTAGAATTTATGCTATGTTAATTTTCTTTTAGTCATCTCGCGAAAAAGCTGCAGATTTTCTGTGAGTGTGCTTAAATATTTTATCCAAATTATAAATCAGTTAAAATTTATTTAAGAACAAAAACATTATCGTTCTGTTTACTTATTAGAGTGCTAAATTTGAAACTACTAACCTAGATTAACTTGGCACCGTGTAACAGATAGCATGAGATTAAAAATATTAATAATAATTGTTTTTTCTTTAAGTGCAACAACTACAAGTGAGTTGAGTTACCTTGGAAAATTGTAAAATAGTTTCAGTATTACTTACAGTAGGTTCAGTGAAAGAAAGTAACTTTTAGATTTTTTACATGTTTTGTTACGTCTATCCAGGGTCTGAACGTCAAATGGCTTATTAAATGAAAATTACACGTTACAAGTTAGGTCCATTATGGTAAGACTTGCAATATCAACTTTTTATTTTTTTTGTCATCCAAAAATTTTTTTTTAACTCTATTTTAATATTTTATTTTTATTAAATTAATTTTTTAGTTGGTTAAATCAAGTTCAAAAGTAAGTTCACGGTTTAACCACAATGGTAATCTTCCCACAATAAGAAATTAAGCAAATCTTGTTTACACTAACTATAACCAGTAAGAATTAAAATATTTTTGAAATTATTTTTTGATGAAAATAAAATAATTGAGTGATATATGCACTGTGGTATGCACTTATTTCGTAACATCTCAAATGCATTTTTATACAACTTTCGAAAGATAGAGAAATTGAAAACGTCTTTTTCACCGCTTCTTCTAACAGTTAAATTATTGCGTAAAATATAATCCAACAGAATGCACTTCGATAGAATATTACACGTTTAATTCCTATTTCATAAGATCATTAAAATATGGTTTCGTGATTCATGGTCGTACGCATACATTTAAAGTTCAAATCGAACTGTAATTAGTTCAAGTTATCGTTAAACATAAATTGGTTTCAAGCGTGGACCCAAAAAAATTGATAACCCGGACTTGTAAGTGAAAGCACCTCAGTAAATAGGTATGTAATTCTATTGTGTTCGGTAGGTAGGTACGTCATATAATTAAAGATTATGAGTAGTATAGCGCAATATTGAAAGATTTGTGGTTTTCACTTTCACTTGCATCCGTGAGAAATTTAGGTAAGTATTTAATTTGCTCTTGTAATACAACCTCTGATTTAATTTCATGGTAAATAAAAATTATCGAGTTGTACAACACAATATTTACATCCAAAAAGAAAATAAAACTAAAAGAATAATTGCTGACAAAAACAAAACAAATTAATATAATAAAATATTACAAAATCATACTTCAATAATTAGTGATCTGATGATCAATAGTTTTTTACCTTTTTTAATACTTTCACAGTTAGAAAAAGCACTATGAGCTATTTCGGTCGTGGATAATTTTCCATCCTTCTTCACCCATCCTCTTTTCATTTCTTTTTTAAATTTCTATTTCTATTTTGAAAATAAGAGTAAATTTTTAGTTTCGATGACTTTAAATTTGTAAATGCTAATGAACCAATAAAATATTAGTTACTCCCGAAGCAGGTTTACAACTGTTTTTTTAGTATTTATAAATTGATTAATGATCTTTAGATGTAACTGTATTAACTTCATAAATATTAAAAAACAATCAATAAATTTTTTAATATCCAAACCATAGTATTTTACTTTAATTTATCGTATTTCCTTAGTAATTAAAAATTTAATTTATTAATTTCAAATAACAACAATATGCAGGCAGATATTTATAGTAAATTTCGAATTATTCGGTCCGTTACTTGCTCGGAGCTTTTGTACTAGCTTTATTAAATCCCACTAATTTTAGTTAAATTTTTTTTTATATATATATTTCAAAGCCCCACCTATGTCTGCTATAATTCTCGAGTTGATTGTAAACAAACTTTAATTATATGTTTTTGTGAACTGAAAAACGTGTTTATGTAAATTAATAAATATTTAATATACCGCTTGATGGTGTTGAATTTGCTAATCTTCTATTCACTGCTTACAATACAATCACAAATATAAATAATAAAAAGAAACACTAAGTTAGGTGTAATGCATTACATCATATTTGATCAATAATAATTTTTTTCCTAAATAGAACCGAAGAAAAGCTTGGGAAATTTACAATTTAATCATAAAATAATGTAAACAATTAGAAATTATTGTTCATTGTATTATTGGTTCAATAGTAAAAACTACGTTTATATAAGGTCTTGAGCAATTTTTTTCTCATTGCATTTTTGTTTAAATTAAATTAATGCAGTCGAAAACAGAATATAATGTAATTGATTTGTAGCTTGATAACAACTATAAAATGGTTTTATTGTTAAAATTACCATATAATGGATATAAATTATTTTACAATGATATTATGGTAAAAGTGGAGCTTAAAAGTGCAAAGGTTAACGAAATCACCCTTTTATTAATTTGCATAACACTAAATTTAAAGATAAATGTATGTCAATAATTTTACCGAATAAAATTATTTAAAAAATTCGCTTCGACTTTTATAACTTCGGCAGGTTTGCGTATCCTGACGAGCTCCTAGTTTGTTTAATATGTATAAATTATCATCGGGTGGTAATTATACAAACTGAAAGTTGCAATTTAACATTTTCAATTAAAAAAATGGTGCAAATCAGAACACAACGATAATTAAAGATGTTAATACATTTGGTTAAACAGAGAAACGGGACTTTATCTTGTTTACCAAAAAATGTGAAAAAAAGTCTGGTGCCAGTAATGATAATTATCAGCAATGTCTATGAAGAGCATACATTTAAGGTTAACAAACTTAAAATTCATGCACCGTAAAATATTTTGTCACGCTATTGAATTACCATGAGATTCCTTGCAATAAAAATTTTCAATCACTTTAATGCATCCGAATTTTATTTTTTCCTGCAGTCCAAAATTACTGCTTTCACTTTCCCCTCGTAAAACCACACTAATAAAGAAAGTTTATAAGACAACTTAAAAAAGAGCTTAAAAGTGGTGTGGTTTAGGATGAAATAAAAGAAAACAGGGAAATTCCATTTAAAAATTTACGAGTGCCTGTAATTTTTTTATATTGGTAGACCTTGATATAGTGAATTTTACATCGGCGCCGCCGTCTTGAACAACATCCAATGCACTTGATTTATTTTATGTATCTGATGCGATCTCAATCATAACTTTTAATTAGTTTTTAAGTCTTACGTTTATGTAATTTATAATAAGAAAGTAGGCGCCAGGAAGTGCTCGGTTGGTCGCGTCCTATGCATTCGTAATTTTTAAACTTAAAATATCTTGAAATATCACAAATTATTTAATAGGTTGTAACCATCGTAATATTGGTGCACATTATGCAAGCACTGCAAAGCTGTTGAAAATTGTTTTTCACCGGTACCAAATCTGTGGGCTTTTGGAGAACCGGTCTTGCAAAAAGATGAAACATTGCAGATTCTCTTCAAGTTATTCCAGAATGAAGTGGAAAAGGGCATAAAATACAGAAAATTATTTAGCTCAACCTAATAAAGCTTGCGTTTATAAAATTTTCAACCTTTACCCAGTGGCGTGTCGTGCCTTTTAGGGCGGGGGGGGGCAAACCATTCTTAGGGGCGCAAATATGTATGAATTTCAAATTAAACATTTTTTTTAACACATAGGTTTTGAAAAATAAAAATGACAAAGTAATGCACACAATTTTTTTTTAACAATTTATTTTTTATTATATTATAACAAAAAATTTAACAATTTTTCAAAAACAACAATAACAATTATAAAAAAAAGAACACAACTAATCATAAAGATATTCTTCTTGTTTTAGGCTTCTATACAACGTATAGGAAGAAGCCTTATGATCTAGCTCCGTGTCTGTCCGTCTGTCCGCATAATTCAAAACCAATCAGAACGCACGTTCTTAAAATAATTTTACTTCATATAGAATATTTTTAGATTGGTATTAATTATTCAGATTATTTACATATATATTTTTTAATCCGATATTCTTATTTTGTATTTTTAGAGTAGGTATTTTACGTGTTTCTAATACGGTATTCGGTACGTGTTTCGGGTATTTTAATATTTCATTATGAATTGTGTTTTATTTGTGGTTTGTAAATTGCAAATATTTACCTATAAAGGTCGAAATAAAAAAAAAAAATATTAAAATGTTAGCGTTTTCCTTATATAGTAAAAAAATCTACCTAATTAAAAGATTAAGGCATTAAAAATTGGAATAAAATAAAGCCCAAATAATTTAACCTACCGAAAAAGTAGATGTATAGAAGCCTAAGAACTGTCGCAAAAGCGAGTTCCACCTTGTTTATTCTTACATTCTTACACTTGGAAACAACTAAACCTTTGAAGTTACTTATATAAAGAGTTGATGGTAATTTAATTAAATGATTCCAAAAGTCCATAAAATTTGACTCAAAAAACTTTAATTATATACAAAAATCTATAAAATTTACTTATCTTGAGGATACCTTGAGGATTATCACTCACTTGGAAACAATCAAAACTCACTTTAAAATTTAAACTAAAAAAAAATAAATTTTGCAAAGTTAATAACTAATATGCATGTATCCAGTTGACGACTAAATTTCGAATATTGTTAAACGTTATCGTTTCAGTCTAAAGGGCGGAAATGCATAGTAAATGACGTCAAGTCTATTCATGTACCCCTAGTAAAAGTTTCAACTCAAAAACCCTGTTTTTGAAAATTCCAATTTTGGCTAGTTTTTAGTGTCAAATACCCCACTGTGCGACGTATGCTTCTATCGTATATTTCCGGTAATATAACGGAAATTGCACAGTATAGTGATATATTGTGGAGTGCAGATTTGTAGCCAAAATGCTTTTCCTGAAAATTCGAAGCAGCTCAAAAATTTTAAATAATCTAAGCGATTTATCAAAAAAAAATTTATTTGGCACTGTTTTATATGCTTTTTTTGGGTTTTTGTGCTTTAATTTGAATTATCATGCTTTTTGTGCTTTTTTTTAAATTCTTATACATACTTTTGAAGACAAAATATTACAAATTATATTCGTTTGCAATAAGCCGATTTACGATAGGTGCCTACCTAATTTAATTACCTACCTGAAACAGGCAGGTGCAAACAATATCATTTTTGGGGTTTCCCAAAATTTCCGGGCTTATAAAATTTGTAAAGATAACGGTTTTGAATACAATAGAATTTGGTTTTACCAAAATGATTTTTATTTTGATTTGGCATGTGGCAAGTTTTAGGATAGGATTTAATAATACTGGTGATAACAATTAAAAAATATATGGTGAGTAAATAAATGACAGTGAAAACTTGATAGTTTATTACCGAAGTTTTACAAAATGTGCTTTGTTTGGGTCGCCAGGGCGGCACTATAGACAGGGGCGGGGGGGGCTCGAGCCCCCCCTAGCCCCCACGGCGACACGCCACTGCCTTTACCTTTTTAATTTTAAAAAAATCAATTTAAATTTAATGAATTTGATGGGGCATAGATACTACTTAAATATTATGACATTTAAATATTTTAATTTATTTTTTGTTTGCATAATTTATGCTAATAGTTTTTTATTTTCTAATGTTCTGTAGAATTTATTTTAATAATAGAAGAAATAATTATTTAGGCTATTAATAAATTAACATGATGTTAACTACATGGTACCACTTAGAAAACAATTTTAAGTAATTTAATTGTTCCTGATTAGGTACGTTTAAATTGATTTAAGATTTTATATGCAATTTTTAAATTTTTAGCATTTTTTAAAAATAATTCAATATCAATATTAAATTAGATTATTAATAATATTATTATATTAGATTTTAAAGAAAATATTAAGGATATTGTTAAAAAGAAATTCCCAATTGAATAGTCTATTAGTAAATTTGTTGTTCTTAATTATTATCTTACTATAAATAAAGAATTAATACTATAATAACTTTCCAGACTGGGATGTGGTTTTATTTATTTAAATATATTGGATAGAGATACAAATTTACTACACTGAAAAAAAATGGTTCACTATGTTGAAAAATTTATCATTTTTTGCGCCGATGAACAGAATTCATCATATTGATGTATAAAATACATCAAAATATTCAAATAATAAATTTTATTTATTTTTACGAAAATATTTTTGATGTAGGTATCTTTTTTTTCAGTGTATATGCAGTTGAATAACGATTGTATCAAGATCTGAGAAGATAAAAAATTAATTGATTTTGAAGTCAAGCCAACTCGTTTTGTTGTAACGACGTATTCTTAGCCCTCGGCTACTGCCTCGGGCTAAAATTTACGTCTTACACCATAAAAGCCTCTTTAAGCCCTAAATACATAAATAACTATTATTGTCCAAGTTAAGTCATTTATGCCCGTTTGCACCACTTCTACTTAAATGTGACCCTTACCTAAGCGGCTCTTAATTATTTTTAAGTGAGATTTAGTTAAGCTTTCCAAGAATTTAATAACACCGCATAAATTTAATAACTTTGGTGATACGTTATGAATAAATAATTACTTAAAAATTTATAAAATATCATATAGTACATACTAGGTATACAGTAGCAGTCATGGCAGTAGCAATAGCATTGCTGAATATTTCCGAATTAAAATAACAATTCGAAATGAAACTTCAATAACCGTACACAATATAAACACAATACGTACACAAAGCTAGGTTTCCCAAACCGGAGGATCTGCCCCCCCCCTCTGGGTATGGGAAAAATTTTATTGAGCTTATGCGTTTCAAACCCGGATCTAACTTCTACAAATCAAAAATCTAAGATTTCTGATTTAAAATTCAATAACACATTTTCTTTTTTTGAACACAATCACTGATGTGATTATACGCGCTTATTTTTGTGAGCCACTTATACATAAAATAATAAATTTTTAAAAATTTTAAAATAAATAATAAAAAAATTAAATTATAAGAACAACTCTTTAAGTTTTATTTTCAAACGAACTTCCACCTCCAGTTAAAAAACAACATTTTTTACCTAATAATCCGTTACTTAAAATTAATGAAAAAAATGTAAAAAAATTAGCTTTTGGTATACCTTATCGAATCTTCGGCCCATGTATTGCAGGTTCGAATCTCCTAAATATTAGTTATAAAATGGCCTATTTTTTGTTTGTTTTTCTCTCCTCTTGTCTCCCTGATAATCTAATAACGTAGTTACTAACTACGTATATTTAATAATTAAATATTGTAAAACGCTCTCTAAACCTATTTTAGTTAGAACGTGTTTTAAGACTTAGAGAGCGTTTTAACTTTTGTTCATTCATAACGGTTTCTAAACCTATTTTAAGTAGAATGGTGTTAAAATACCGATTCTAGTGAATTTGATGTAATTAAGTTGGTGTCTTCGTATTATATGAACTACTAACAGAATAGTGAACTAAAGTATAACCTAAAAGTTGTTTTATTGTATGTATAGCACGAGTAGGCAACTCGCCTACACGAAAAGCCACCTGGTGTTACATTTTGTATATTTGAATACTTTGAATATTTCTATTTAGAAGGTTGTAGCAACAACTAAATGTGTCTTCATTTTTTATATAGAGTGTCAACTTTCCTTAAAATAGGTTTAAATATGGTTTAAAGAAGGCACCATCCATTTTTAAATAATGTCAAGTTAAAATACTGTTAGCAAAGGTTTGTTAAGCTAAAATACGTTTATGAATAGTGATTTTTGACGTTTACGCTAAAATAGGTAAAATAGTGTTTTAAGTCTATTCTAAATTTTTATGAATACAGCTGTAAGTTATCAACATTTTCATTTCGGCTAAATTTAATCGAATTTTTGAGTAACCTAGAAATTTGAGGACAGAATTGATGTGGAAATCTAGTGTACAAGAAATTTTAGGAAATCCTTGAAAATATTAAGAAATCCTAGGAAAACCTGGAAAATCTTAGGAATCTAGAAATTCTTAGGAAACAAGGAAATCTTAGGTAATTTTAGGTAATTTTGAAGACATGTTTTCTCATATAAAAATTGCGTTTACAGACAAATTTATTCGACACATTTCGATGAAAATTTCATTTTTTTTTTGGGAATTCCCTATTCCCAAATTGAAAAAAATAGATTTCTAAGAACAGAAATAGATAAAAAGTTAAATTTTTGGTTTGAAACTCATAAGCTCAAAAATACATTTTCTTTTTTGAACACAATCACAAAACTCCCCCAGCACATCAGTGATTGTGTTCAAAAAAAGAAAATGTGTTATTGAATTTCAAATCAGAATTTTTTTCTTCAATTTTTTTTCAAGATTTTAGAATTTTAGTAGTTATATTTCTGGTTTGAAACGCATAAGTTCAATAACACTTTTTTTTGCATCTTACCAATCTCTGGTGTACTGGAAGGTATTCCATACCACCCAGACCCCCCGGTTCGAAAAACATAGCTTTATGTATGTATTGTGTTTATATTGTGTATAGTTATTGAAGTTTCATTTGGAATTATTGTTTTAATTTGCTACTGTACTGTATATTATACCAACCTATGAATTTATATTATGTTAGTAATAAAACTGTTTAGCTTCGTTGGTCTGCAAGTTCGAAAAGCTGCTTGCGAGATGGTAAATAGGCAGTCTGTTAAGTCGTAGTCTTAGGACTTATCTTTAAAAAACCTCTTTTGTAGGCAAAATGTGGGGGTGGTCATTAAATAAAACACTTGATGTTTGCATTGTATTTATTAACCGGTAACTGTTGGGGTTTTAAGTATCACAGCAATCACTGAATCTTTTTGTCATAGATACGTGTAATTCGAATGACTGCATGTGGAGTATTTTCAACGTTACAATTTATAAGGAGTTTTTACCTCCGTTGCAAAAGAGAGTTTTAAACTAAACGGAAACTTATCGAGAACTTTTGACATAAACTCAACGGGTGCTTGAAGGAAACTAAACTGGTGCGATAAAGATTGACATGCGTACGATACAATGTGAGGGAGGAACAAAACATAATTAACAGGGGTGTACAAAATATTAGAAAAGCATTGAATAATTGGCGGCAATTTTGAATAATACAAATAAAACAGATTACAATATTCTAAACAAAAACTATTAAAAATTTCCGTAATTTGAGGTTAAACGACAATTTAAGTTATCAATTTCTTAGACTTAAATTAAGGGGTTCATTCAGCGACACTTAATTTAGTGGTGCGATGGAAATAAGTGGAGTTTAACTATTTAAGGGATGCTTAACACTTTTAAGTGTAGATAGTGCAAACGGGTACTACAATTAAAATTTAAGTGTTTCTTAAATTAGAAGTGTCACTTATTCCGTTCTTCTATTAATTGGAATATTATTAATTTAAGGAAAACATAAATTTTAAGTATTGCGGTGATGCAAACTAACATTAGTTCTATTACATAAAGTGATTATACATAGAAGTTTAGTTTCTTTTACTGAATGTTACTTCCAACCAATGAGCTAACAAAAGTGACACTTAGCGGTTTAAGGGTTGCTTAACGCTTTAAATATAAGTGATGCAAATAGACATAATATAAATTAACAAGAAAATGTAAGTTAAAAACTTAAAAAGCTGCATTAAGCTCTCCAAATCTCAACAAAGCTTCTGAGTCTTGATCAATCGAGACTGAGAGAATTTTCTCAAAAATTCCAAAACTCCCGAGTATACAAAAATCCATCTGTTTCCTGGACCACGTGATAAAGATATTTAAACAACTGCTTATATCCAGATTTAAGCGCAAAGTCATAACTATTCTCATAACCAAACTAAGATATAAAAAAGATACAAAACTTACTAGGTTCGTGAGGTTAGGAGTTAATTTAAGTTTGAGTTAGGTTAAGTTTAAATTAGGCTAAGGTTCGCAAAATGACCAAGTGACCAGTTCTCGATATACCTTGAGAATTTCAGCAATTATTTTCCAGTATTGGCTATTAATTAAAATGTTAATTAAGGACGCGTTCTCAGCGACGAAGAATCGACTTCATATATGTATCTCTTTTTATTTACCGGAAAGTGCTGGCACCTAGCGTGTGATAGAAAAATATGAAGTTACTGCTATTATGGTAATAGGTGAAATGATCTTCAAGAATGTTTGCATAATTGCATATAAGTATTTCTAAATATAGTTTTGTTATGATAGTATAACGTTGCAATGTAGATGTATTTTTATTATTTCTGACGAGTGTTTTAATTTCAATTCACGTTAGAAATTGTAAATGTCATATAGTCAGTGGCGGATCTTACATCATATAATTTTAGTAAAATGAAAAATTTATTATTTTAAATGTTTTTAGAAAATTGTATCACAATTTCAAATATATAATTATCACAATGAACTAAATTATGTTCAATTGTAGGATATTTTGGGCTGTTATTTTAATATTTGTGTATATCAAAGAGTTAAAAAATTGGTAATTCTACAATTTATTTATACTACTACCTAGATTTGGATTTGCGTAGGTTTGAACGTGGTTAAAAGTTGAAATTGGCAATATGTAATGCAGAGAACAAATGCAAAGGGGGGGAGGCAGCAAATGCTCTTAAGCCTTACCCTTTGGGTTAAAATATACTACTTAGAATAAGGATAACCATTGTCAAAGAAATGGTTCAATATATAAAATACGTATGTACATGTTCTACACAATGTTTAAATTTATTTTAGATAACTTGGTTGCTTGATGAAGGTTCTTTTTTCTTAATTGGCTGAGGTACATTTAATAGTATTTAACCTACATGGAGTAACAAGGTGGAACTCGGATGACCGTAGTTCTTATAGGCTTATAGGAAAATATTATTAGGAGATACGTGTCCGTCCGTCTGCATGTGTCAAATTTCAAAACTATTTCTATGGTTTAAAAACTATAATGGAGTAATTCTTAAAGTTGAAACATGCGGACGGACGGACGGACACGGGACCAGAACATAAGGAAATTCTGTGCGCGCGCATTGTAACAGATTGCACTTATAAAAATTTATTTGTTGACAGCTAATGCAGCTAACCTAAATAGCCTAAATTCAGTTTATTAGAACAGTCAATGTTTTGGTGTTTTATTATAAACTAGCAAAAAGCCCGTCCACGGACGGGCATCTAGACCCGATTGGTATATGTTGATGTGCAACTCGTCTCAGAGGGAGTACCGGCGGTGGTTTAATATATTTTTCGGTTGGTAAAAAAACCGATCAATCAGATTGTTTCTTTTTTCACCAAAAAATGACACGCTGGAGGAGCCGAAGCCGGAACCGGAATAAAAGCAATATCAAAGTGTGACCAACTGTATAATAATTATAATTTATAATTTTATATTTTATATAAAAATACATTTCAATTATAAAAAATTAAAACAATGTTTATTTAGTTGATATAAATCATTGTTTATATCAATTATTGGTATTCAGTATACTTTTAAGCGTTCCACCAATCTAAAGCCACAGTCGTTGTGGTCGAGCTTAAAACATCATCAATGACGTCACCGATTGCTAGCCCACCACGAGCACGAAACCCCACTGTAAAAGCTGGGTTGTCGTGATCGTGTAAGTTTTCTCGCGCGCAAATTTAAAAGTTTAAGAATGGATTTCGAAAAAATTGCATTTTATAATGCCGATAGTGAAAAAGTTATCGAAGTGGTTATATCTGAAGTTGATGCAAATCTTGTAAAAACAGGTAAATTATCTAATTATCACAAATTGTTTATCACATTAAAATATATAAAAAAATTATTCTTTAGTTAAGTGGAACGCCAAATGACACGATCGCGCCGCGGTCGTCGTGGTAGTATTTGGTAGTTCGGCTGATCTCTCTCATCTATGGTTAGAAGGGTCTTTTTCAAGTGATACTGATTCACAAAATTCAGCCGGCTTCTTTGGAGCTTTTTTTTAAAATAAAATTTTAAAACGCGTACACTTCGTTTCTTGAAAGATAATATATTTAATGACTTATAAGTAAATAAATTAGATATAGTTTGAATTTTTACTAATATTAAAATCACTTTATTATCTTTTATTGTAATTAATCCATGTTTTAATTTAACTAATAATTACAATAATTTGTAAATTGGTAAAAAAAATAATCTAATTTATTCATTTATAAAAGTCATTATGAATAATTTTTATAAAATTACGGTTAAACAGAGAGATATATGTCAACTAATTTATTATGCAAATATCATGTAGGTACGGACAATTTTGTAATACTAATTTGAAATTAAAAATAAAAGTAAATTAACTTGGAAATACAGCGCCGTCTGTAAAACAATGGCTGCACTGTTTTTCATAATTTTCTAATAGGAGCTTATGCAACCTATCCGACTTCGATGAATTATAATAAAATTTTATCAATAATTTTGCAAATTTGGTCTGTCGAGGTTAACGCCGTTATTACAAAATATTTTTTGAAAATTAAAGAAGTAAATTGAAGTAAATTTTCGTCTGATCATGCTAAATATAACTGCTATATAAGTAAATCAAGTTAAAAAGGTAAAATTTGAAATATTACACATGCTTTAAAATGCACCTTTTTGAGTGCCCTAAAAATAACATTTATAAATTATATGGTTTAAGTATAATTGGTTTAGTATGAAGCTGTAACCTTATACTTTATATTTCTGCTTCATTTACCATCAAATTCAAAATAGTTTTTCTGTGGGCCTCGACAGAATAGAGCAACTTTTTCCCCATTGATTTAACATAGCGTTTTCACGCCCTTAATATAATTAAATAAAAATATAATCAAAGTAAATTAGGTCCATAATAATTTAGTCTTCTTCGTTTATTAAGTCAGGAAATCGGCACTATTGCAAAATAAAAAGTTCATTTACCTATCTGTTGAAATGTTTGGAACAGTAAAGCCAAACAGTTTTGAAAGCAAAAATATTTTTAACAAAACAATTTCTTCAAATTAAAATCAATTAAGAATAGTTTCGCTTGTAACACACAATCAACGAATTCATCTGAAAGAAATAAACAAGTCATGGTGTGGAAATGAATAGCGACCAATATATTGCGGTTTTTTTTATATTAAAAGCTCAAAAGTAAGAGTAATAAACACTTTTCAATTTTGTTATGCCGCATGTTAATGACCTTTAATGTATGTAAACTAAATGATCATTTAATATAATATTATTTACATTACACAGAGTAGTGTTACTTCCCACAAATGAAAAATGATAAGTTGAAAGCATCCTTCTTAATGCACCACGCCTTAATACAAAAATGCATTCTGCTCATAGTGGATGCTTTACACCTCTTTTCGGTCAATGTATAATACATAAACGCCTTATTATATTATATATCACAATTTACAGTACATCTGCTCGGCTACATCAAAAGCAGCAAAAACCAAGAATTACACAATCATTAAATATATAAATCTTGCAGAACAATTAGAAACATCCATTTAAATAGCTGAATTAATTTCCTCTTTCAAATGGTTTTCACAGGAAATTAAAATTTATTTTAATACAAAACTACATTTGATTACACAAACTTAAGTCTGCTCCACACTTGCATGTGTGATAGCTTTTATTGGAAATTGTCTAATCAGAGAGATATATCGGCGAACAACGGACTATTTTATCCGACTTACTTTCAAGCTAAATCTGCCGACTTGCTTAAACATAAATGTATATGCAGTGATCATGCAATCAAACATACATTTTTAATTTTGGAAGCCTAAAAAGTTCCTAGTCAAAGAACGGGAAGGGGAGGGACCCCAACTACCATAAATTATTCTTTTGGCCAACAAAAAAATGTTTTTAATCAATTGCCAGAAATTAATAAAAGCTAACATATTCATCCTTGAAAATCTATAATAATGAAATGACTTCCTGAAATAATTATACACAATCGTAATTAATAGAATAATAACAGCTCATCTTATATAGCAGTTACAATTTAGTTATTTAATAGGAAAGGCAACTTATTAGTAAGTAAGATTGATGTACGTGTGTAATTACAAAATTAAAAGTTAAGTTTTAATTAAAACGCAATTAAAAAAGATAAGAGGTTTAGTTTAAAAACAAGTAGCTATTAATATTTTTCTCTACATAGTATACGAATTATATTGTATTTTGTTGCATGCTAATCAGAAGCGCAAAGCCTTAGATGCTTCGTTTTCAATAAATGATTTCAATGATATAGCAGTATTTGTAATTATTTCAACGTTTTACTTCGCTGAAGTAAATGAAAATGTGTTGGATGACCTTATCACGAACCTTTATGTGGTATTCCAAAAGTATAACAACGGCCTTGCAAGTCTTCCACCATAACATTATCACACTAATTATCAATTTTTAAATGTCTAGCCAGTAAATTCCATTGAAAAATGGGAGAAAACGTTAGCATCACTTTTTTCTTGATATAAAATCTGACATGCATTTACTGGATGCAAGTGGGTTCGATCACTATCTAATGGAACAGGCAGAAAAGTTTCAAAAATACCAGAACACTCATAGGTTTTTATTATTATGAGAAGTGTAAACAATATTGATTTTGATAATTTCTATACAATAACAATAACTTTTTAAAATCCTACCTTTTTTGATAATGTAAAGTTCAAAGTCAGGAGATAGTATCTTGAAGATTTTAGTTGATTGTAATATACCAAGGTTATTTTTTTAACAATATACAAAAATTTGAAGTTGGATATGTTTGGGAGTTAGTACCAAGTTTTCAAAAAGTCATTAAACACAGGAATTATTTTAAATTAATTAAAAAAGTAGTATTTACATGATGTAAGTACCCGTCATCGTTCGATTAAAGGTCAAGGTATAGTCATGACCCAAGATTTTATTATTATTTGTAGTTGCTTTCAAGTCGATAAAAACTGGAGTAAAACAAGTCAGTGATGAAATTATATCTGTTCTAATATGTTAGACAAATTGAAAAGGTTAAAGTTTACAAGATTTTTCGTTCAAATTGATAATTTATAGTTTAATGTACACAGTGTATAAAACCCATAAATTTTTGTAACGGTGAAGATGATATTGAAACGAACCAAGTTATAATTATGAAAAACGTCTTCCATAACTCAATATTCACAATTTAATGTATAAAATTTCATATATAAAAAATGCTATAATAACTGTAGCAATCATAAATATTAACACGATTTATTAAGAACACTTCAATAGAAAATTTATCAAATCAAGTGCAATTAAATGTCGGCCGATGTCTGGTTCACATGATTAACATTAAATAAAGATGAGTTATGTAATATATTTCGTATAAAAATTAAGATTATTATAAATAAAACATAGTAATATGTTGCAAAAAAAAAACAGTTGTATAAGAAAATACAAAATTTAAAAATTTGTTGGCTTGCATGTTCTAGTCGAGTTGGACCTATTCAGTGTAAAGAAAATTAATTTAAAAAGTTTGAATTTTCATGTTTCAGGAAATTTTTGCTTATTGGCCAGATGCTAAACTTATAACAATGACCGGTTGTAAAAATAAATAACATTAGTAAAAGCTAAGCTGTATCATAAAGTTATAGTAATAATATAGCCACAGCGGCGGCTCGTCAGAGGAAGCAAGAGGGACTTAGCCTCCTTTGAAATTCTGGACTATTATTAATTAACTTGTAATCTAGAGTTCTGAAGAATATAATAACCCATAATTCTAACTGTTGAGATTAGTATTTTTACGAACTTAAGATGAAGAGCTATATTGTTTTCAAAATATAATTTTAGGAATTCGAGAAGTAATAAATTTTAATATGCTTTTTATGTTATATGTTTTTATGCCTATGTTAGTTTAAAAATTTTAGTTTTAAGAAAGTATTCTAAGTGATTAGACGTTCCTTCTTAATGCGAATATATTAAATAAAAGAACTTTAAAATATAAAAACAATTGTTTAAATAGTGTTATAAAAACCATAACTCCCAATAGGTTATGCGCCCAGTTGAACGCTAATAATTAATTAATACCTTAAGTGTAGTTTATAAAATAAGTGTTTTGTTTTTAAGTTAATAAGTTAGTGAACAATAAATTAAATAATGGATAACGTTAATTTTAAAAGAAATATTCAACCTTTTAATGGTGATAAGTATAATATTTGGAAACTAAGAATTCGTGAACTATTTACGGAATTAAAATTAATTGAAGTGATTGATTGTCTTGCGCCAACAGAGCAAATAGATAGTGATAGATGGAAGAAAAAAGAACGCATTGCGAGAGGAGTACTCGTAAATTACTTGGCAGATTCAATGGTCAGTGTCCTAACACCTTTGATTACTCCACGAGAGATTTTTAACAAATTAGATGAACTATATGAAAGAAAAAGTGCTATATCTCAAGTTTCGATTCGTAAAAAGTTATTGTCATTAAAATTACAAAGTGAAACATCATTAATAAAACATTTTATTGCTTTTGAAGATCTTATAGCACAGTTAATAGCTACAGGTGAAACAGTATTTGAATCGGATAAAATAGCTCATTTACTGATATCATTGTCAAATGATTACTCCGCAGTTATTACAGCGCTTGAGATTTTAGCACCCGATAAATTATCACTAGCTTTTGTTAAAAGCAGGCTATTGGATCATGAAGTTAAATTAATTCAGGAAAATAAAGACACAAGTGTAAAAGTGCTTCAAGCAGAAACGAAGAAACAATACTTTTCAAAGGGGATTGCAAAAAAATTGTTTTAACAAAAACTCGTACAATTCAAATAAAAACAAAAAAATTTAAGCCTGGCAAGAAATCATCATTAACATGTTATTTCTGCGGTAGAAAAGGTCATGTAAGAAATGATTGCATTTATTACAAAAGGGAACAAGAACGAAAATCTAACTCAAATAAAAAAAACATTACAAAGTGCACATAATATGATGGAACTAGGGGAGCCGTCAACTTCAGATAACGTTTCGGGTTTTGCTTTTATGGCTGGAAATCTAAAAATAGATGGAGAAAATACACGTAAAATTATGTTTGTATTAGATTCTGGTGCCTCCGACCATATAATTAACAATGAAGAACTGACCAACGACTTCGTTGTTTTGAAAAACAAAATTAAAATTTATATTGCCAAAAATGACACATTTATATATGCAACAAAGAAGGGAACACTAAATGTTACCAGTAATACAGGAGTTAAAGGACAACTGGAAGATGTTTTATACTCACCTGAACTTCCAAACAATTTGCTGTCTGTATCAAAAATGCAAAGTGCTGGAATGAAAATTATCTTTGATGATAAAGGGGTAGAAGTCTTAAAAGGTGGTAAGACAATAATGACCGGTAAGTTTTTGAACAATTTAACTGTAATTAAATTTATATTGGGTAATAAAAACCTTTTTAAACAAGTCAATAGTACCGTGAAAAATAATTATAAAATATGGCATCAACGTTTAGGCCATATCAGTAAAAATAAATTTTTAGAGATTAAAAATAAAAAAATGATAAATGATTCAGAACTAATTGATTTAGTTTCACCAAATGATGATTTGTGTGAAGCTTGTATCGAAGGTAAGCAAACGAGGTTGCCATTCAACAAAAGTAAAGATAAAAATTTTGTAAAAAGGCCATTATTTATAATACACTCTGACATTTGTGGTCCTATCACTCCTTCAGCGATTAATAATAAAAATTATTATGTTACATTTATAGATGAATATACTCATTATTGCGTAACTTATTTAATCACTTTAAAATCAGATTTATTTTCAGTATTTAAAGATTTCGTTGCAAAAAGTGAAGTTCATTTTAATTTAAAAATTGTAAATTTGTATTGTGATAATGGTAGAGAGTATCTTTCAAATGAAATGAAGAATTATTGTGTTGAAAAAGGAATAAGTTATCATCTAACTGTACCACGTACTCCACAATTAAATGGTGCAGCCGAAAGGATGAATAGATCAATAACCGAAAAGGCTCGTTCAATGATCATTGGTTCCGCCGGGTTCGATAAAATATTTTGGGGTGATGCAGTATTAACTGCTACGTATTTAATAAATAAAACACCAACTAGAGCAGTACAACAAAATAAAACACCATATGAATTATGGCACGGTAAAAAGCCACAAGTAAAATATTTAAAAATTTTTGGTTCAACAGTTTATATTCATAATAAAATTAGTAAATCAAAATTTGATCATAAATCATCAAAAGCAATACTAGTGGGTATGAACCAAACGGTTATAGATTGTGGGACGTGGAAACAGAAAAATACATTGTAGCAAAAGACGTAATAGTGGATGAAACTAATTTCTTGAGATCAAGGCCCCGATCTTTTGAAGAGGCTGATAATACTAAAATTGATGTTTCTGACTTGGGGTCAAAATCAATAAAAATAAATAAATGTGGTAGTAATAAATTAGATACTAAAATTGATGTTTCTGACTTTGGGTCAAAATCAATAGAAATAAATAAATCTGGTAGTAATAAATCAGATACTAAAATTGATGTTTCTGACTTTGGGTCAAAATCAATAGAAATAAATAAATGTGGTAGTAATAAATTAGATACTAAAATTGATGTTTCTGACTTTGGGTCAAAATCAATAGAAATAAATAAATCTAGTAGTAATAAATTAGATACTAAAATTGATGTTTCTGACTTTGGGTCAAAATCAATAGAAACAAATAAATCTGGTAGTTATAAATCAGATACACTGAATTTTGAAAATTCCGATGAAAATAAAGAAACTGATGTTACTGACGCAAGGTCAAAATCAGTAGACCGATTAAGCAAATCTGATAAAGAGAAATCAGATGAATTGAGTATTGAAAACTCAAATGGTGACATAGTAAACTTAAAATAAAAATATTGTAGATTGTAGATGGGTTTTCACATTAAAAAATGACGAGTACAGAAAACCAACAAGGTATAAGGCACGATTAGTAGCAAAAGGGTCTAGTCAAAAATATTTAATAGATTATGATGAGACTTTTGCACCAGTCGCAAGAATCTCTAGTTTTAGAATAATTTTAGCTTTTGCAAATCAATTTAATTTGTTGCTACATCATATGGATGTTAAAACAGCATTTTTAAATAGGAAATTAGAGGAAGAAATTTTTATGAGGGTTCCTGAGGGGATAAACTGTAAAAAAAATCAGGCTTGCAAACTTAAAACAGGCAACGCGATGTTGGTTCAAAGAATTTGAGACTGCACTCAAGGAGAAAGTTTTTGAAAATTCTCCTGTACATAGATGTATTTATATTTTGAATAAAGGGGACATTTTGAAAAATATTTATATTTTGTTATTATGTAGATGATTTAATAATTGCAACAGCGAATCATAAAGCAATGATCAGCTTAAAAAAAAAAATATTTTTTTTGTTTTGTTTTGAAATGGTTGACTTAAAAGAAATTAAACTTTTCTTGGGAATTAGAGTAATGCGTGAAAATTACAAAATTACTCTTGACCAAAGTGCGTACATTAATACAATTTAAAAAAATTTAATATGCATCAATGTAAACCAGTAAATACACCGCTTGAAAGTAAATTAGATTACGAGGATTTCAATTCAGATGAAGAGTATGATGCACCTTGCAAAAGTGTTATTGGTTGTTTGATATTATGTTATGGTATGTACCAGACCAGATTTGAGTACGGTTGTAAATATCTTAAGTTGATATACAAATAAAAATAATATTGAGTTATGGAAATGTCTAAAAAGAGTGCTAAGGTATTTAAAAGGCTCAAAGGACATTAAATTAACATATATCAGAGGAAATTATAATGATATTTTAACGGGATACGTTGATTCTGATTGGGGAGGAAATGATATTTTAGATCGTAAAAGTACAACAGGTTATTTGTTTAAAATATTTGAGCGTTGGCGTTGTACTATATGCTGGAATACAAAAAAAACAAGCTTCGGTAGCAGCTTCTTCCACAGAAGCTGAATATATGGCTCTTTTTGAAGCGGTTAGAGAAGCATTGTTTTTAAAATCATTAGCTAATAGTATACATATAAGTATATCGAAACAAATAATAATTTATGAAGTTAATAACGGTTGTATTAGCATTGCCAATAATCCAACAAATCATAAACGATCAAAACATATTGATATAAAATATCATTTCTCTCGCGAACAAATTGAGAAAAATGTAATTAAATTAAGATATATTCCAACAGGTCAGCAACTAGCAGACATTTTAACAAAACCTTTACCTGGACCAAAGTTTATAGAACTAAGAGCTGAACTGGGATTGGAATAATTATAATAATAATATATATAATTTAATTTCTATTTTTATTGTGTTTAATTTGATTGTTTAATTAATAATAACATTTAAGATTATGTTAAGATTATAATAATGTAAAAATCAAATGAAGTGGCTTGATTAAGGTTTTTCTTGGGTTTCCCTTAATACTTAGAACAAATGTTAAGCCACATGTAACTTCCCAAAAGGCATTAAAAGGAATATCTAATTTACCAAATATCTGTATTATGATATTAAAATTATTTGAATAGTATTATTGTTAGTATTTAATTGTTTACAATTTTCATTCTTACTATTTGAATCCCTAATTAAATTTTGAGGTGGCGTGTTGAGATTAGTATTTTTACGAACTTAAGATGAAGAGCTATATTGTTTTCAAAATATAATTTTAGGAATTCGAGAAGTAATAAATTTTAATATGCTTTTTATGTTATATGTTTTTATGCCTATGTTAGTTTAAAAATTTTAGTTTTAAGAAAGTATTCTAAGTGATTAGACGTTCCTTCTTAATGCGAATATATTAAATAAAAGAACTTTAAAATATAAAAACAATTGTTTAAATAGTGTTATAAAAACCATAACTCCCAATACTAACAATTTAATTAAACTATTAATATTAAAAAAAAGGTGAAAAGCGGATTTTCGGTTGCAAAAACTATCAAAGATAAATACTTCTTTTATGATATGCACTTATCCAAAAAGTAAAGTGAGGCTACTGCAGACGCAGTTGGTTTTAAAGAAAACGCAGTTTAAAATAAAAATAACAACATCGAAGATAAATTAATATTATTGTACAATAGGATATGCAAAGATAAACAAAGTACGATAAGCAACCAGGTGCACAATTAAATCAGAAAAATAAACAAATAGTTTCATCAAAAACTATTAATGTCAACAAACTAAGAAAATAAATTTGTAAAATCTTTTTATAATAATAAATTATTATAACAAAATCATATAGAGGTACGTACAGACTAAAATCGATAAAAAAATTTTTTAAGATAGCATTTTAAACAGAGGTGGCTCTTTAAAGGAGGCTAGCCTCCCCTAAAATTCTGGATTATTAATTAAACTATTACAATTTTCAAAAAAGTAAAAAATTGAATTTTTGATTATACGAACCAAACACTGTTTGGAGAGCTACCAATTAACTCAAGTTTGGTAAGTTCGCGAGTTGATCGATAAACTGCTTTTCCATATTTCCCAATATTACGTGCAGAGCCGTGTTTAAAATATGTAAACCCCTAGGCTGAATCTGTTGTGCGGGCCCTAGTGTTTTTTTTTGAAAATTTATTGTTTTTTAAGTAAACATGTTAGGTAAATTCAATTATAAAAATATAATTGTAATAAACAAGCAAATTTTTAAGTTATATTAGTGGACTTTTTTTTATTTTAGTTTATTCAAAATTGAAAATTTCAAATATTTTTTTTATAGCCCTGTACCCTGCGTTTAAATACGGCCCTAATTATGTGTACTTTCCAAGTTAATATTTTTGATGCGTATGACTTAAGGAGTCTTGCTTCGATCTCCATGAGGCCGTAAAGGTTCAAAAATTTTGTTTTTCAACAATACCTCAGTTCCTCCTTAACGTACGACCAAAATGGTTCTATATAAAACTGAAGGTAACAAAATTTTTCTATAAGACCTATACTTTCCGGGCAGTAGCCGGGCGAAGTTGACTGATTTTTGACAAGTGCCAAAAATGGTACTAGGTATATATAATTTGGTTTTTCGACAATATCCCGTTTCCCCATTATTGTACGACTAAAATAGTGTTATATGAAATTAATGGCGAAAAAATTCTCTACGCTATTGCCTATTCCCTATCATTTTTCTATAGTACCTATACTTTATATCGGATATTGTCCGGTATGTGTGCACCGCTGACGCGTATGAATGTATTAACGAGATTTCCACTATCATCATCTAGAACTTTTTACCTCTAGGTGGTGTCGCATGATCTACAATCAAATCCCTTTCTTTTTATTTTAAATTTAGTAAGACAAATTTTATATGAATTAGTGGGTCGATACAAAACCAAAGCCGAAAATATTTTCCAAACAGGCCCTGGTTCAATGCTCCGCATTTAATCGAATGTTAACCCGATATTCACAAAATACTGCACGCATTCGAATTATACAAGCATATTATAGTATATTAACTAAATAATAAATATTTACGCAGTTACAACTTATTTAATAATAATCACCACGAAGAAATAACCGCAGTTAATGTTGATACACTGGTGACCTCCGACTTTCTGGATAGTACATTTTTTTTTAACTAATCGCTAGATATCTTGGGATATTTACGCACCGCACCGATAACTACTTTTAGCATGTTAAAACAAATTTTGGGTTTTCGGCTCGGATTTTCTATATTAAAAGCATAATTTAGCAATTAGGTGTGGAGTAATATCCTCGTATATTAATAAAAAAATTTTTGCAGCGCCGTGAGTTCACTATTTATTTTGCTCCTTGATGATGTCAACATAATGCCAAGTTGCTTTCAGTTAGTTATTGCTTGAATTGTATTAATTTTAAAATGGTTAAAAATTTAAATATTGCTATTGTTGTTGATTTGAAAAAATTGAAAGTTTTTGATGAACTCCAAATATAGATTTATTTAGGAATTAATTGATTTTAAAGTTTTGATTTTTGTATAAAAAGCACGTAAACAATTCAATCTGCGTGGTGCGTGTGCTTCGAGTGGGTCCGCTATCCTCGCTACGCTCGGGCGCTGCAACCCGTTTTGACAAACACCCTCAAGGCAAGATACGCATCCTACCTAAAATACATGCTAACACGTTTGAGTATTACAGTAGTGAAAAACCCAAATTTTAACTTTAATTTTATACTTTATAATTTATAATAACTTATTAAGGGATGGGCGGAGCCATTTTTATGAAGGTAGCCAATCGAATAGTTGGTTCCAGGCTTTCGTGAATTTTGGCCGTATTTTTGAATTATTCATAAAATATAAGTAATTTTTATATTATTTGTAATTTACGAACTAAACTATCATAATGTCATTTCGAAATTTTTAAAATCGTGGGCCCGGTTAGGGTACTATTCCCATTAAATAAATTTGTTATGCTGTTCCGGATTTTTTGTACCAAATTTAATTTTTTTTAACATTTACACAATTTGTTGAATGCAAATGATTTAATTTTGTTTAATATGTTATTTTACACAATCAAGAGCGGATCTACCTTGAAACTATTAGCTTCAGGCTTTTGATATAGGGGCTCCATTATAATAAGTAATTTATCAATGTTCTCAATTTCTTTCGATTTGCTTAATGTTGCTCGTAGAAAAGATGTGGAGACCATTTTTTTATTTTTGTTTAAATTATTTTTGAAATTTTTCAACATTTTTTGACTTAATTTAATCCATCACTCGAAACCCGTTGAGTTTAGAAAGTAAAGGGTTAAAAGCTAGTTTGTAGATCATTTCACACTCTTTAAAAATGTACTAAACCATTTACACAAAAAAATTAATAGTTTCGATGTTATGGTCCTTTGAAAATATGACGATTGAATTTAGGTGAAATTTTAAACTTTTTTTGAAATATTTATATTACCAGCCGAAAATTTTGAATTGTATGCGTCTCTCGTACACAAACAATCAAAGTATTGCGTTGTCACTGCAACATACCTTTCACATATAAAATAGCAATCAATGTCTAACATCATAAATTATGCAATTAGAAATTTAAGTGTCATATTATGGTATGCCTTCAGGCTACATACAACTAATAAAATAAAATTTTGAGTTGTATTTTAACGGATTTCCGGTTAAGTGTGCATATTCTTCTTATTCCGTTACTGTTTATAATTATCGTGTTATATTCTCTTAACATCGTAAAACATACTCGTACGAAGAGCACCGTGTGAATACTAATACAATTTTTTAATATAATCGTTGCAAAAGTCACACTTACTTATTTACAAGCAAAGGTCAAAAAGATTCCGCGATTCTTCCAATATTTCATTGTCAGAGTATACATAAATTCTATACGAAATAGACGGAATTGTTCAAATAAGTCAGGTGCACTACCCTCTTTGATTATGATTTATTAGTCAGGGGTGACTAGAAGTATTTGATTGTATTACACACCTGCTATATGTTGGTTTAGGGTTGCTTGCCCTTTTATATTGATTTCAACTGTAATAACCTTATTTCAACGTTACACACAATTATTTACTTAGTTCAAATTAATTTCTACGTTTGATGGATAACGTCTCCCTTTCAAAGGAAAACCGATGACCTTTATGACTGGCCTTTAAATTGCGGAATTTTTGCACTACTCCAATAAAGCAACATGCGGATAAAAACTGGAAAATATTTATGGAATTGCATAAAAAAATTATACTTAATTGGTACAATATAAAATTCGTGCATAGCTTTGCTGCATTAAGCTTCGAGCCTCAGTGGGTTGCATGTTTAAATGCCATAAACAATAACATACAAATATATAATTATAATTAATGAAATATTAATAATCCGTTACTAATTCGACAGGATCAAATAAATTTTATTTTTAAGTTTCTCGAATATTTTTGAGTGCTGTACTGTTACAGTTTTCGGATGTAATATTACCCTATTTAAGGGAATTGTATTCAAAAACAACAACAATGGTCTTGGTCACTAATTTATGTTGTTGCTTGGTACAATTTTCATTGTTAATGCACACTACGAGTAACTTCAGGTTCATCCACCTAAAACATAACGTTAGGTGTTTCCTGTGATATCACTCATGTGAAATGCAGAGAATCATCCACGTAACACAATTAAGGGCCGAAAATAACAGAATTGTGAATGTACAAAATTAATTGACCATTAAATTTATAACAGAAGAACTACTGGATGATTCAGTTATGTAAAACCATCGATTGTGTATCTTCAGTCTTCACTGATGGTGACTCATTCTTTGTTAGGGAAGAAAATACTTATAAGGAATTTCATTCACATTGTTTCGTATCGATCAAAATTGGAACAACTATTTAAACAACAATTAGTGGTAGACGATAAACAACGTTAGTCACGTACATATGGGTTTTAATATTACGTGAGATAATTATAACGACCAAGTTTGAAATTTGGAAATTTTCTTAGGAAATAATCCTGATGAATACACTGGAGGACACTGGAAAAGTTGTACGTACATATTACCTCGACACGGTTGTACGACCAAGAACTCGTCTACAGGACATTTGGTATCCTTAAAACGAATTGGTTTATATTTTTTAATTTTCCATTTTTATTTTTATTTAAAAAACATAAAAGCAACAAAGTAAATAGTAACAATAATAAATCGTGCGATATAATACAAACAACAACCAAATGCTTCATTATTGCGAAATTAGATGAACAGATGGTGAGTTATCGACAGTAATTATTTACCATTAACACGTTTACTCGTTTAGACATTTAAAGGATACATGAAAGATAATAATTAATTATTTTAAATTAAATTAAATTTATAGGGGCCTTGAACATCTATTAATAAAATTTTGTATAACAAGTCGAAACGTACCGACACAACATTATCAAAAAATAAAATTAACACGAATCGTTCGATATATTTACTAAATTATTGTTTCGACCGACTGTATACTGTAAACATTAACAAATTTATGTATGCAAGGATTAAATTTTTATATAAATTTGTTTGCAAAATAATTACCAGTTTTGCATTACTGGTTCAAGTTGTAAATTGTAATTTTTAAAAGCTTTTATTGGATTTGCCTTGAATGTTTGTCACAATACTTGAAATCACTTCCAGATTAATAGCTATAAAATTGAGCCCATAGTAATTCATTAAAGTATAATGCTACAGTATACAGGGTGTCCCCGTGACCGTGGAGAACCTTTGAGGTGGTGATAAAGAACACTTTTCTATGACACAAATTTCCTCCCTTGAAAGCAATTTTTTAAATTTCTGATTTTAAACGGCCATAGCTCCGATATTATTGATTTTTTAAGCTTAATGAATTAGAACTTTTTTAAAGATCATTTGCTTACCTAAAAATTAGGTTAAGACCCATTATAGTCTAGAATCAGCGGATTTCGAGTTATTAATTAAATTAAGGGAAAAAATGCTAAGAAATTCAGGTTTTGTTTTTCTTATTTTTCTTGCGAACCCCGTATCTCTTAAACTAAACGTTTTAGAAAAAAACTGACGATTCAAATCAGATAGGAAATTTAATGGGCTACAACTTTGGTCAAATAAAAATTTTTTGGGAAACCAACCGCTTTCACAAAAATTCTGAATATAATGAACAAGGTGTAGATAAAAACAAATAAATAAAGAAACAAAAACACCGACTTATTTACACAGGTGCAATTTTATGGCAATATAAACGACAATAAACAGTCTTTAATTTTTAAGAATGTTTAATAAATTCAAAAGCAGTTCAATAACTTTTATATTGAATTTACTAAAATAGAATGATTGCAATTTAAGCTACAATATATTGTAAATACTTCGCAAAATTGTCTGAATAAATATCCTCTCACACATTCAAATTGGGTGACAATTTTAGCTTCACTTAGAATATTGCATATTGCTATTAATTTATAACAAATAAATATATTAATAAATAGAAAAAGTCTTATAATAGCTTATTCTTGCTATTTCTAGTATGTTGTTTATTGTTGTTTGTTTCAAAATTGCTCCTGTAAAATTTTGTTGTATTTCTTATAAGTTTCGCAGAGATTCCAATGTAAAGTTTTGGTGATTTCTAGTTCAAGAAAATATATGATTTCGTGATCTAATTATATAATGTAAGAACGTTGTTCTTTTTGCTATTTTAAATAATTCTTTTATACTTTTTGGTTAATTTTCACTTCTGCTTGGAAGTTAATTTATCTGTTTATGAATTTAATAGCCTAATTTACAAATTTTTAACTGCCAGTCGAACAATAAAAATGATAATTTTCTAATTATCAAGTTTGTCCCAACAAGAAACTTGACTGCATGGTTGACAATATAGAACGATATAACACATGCGGCATTAGAAAGTGGTTTAATTAAATCGAATATCTGATAATTTAAATATCAAATACACACTTGGCATAATAATATCAATAAATCGAACACTCTTGATTGTTGAATAAGTGGAGGCACACTTTTCTTAAAAATCACAAAATCTTTTTATTTTTGTTAGGAAGTAGTGGACATTTTATGTTATTGGCCATTCTATGGAGCCTTGCGAATGTCGGATGTAGTGATTTAATTACCCAGGACACCAATGTCGACCGAGTAAAATAATTTTTCATGTTGTGTTTTCCATTGATAACAGTTACTTTCACTTTTAATTTATTACAATTATTTAAAAGTGTGCCGGTAATTTTTAGTAACCTATAATTAGTTTAACCTTGTAATATATGAAGATCATCTCCAAGGACTT
Organism: Cantharis rufa; assembly: GCA_947369205.1. Lineage (NCBI taxonomy): Eukaryota > Metazoa > Arthropoda > Insecta > Coleoptera > Cantharidae > Cantharis > Cantharis rufa. Next base: position 21,382,678 of record OX376307.1, on the reverse strand, counting down.
TTATAATATTTAATTTTAAATTTGAGCAAAAGTAGAAAATCGTCGCTCTGTAATACCAATGAGATATTGCCTAGGCTTTTATCCTTTGTATTGTTTTTTTATGTTTTAATTTATGAATATTGAATCTGAGTCAGTTTATTTACAATTATTGCGATAAATAGTAAACAAACCAACAAATACGTTGGTGGGACGATATTTGAAACCACCAAAACTCACGAATTGAAATGAGTCAAACTTCTTCAGGATTCTTTTATGGTTTGATATCAAAATTAATTTTTGAAGGTTGTAAATATTTACTTTTCGATTATGATATTATAATATAATAATAACAAACGATTAACGCAAGGTACACGTGTTTGATTCATCATAGGAAACGAGATGATAACGATTTACAACTGCGTTGCAATTTTAATCAATTGTTGCAAACGATAAGACGTCAAATTACAATGTTTTGTGTACAATGAAAAAAATTTGGGAGATATTTTTACTAACGACCAGGACAATGTCATTTGTGGGGAAATACAAAATTGCAGGTGCAATACTTATAGATGACTAGACAATCGCTTCCTGGTTGATCAAACTATTATAGTAATGTAAGAGATTAAAGCTCATTATTTTACATAAATGCGGTAATTACAACAGACCAGTTAAATTCAGATCAATGTAATGATGTGTGAGTTATATTTATGTTTAGCCTTGTTCTAATTTGCTGCTGCAATTGGAAAATTTCAATTTATGAAAATCATGCTTGCATCTTTTTCTTGCACTTTGAACAAATATTGCTTACTTGATATTCAAGATTTGTAGCAAAACGTGAAGTTTTTGTATTCTATAAAAATATTGAAAAGTAACAAAAACAAAGAAAGTGGATTGCTTTTATGTAATAGCAGAAGTAAAAGCAGTGCAAACTCCCTTTTGATTTAAGAGGAGGAGGCAGAAAAATTGTGTGAAGAAATTATAAAGAAAAACATGTGCATTTTAAAATTCACTTCATATTTTGCATACTAAAATCGATGTTTTTTAAGTAGAACATGCACGTCCTAGAATTTGCATCATGCGTTTAGAATTAAAAACATCCAACCGAAAATCACGATATTCCTGTACATTACAATGCAGTGCGCCTTCGCTTTTAAATATAGAAAAGCGCTGCGATGAAACGAAGATATTGCATACAAAAAGGGTTTCGGAAAATTACTGCTCAATTGAGTAAAACTCAAAATAACACAAATTCGAACGACACTGAACGGCTTATCACTTCAAATCATAAACTACATGTTGTTGCGTACTCAGGAAACAAATTATAAAAAAACAAACTTAATTTGAAAGATTGTTCTATCTCATTTACATACCCAACAATGACAGTTTCAAAATCAACAATTAAAATTATCTCAAAATCTTAAACCACAGCAGCCGTCTTAATTCAAATGCAATTTAGCGCAATTTTGAATAATTTATGCTGGGAGGTTAGCGAGTATAAGCTTTCTAAGCTAATCTATTGAATTTACTATAAAAATAACGAATTTATATAATATTGTTATAATATAATTTTGCATAAGGTCCTGCAGATCTATCAGAATCGCCACGAGGAAAAAACAGATGAGGACATCAACCATTTGAAAAGTCTCAAGGAAATAATGCGTAATTCCAACCCCCCCCCCCAAAGCGTGAAATGGGTGTGAAGAATGGGCGTGAAGTGAATCTGCTTTGGCTTCATTCAGTTCTATTTTTGAAGATTGGGCCTATAGTAAAATAATTCTAATACAGAGACAAAAAGGGGAATTTCTAACTACAGCGGTGTCATTTTACATTTTCCGTATATCCTATTTACCCGCGTACCCCCTCTTTTTGGTTAAGGGGTGAGTCAAGTACTTTTATTCAATTTTTATGCATTAAAAATAATCACCAAGCAAAATTATTCAACTGTGATGAAATTGAAATGTTTACAATTTCTAAAATCGAATACTAAGATTCTGTTGAACAGTTTAACAACGGAATAGAAATTATTATGACATCAAACCACATCACGATTTGTTCCAGCATCATCATTTGCTGGTTCCATGAGTTTACGCAAGCTATATTAATTATAAACTAAGATGACTTCAAACCTAGCGGATGCCAGCCGTAAGAATTAAGTTGCAATCGAAAAAACTTTTCTTATGCATCCTAACATAATTTTTTCAATACTTTTCCCATTTGTACAAACCTTTTGAATTGAAAAAATACAGTAAACACGAAAAATTCAAAAATTACCAAAAATTTTTATTGTTTTTTAAATAGCCTGGGGTCAAGTAGGAGAATTATGTATAAGGTAAACAAAATTAGCGTAAACACTTAGGTACAAACAATTGTAAGAAGAAGGAAAATCTCAACTTCCTGTTTAAAAGCAAACTTCATTTTTAATCTGCTATTAAAATTAATAACCGGTAATTTGCATTTTTTCAAGAAACGGAAACAATGTTAAAGATATTATGATGAAATCAATGTACGTTCAGGTTACAAGCAAAATAATATTTTAACAGAAAAATAAAAAGTCTGACCATGTGTTTTCAAATAAACCAGTTATTATTTCTATTTGACCAGATTTTCTGGTCAACAACTGAAAAGGATTAACTTCGATGTTTGTAAAAGCCGAAATTATACAATCAGCATTGTAAAAAGAAAGTTGGAACCTATTAACTTTTTGGGTTTTACCTTAAAGCTTTAGCAATACCCTAAGATTTTACCTTTTCGACTTATATTTAAATATTCCATTAGGTAGCCAAATCTGTTAAAAATAATTAACCTTTCTAATCTGCAGAATTTTTTGAAAAAAAAAAATTAATCGCGGAAACCTTTTATTTGTTTTCAATTTAATGAACATTTTTTCCGTATGGAAGTGTTGCCTAAAAGTTATTTAATGTTCAATAGTACCAAAGGTACAGTTATATAAATTGCTAAGTAAATAACGAGTCCATAGAAGCGAGAGTTTCTTAACTTTTCAATTCAACAATTTGCAGACACAATCAAGAGCACAAAAAAAGTGTTTTAATACTTTCAAATTAAAACCTAGTTCTCGATATATTTTTATAATTACAGCATACAAAATCAAATTTTGCATTAGTCGAATTCTGAATTTTTTATTATTTTTTTTTAATGACTTAACTGCACCGCTGCACAATTACTGACAGACGTAACGCTAAACTTGAAAAATGAATTAAATTTATCAACATGCAGAGTGTAACTGATTGTTTTTATTGCGCTAACGTTAAATCTCTTTAATTATTATGTCGTAAATTAAGTTCAATCCGAAAAAATATGTTTATAACCGCGTTATCAGCAAAGTTTCTTGAAATTGGTTCGTTTGATGGAAGATTTGGATTTTGAATTGGCTATAAAAAATTATTTATCTAAAATCAAAGTGTGCGTAATTATAATGTTGTGGTAGTCTTAATTTTTGATTAAAACTGTGCCAATTTCTCTTTTGAACATTTTATATTAGTTTTTGTGTCAAAAGTCGTGTCCTATAATAAACTACAATCAAGTGATCCACTAACCCTGAATTCAAGAACTTCATTATTGGAAACTTACGCATGGGAACTTACTAATTATAGTTGCATAATCCAGACTCGGTAATAAATAATGTACTTACTTGCTAATTCAACTTTCTGAAGTGGATTTTCATTAATAAATTTACAGGAACCTATGCATTTGGCTTCATTCACATTTTTTAATTTTTGCAATAAAATTAGTTTTCGATTTTCCTTTCAAATGCGAAAAACTTTTCGTTGAAGTTTGCTTTCACACTGGGTGATAGATGTAACTCAAAACAAAATTCACTAAGAATGCAAACAAGTGTAATCCTTGTCTTTGTCCTTATTGATTTTAGGACATTCACAACGTTTCAAAAATTACACAACAGTTTTTCTTAATTTTTATTTTTCACTCGTCGAAATAAATAAATATAAAAACTTTTTTTTATTTACACTATAATAACAATTCTTGAACTGTAACCACCGCACTTTGAACATTCACTAACTTTCATATACACACGATCCTCCTTACGGCAATGAGAACTGTGAAGTGGACGACCTACTCGGTTTACGTCCTACTACAACTAGCAGGTGCATTTCGGTGGGGCGACACCTTTATAACACTGATAATCTTAAAATTGATTAAGCATAGATTTTCAGTCTTTCATTTAATCATCAATTTTTCTTTCGTAAAATTGTTATCTTTGTTTCCGTATAGGTACAAAGATATTTAAATTTTCAAAAATATATTCTTCTTAAAAAGAATTGATTTAATATATTATTTTTGTACCACAATCTTTGAACAATCACAAATTAAACAAATTAATGATATCGGTATCTTCTGCATGTAAATGTAATTTACGAAAAGTAAATAAAATTAAGGGGTAGTAAGGTTTGACTTGGGGATGTAAATGGGTTGGTTTGCGTGGGAAAATAATAAAATGCAACAGACACGAGGCTAATCTGATAATTATTATTGTGGAGTATCTGTAAAAGTTCCAAAATATTTATTTAAAGGAAATAATTAAAATATCAAGGATAATGGTACTTTCCAGGTCTAAATTCTACTTATTACATTATGTAAAGTACAAAATAAAAATTTCTGAAACTTAATTTTTTTTACTGAAGAGTAAAAATAATAATTTTATTTCAACTTCAAGTTCTCTATTACCGTAATTTTCCACAACAAAAAAGAATTTTTTTATTTTTAACACAAGTTTTCGAGTGTTGGTATTGCCATTTGGAAGCCATACAATCATGACCGTATTTAATCACAGGCTGCCTGGACTGCAGCCTATGCTGCATTTTTGGGCCGTACCACATAAAAAACTATTTGAAAATTTCAATTTAGGATAGACTAAAGTAAGAAAAGGCCACTGATATAAATCCAAAAATTTAAAATGTGTTAATTGATGTATTCACCAAACTAGACGATCCAAAGGTTACACCACTCAAATGTATTTCCTTATCAATTGGAGTAGAACTTAAACCAGAAGTAAATCCTGTCGTTTTAACATCAGGAATTCACCATTGCCAGTCCGGCCTATTTTCTAACCTTAACAGAGCACTACATATGGGTTGTTTCATATTCTATATTAAGGGGGGAAACCACATTAGATGGCTGTTTGACACTGATATTTTGGGATTTTTTTTTGGTGGGAAGAAATAATTAGAATTTAATCAAATTTTGACATCATTTTATTCATATTTCGAACAGCTTTTGTGAATTATTCTGAATAATTTCAGCCAAAATTAACAAAGTTACGCTATGATGTCCGCTGAGGGTTGTGAGTATAGTTCCCTAATTGCGTAGACTGTAGCCATTCGGATTTTCATCTGATATCAAAAAGCTTTCGATGTTACATTAACAACTTATTTTCTAAGAATATGAACCTCAATGCAGGTGAAAATAACGAAAATTAAATATTTTGCAGGCGTTGGAAAAATTTTCTGCAAATTTTTACAATTTTTTTTCACTAATTATGCAAAGAAAAATACCCTTACAATCGTGATATCATCTCGCAAGTTGGTTCATATTCTTCGTAATTTTATGAAGAATCATACTATCGATTTTCATAATGATCGGTTCTATACTTTTTGAGTTCGAGTCCGCGCAAATATGAAAAATGTTATTTTGAGATAAACGCGTTTGAAAAATATATTCTCGGAAACTAGAAATTCAAAGAAGTTAACAATAATGTAAAATGCTTACCGATTAATATGAATAAAAATTTTTACAGCGTATTCTTGGATAGTAAAGCTAACAGTTTATACAATAAAAAAATCAGATTTTTTTAAACCTCCTAATGTGGTTTCCCCCCTTAAGCAGAATATAATTTTAAAAATATTAACCTCGATGTCTCCGAATTTGCAATAACTTTTTTACTTAGTCTATATAACAACTAAACTAATTATATACCATTTACTTTAAATAGCTACAATCACCTAAAACTGTACCTCAAAAACTTTGTGTAATTTGTTTGGAATTTTCTTGCAAATCATTGAAATTTTTGCCAAACTTGTGGAATACCTTAGAAATCACTGAAATTCTGTGGAAATTCTCACAATACGAGTTGTGAATTGCGTATATAAATAATTTCATATACATAAACAATTTTTACAGCATCAAGACTAAACAAACCTAATATTATTTTTTAATTTTGTGTTTCCTGATTGTCTTAACAAATTTCATATTGCATTTGGGAACTTTTTTGTTGCTATCTGAAATCTTATCTAACATTTAGAGTTGATATACCTATACGCGGTAGTGGATTTAATGGTTGAATAAATATAAACATTTATACAATGAAGGAATCTTAGCTGATTATAACTTCTGTGGTGTACAAAAAGTAAGAAAATATAAAGAATTTATTTCAACGAAAGCGTAAATTATAATAACCCGCCTCCTCTTCTTTTAATATTTTGTGAACTGATAGTAAGGTAAATAAGATAGTAAGTGCACACGTATGTGCTGCCATATGTTAACCTCATCGTGGAAGTTGATTATAACTTTGTAAAATAATTATTCAACATGTTTACTTTAATATAAAACATTTCAAGTATTCTATTGTACAAATTTTTCATTATATTTGCTGATTTTCAGTCTTCATTTCTGTAGCTGCATTATCTAGTGCTTATAGAAGTTCTGAGATTTCTAGACATAAGCAAGGTGCAGATGTTTTATGTAGAATTCATTTCATCAGTTCTGCAAAAATTCTGAATAAATTTGAAAAAATAAATAAATAAATAAATTGAATGAATAAATGAAAATTAACATAATAAGATGTATGGACTGGTAAGTCGGATACCAAAACAATCTGCATCACACAGTTGTTTTTCAATCAGGGCCTAACTTGCTCCCAGAAGGGATTATAGCCATACCTGACCACGCTGAGTAATGCTGATTAATAGAGGTCAAAAAAGGTACATAAAACCAGGCGCTGATACAGGGGGTTGGCAATAGGGGCAATTGCGCCCCCCCTCAGCCTGAGCCCTCGGGCAGGCAGCTGCCCCTCCCTGGATCCTTCCTGTCTCCCATACATTTAGCTGGTTAATTATGTGCCTATGCCAGGATAATTATTTATCAACAGAAAATTCCTGATTTCCCCCCCCCCAGGCCAAAAGCTGGGTACGCCCATGGCTGAAACATTAGATATCTTTCAGCTATCAGTTTTCATTCCAGAAAATATCGTTAAAAATTCACTTAGTGAATATGAAAAAAGTATTAAGTCCTTTCTCGAAAGCTTTGGATTGCTTCTTGACATCGATAAAAGCGTTGCTTCTCTTCTGCTAAAATATTAATTATTGTTGCTGTGGCGAGAGAAATGGATTGGAGAAATGGAGCAGCAAAAAAAGATTCCCATGACTGCTCTGGATATATTGGCCAGGTGCGATAAGAATGCATTTCCAATAATACACGAATTTTTATTAGTCCTTGTAACGCTTCCACCGCCTCCTTGGTCTTGCCGTTATGCGCATCCATAGGCATAATTATTTCTATTGATATTGAGAACGTAATCACTAGATTTGCAAAAACGGGCGGTAAGAAGAGATTAGAGTTTACTATTTAAAAACTTATAATATGTACATAATTCCTTCAAATTAAATTGTTTTTTTTTGTCTATACCTATGTGTTTTTTTAAATTCTTTTTTTAAGACTGACGAACAGAGATCATTCATTATTCAAATGCAAGTATTATTATGAATAAAAGTTTATCAAATTCTTTATTTAGAACAAATTTTCTGGGAAATAGGTAAAACCCCACAAAAATTGCCCCCCCCCCCCCTAAACGAAATCCTGGATCCGCGCCTGCATAAAACAGCATTTCCCTCCTATAAAAAAACTAGCCCGAGTGTCTCCACATCGCGTGGAATTTAAATTTAGTATGAAGTTATATTTATAAGCTACTGAATTTAAAGAATTTCATAAAGAGATGAGCTACATCTATTATTCTATAGTTGTAATACCGAAATCGTTAATTTTAATTCAGAATAATAATAATAGTTTGTAAACCATGAGTTGGTTGAAGGTAGTAAATAATATTTAGTAACTAGGAGGTCCCAATGAGTGAATACAGTGAAATTCTTGATTTGTGTGTACATTGATTGGTATAAACTTTGTTTACTGTACATGCACCTCGATTGATATGCACTTCGTAGATATAGTACCTATGTAGATAGTAATAAAATTTCTTATAGGTGGATATAGTGGAGATCGATTAGTGTTCAACTTAAACAATGGACAACTCAATTGACGTGCACCTTGTTACAATTTTTTTTTAATTTTTAATATTCATATGAAGAGTACACGGAAATAACGATCAGAGTCACAAACTGTATATTTTGCGTAAATTGAACTTCAAGATTTACAGACTTATAAGATCGTTAACAAATGATTTTAAAAATATGATTATAAAAATAATAATATTGTAAAATTAATAAACTATAATTTGTAAAACTGAGTTAGAATTGACGTTTTTTGAATTACAAGTAACTAATCTGAATTACAATTAGCGTTTTCTGAATTATAACTGGTAAAATTAACAGAATACAGAATTGCCTCTATAGAAAGGTACATCAATCACTCATGCAATATGTGGTACATTTGTGTGTGTAATAGTTATGTATTCGTATTAATCATGCAATATGCGAGAAAGTTTTTCTTGTGCGGTTGGGAGGGGTAAAAACCTTGCATAGAGACCACCCTGATGTCTTAAGGTCCTATTCTTAAACTCATACGACCCGACTCGCACACGCAAATAAGCCACTTTGTGTGCGAATCAAGTCGAAAGAATTCGAGCAGAGGTCTTCTGGGGGTGGTACTGTGAGATTTTTATTCATTAAAAACCCTTCCCAGGGTGATCCTTGCACCGGTTTTCCACTGCATACGAAATAGCTCACGAATTTTTTCGTGGTCCAATCGAAATTGCCGTGAGGCTACGGTTTTCTATCTTTAGAATATCCTCCTCTCTTCATCTGTAAAGAGCAACAAAAACGTTCATAGCTCTTTAATGACATAGTTGAATGTAGCGTTTTTTGTAAATTGTGCATTTTCACCCTGTTCCGAGTTAGTAATATTTCCATTGTTAGATATTTTGAATTATTACTTAGAGACTTTAGATCAGGTCCCAATGTCTTCAGCTCTTGAGCGTGTTAACTTCCATATTGGATTGTTTGATATTTTCAGTCCTACATTTGTTATTTTAAAATAAGTTCTATGAACTTCGGGGTGAGATGTGGTAAACAGAAGATTGGTTTTAGCCACACTGTTAAGAAAGTCGTTGACTAGAGCAAGATAGAGAAAAAGGGATAGAAAGTTTTGGTGAATTTTTAAATACGGAAAAGTCCCTGCTCGGGCGCCAAATTTCTAGTATAACTGCGTAGCTCTAGTAGTGCGGCTAGGGTAACTAAAGCAGCATTCACATAGGGTATTGTATTTGGATGGTAGAATATGTAAGAGTCACAAAGCATGCGCACAAGTGGACGCGTTCAGATAGACTTACCCAATAAACAATTTTCAAGGCTAGAAGTAACTGCAAATTTTTATAAAAGTTTTATTAATGTTACGAGTTTATATAGAAGATTTATAAGATTACTAATTGCTCTCCAAGTTTTATAGTAGCTATATAAAATTTCTAAAAAGCCTAAGTACTTGAAGTTATATAATTAGTTTTATAATAATATACAGTCACTAAGTTATAAAACCAATAGTGTTTAGTTTACATAAAAGTATTTGCTGTGATAAATATAAACCTTACTGTTTCCATAGTAAAGACAGTTAGCTTTATAAAATCTGACGAGTATTAGTGTTAAAAAATACCCCAATAAAAATTCACTGTATGTTTGTACCTGTAAGTTTGTAGCCAAAGTTCCTCCTATAGAACCATTAGTATTATTCATAATTAATTACTTCGTTACTAAATTAATATTCAGTCATAGGACATGATTCTCAATATTAACGATATTAACACAGCACAATATTCACAAAATAACAACTGTAAAAATCACTGACTGTAACACCGTAACAAAACGCAATATATATTTTAGGTTAAAATAAACATTTATAAACTTTTAGCGCGGGAATTGAGATGTTATATAAATACCTTTCCAGTGGCGGCGATTACTATTAGTGATAATCGACATCAGTAGTGGCGAGCGTTATCATATTTGAACATAAATAACACTTCTGGTAACTTTAACCACTATAAACAGTTATATAATAGTATTTTGTATTTACAATATTACTAAAAGTTCTATAGAAGTTTAGGAATATTTATAACCTAACGTAAAGTTACATATTGAATTTATAGTGGAATCTTTGGTTCTTTAAAATGCATCCTCCATATTTTTTATGGGTGTCTAAACGCCACGTTGTTATTATACAAAAAAATGTACAATAACAGACTCAAAATGTAATGCCATAAATATAGTAATACATTATACTTAAAAAATCGACTTGTCGCATTGTTCTGTATGCATTTTTATAGAAAACAGATAATTTTTAAAAGCGTATAAAATTAAAATATTTACTAAAAATTAAAAATAATAAATATTTTGGTGGCGCTTTAATTTTTTGGAAGTACAAATATAAATTATGCAGGCCAGAAAGAATCGTAGTAAAATTTTGTCTATGTTTTAAGTCAAAAAATTGTATTAACATCAGTAAAATTATTATTACGCCATCCTATAAGTGAAATAAAAGAGCACTTCATGTTAAGATAAAAATAAATGCTATACTCATTAATTTGTCACGAACACTTTAAAAGAATAATATAGAAAATATTGCTAACAATAAGCGCAAGCAAGATAGCTATTAATTTGTATAAGGTACACTATAAACATGCGCATAACTTAAAAATACGCCCAAGGCATATAAAAAGTCTATAAGAAGTTATATAATTGTAACAGTAATGTTTCGATTACATGCTGTACAAAACCTTAACCTACCAAAAAGTGGTAACGGAAAACCTTATAGACGACGCCATTTAAGCTCTTTAAGGGTCAGTTGTACAACAGTAGTTTAACCTGGGTTCAAAGTTAAACGAGGTTTAACTTTTAATTCAAGCACTCTGATTGGATCAAAACTGAGTTGAACCTGGTTCAACTTTTACCTGAGCTTGGTACAACTGACCCTAAGGGGTTTATAGTAGAAACAGAAACGTTGCCGTGAACAACTTATAAAACCAAAGATTATATAATTTTGTCACGATAATATTTCGAGAACGGTTTTAAAACCAAAATTGTTCATTGGGTTAATTTCTTGCACGGTGGAAGAAGCGGTGTAACGGCCTGCGAAAAAGTTACCAAACTTTAAACTTTTACAATACACGGTGCAAGAATTTTTACAAGAGCCAATCGGCAGAGTCGAAGGGCGGTGCTTGTGACTGTCAGTTTATATATTTTGTAACATAACCTAATTCTGTTTTGGTTTCGTAAATAATAAAAATAAATTCAATCCGGAAATACTTGAGACGATTCTTTTAAAACGCTAATTTACTGTGCGTGTAGCATGGACCCTTTTGAAGATGATAAAATTAATATTCGACGTAAGCTATTTTTACCTAAGCTGTTGGTTTTACACCTGCTTTTAAGTTTATGTGAATGGTATGTTGACCTTGTGCAAGAATCTGTTGCAATAATTCTACCATCCACCTACCATGCCCCTGCAATACCCTATGTGAATGCAGCTTAAATTGTCTTGTATCTCTTAATTTGTCTCTTTTAACCTTGAATACTTATTAAAAGATAGCCCTCAAATAACTGGTATTTATGCACGGAAGACTACCTAATTGATAAAATTTACATGAGGTAAAGAAAACATAATGATCATGGGCGTACCCAGCTTTTGGCCTAGGGGGGGGGCAAATCAGGAATTTTCTGTTGATAAGTAATTATCCTGGCATAGGCACATAATTAACCAGCTAAATGTATGGGAAACAGGAAGGATCCAGGGAGGGGCAGCTGCCCTCCCTGCCCTCCCCTGGGTACGCCCATGATAATGATATTAAATTAGTTCGTTTATATGCAATTTCTAAGTACGGATCTGTTTATTAATTACCATATTGGACATTTACTAAATGTACAAGGTACAATGTCGAAAGCGTATAATAGCTAATTATGATTCCTGTCATTACTTCAAACTTAACTCCAATGTTTTGAAATTTGAATTGGCTAGTCTAGAAGACCTACTATTATGACCTGGCTGCAAGTATGTATGTATTTATCAAACATTTTTCTAGCCGAGTTTTCTTATAAAATTGTAAGCTTTGAATGACTTCTATAAAAATAAATAACTCACCACAAATTACATTTCTATTTTTTGTCATAATTCAACACAACTAACTGATTTTTATTTTTTGCTAAGAAAATCCTATATCATCGATTGAAAGTGACAAACTGATATCACTAAACAAATGCAATGCATTTTTAATAGTAGTTGTTGTGTTTAACACAGTGAGCGTGACGTAGCTGTCGGTCCGTCAGTAGTGGCGTTCAGCCGTTCAATGTAGGAAGCAACAAGCAACATCAAGCGATTGGTATCAATTTTATTGAATGCTTTGCAACGATAGGAGCAATCCAGTTACACACCATTCAATCACTAACCGTGTGATAGCAAGTCTTTGCTCAAACATTAGCTACGAGAAGAGCAAAAGAAGTTTCAAATCTTCAGTAGCAAGGTGCATTATCATAGGAAATATCTAAATCTGATAGTTTATTCCCCATGTTCTGCCACGTTTCTAATAATATTGTAACCCAATCTTTACCTAAAATTGTTGTGAATGGACCTCTTCGACGTTCCATTGCAACACATGTGGCCGAATTTGCCTGTATCAATTGAACATTTGGACCTCTTGCTGCTGGAAGGATTTGTACTGATCTGGTTTTATGAACTTATATAATAGAATTACATTAATTATTATTTAGCAAAATTAAAATCGAATTATTTGGTAAAAATTCCAGGAAGAGATTAACTTATAATCTAACCGCTTTTACCTATCTAATTCGTGGTTGTTCGATGTATCTATACTGAGGTAAAACTGAAAATCAATACAATTTGGGGATCTGAATTACAATTGATGCTTTCTTAAAAACAATTATAAATCTGAATTACAATTTTCGCTTTTTCAAATTCATTAGTAGTAGTAGTAGTAGTGTAGTTTAGTTCAGTTCAGTTGTTAGGTGTAGGGAATTATTAAAACAATAATTTTAATATGTTATGTTTCACCCTTAAAACTCAAGCCATTTAGAAATATGAGAATTTAAAAAATCTGTGGTCATCTTATTTTGGAATGGTAAGAGTTGGTAAAGAAAACCTAAAAGAACAAAACGAAAATCATCGAATGCTGGGAATTTTAAAATTATTTTAAATTAAACCAATTTGATTCCTCCGAATTTCCTTATATTTCCTTGCTTCACTACTATATCGAATTTCTTCCACGAATCGTTTGTTGTCTGCCTTGCTTTCTCTTGGCCCCACTTATTAAAAACATTCCTGAAGCGGCTCCAACTCGAAAATTACAGATCTAGGAAGACGGGATCTTTGAGTCGCTCCACTCTTTATAAACATCCCTGTAATAGCCAGAACTGTCTTATAGAAATTGTATTATCAAATTATTAAATAATTACCAATAGTCAGCATAATTATCTGTTGATGCAATTGCTTGTCGGCGTATTTGCTTCGTCGTATTTACCATCAACATAAATGTCGTCAGCATAATTTCGGTCGACTGTCGGAGTAATCACATAATTCATTATTTCTACATTTATTTCGTCAAATTTTTCTGGCGCAGATGAATGATTATCAAACATGCAAACTATATATATATCAAATTGACAATTTCAACCCCAAAATAATTAGTAAATTCTAGTAAAAAATTTCAATTTCGTGACTATAAAATTTTCTCATTAAAAACGCGTAAATCGTTCTCAAAAATCAAAACTGATATCTCGCTTTGTACTCAGACGTAGACTTTTTTCAGAATTAGTAAATGAAAATTTTTTTTCAGAAATTTGAAAAAGTCATTTTTCAGAAATGAAAATATTTCATTTTTTCTAAGTGACCGTTTATTTTTGATTACGGAGTTGATGGAGGGGTTGATGAAGGGAAGGGGGATGAAGGTTTGATGAAGAGGTTAAAAATTATATTTTTAGCTGAAAAGCCTTTATTATAAACTAATAAAATATAAAAGAACTAGCAAAAAGCCCGTCCACGGACGGGCATCTAGACCCGATTGGTTGGAAACTCAATTGATGTGCAACTCGTCCCAGGGGGAGTACCGTCGTCGGTACTTTAATATATTTTTCGGTTGCTAAAAAAAGTCGACCAATCAGATTGCGTCTTTTTTCACCAAAAAATGACACGCTGGAGCCGGAGCAGCAGAGTGCTGGGATTTTATGTATTAAGATAATTTTTTCAAAGCTATACAAAACAAAATGGCGATCGTACAGCATTTCTAACCATAACTGACATAAATCTTCACCGACTGACTTGAAAATTTATCTGTATATTAACAGGGCCGATTTATCCATTAGGCAAGAAAGGCAGCTGCCTAGGGCGGCAGTCTTTTAGGGGGCGGCAAAAATACTAATTAATTCTAATAAAACATGTAACATAAATAGAAACTTGATTGTAAATTGTACTTATTTAAAAGTCATATTACATTATGTAGAAAACATAAACAATTTTTAAATGCCGCATAGAATACAAGAGAGCAAAGAATAAAAATAAACGAAGAACAAAAGACTGTCTAATAAATATTATGCTGTTATAATAAGTTCAAATTTTAATTTTCAGTATATTAATAGATACATGCTCTACCGAATTTTTTATTATATTGCATAATTCTCTTTATAAATAATTTTCTGGTGATTTTCCTTGAAATTTTAAACTTATTTTTTTAAGAACATGTCATTTCAAAATCAACATAAATTTCAAAAAAATCTTACGTAGTTCGGTAGAGAATGTTAATTATTTTTTATAGTTTTTTAATAAAGACCTTTTCTCTGGATTTTGATGTATTTCATGGTTCCGCTGAAAATAATTCGCAGAATATGCATGTTTTTTTGTCGGTATGGAGAGCCCTAACTCTTTCACTTGGATCAAATTTTATTAATTTAATTTTGAGGCTCGTAAATTTTTATGTTGCACGAATGTAATGTGGAGTTTGCGGTAGGGTAAATATGGCTTCTTAAAGCGCTTGTTATTTTTTACTGTTTTCTGCTGTCACCAAGTTTACATTGGAAAATTTGGTTTAAATCGGTCGAAGAGTTTAAGATTTAATAGAGAACATAATATATTGCTATGTTTACTTCTTCAAAATTGTGTTATTATTTAAATTATATTTTTTAATTTCATTTGACTAATTGACTATTTTGAAAATAATTTACTAAAATAAATTAAAATAAAATTTTCCTACTACTTATATGTTATTTTCTGCCATTCGTCGATTTCATACTGCCTTCTTCGAATAATCTAAATTTTATTTACTTTTTTTATGAATTCTACCTTCTGCTTAATCATTAAAACACTTTTCATTTCGGCCAATCTTTCCCAATATTTTCATGATTGTTCTTTGGGTTGACATGATTTGTAGAATCATGTATTATAAGGTATTGCAGATTTTAGCTACATATGCAAGCGTTTCTAATACTTTAAATTGGCATTAAATTGCTGGGCCGCTCTCCAAATAGAAGAGATCTGCAAGGTGAAAGTCTTTAATATTATCATTACATTGGAAAATATTCTAAAAGGTATGACATCTTGTAATTCCAATACCTAGTAGCTGTTATTTATAATAATTATATTAAAGTAAAATAAATTTTTTATAAAGGGTGTTCCAATATGATTGATTATTATGTGATTTTGTAAATTTAATTTTTTGTTTTGTAGCTGCCTTGTTTTTCTGATTTTCTGATTATCTGTGAAAGGGATTGGTTTTTCCAAAATTTTTACTAAGCAGAAGTTGTAGTCGTTAAATTTCCTATCCGGAATGGGGTATTAGAATTTTTGTAAAATGTTTCGTTTAAAAGATACAGGGTTTCGAATAAAACGAAAATAGAAAAAGCTTTTTTTCAACATTTTTTATTTACTTTAATTCATAACTCGAAAGCTGTTGATTTTAGACAAAAAATGTTTGAATCTAGTTTGTAGATTACTTCACGTTCTTTAAAAAGCACTAATCCATATTTACTAAAAAAATTTAACTCTCGAGGGCTTTAATTTAGAAAGAATATTTTTGTTAAAAATGTTTCTTAGAAAAGTATCCTCTATCACCATCTAAGTTTTGTAAAGTGTATCCGGGGACACCCTGTATGTGTGATATTTCATAAATATCAAAGCGCAACTCATGAGGCATATAATTCTGAGTTAATTGTGTAGTCTTTCATTTGATACATCTCCGGTATATAGGTTATAAAACCACATCCTTTACTTGAAAGTGAAGTGGTGAAAGGTAACTAAGGGCCTGAAGTGTTGCGTAGGGGTATCGTCGAGTCGATTTTATATTTCTTAATTACAGTACTATATATTTTATAATTAAATACAATAGAACTATTCGACAATCTTGAAGCAAAATCTTGTTTTAAAAACAATTGGAGGCATTTGAGCCACAATGATTATTGTTATGATGGAACTTTCAATTCCTAAACCTAAATGTGCATAATGTCTCCTGGGGATATCCTGTTTAATTTTAACCTCAGAACCATAAAATCTTTGCCCTAGAGATTTTTGTTTTGTTACTATTTCCAAGAAACTGATATTATGTTCGTGTCAAACTAAAAATTTAAATATTTTTTAGTTATGCAAAAGTTTAAAATTTCAATGCAAAATTTTGACATAAATCAGCTTTAAAATTTTCACACCAGTCAAACATAGTCTTAACGTAGGCAATTATGTTGTAAAAACTATATTTTACATTTAACATTGCTTTGTTCGATTTAGTGATGTGCAAAGTTAGCATCGTAAATCAATATAATTTGATAAGTACCCCGATGGAATACAAATACAGGTATCAGTGCATGGTTCTTTAACAAATGACGGTATCTTTTCTCTCATTCAAATAATATTTTACCTTTTATTGCTTCATTTTAATCGTTTTAAAGCTTTTCTTCCAAAGGCAAAATTACGTTTTCGCTTAAAGAATAAGGAAAGAATGGTGGTGCCAAAAATAGAATGAAGTTTCATATAGGCTAGCCGTAAATGAGACAAAACGAGTCTCCAATAAAAATGAAAATCCCAAAATTTGTTGATCTTATTATATTGTGGATTTATTTTTAATTCATTCTTAATTTTCAGTTTACCAAATCTCTAAACAAGATCAAACCGGAAACGAGCGCTCAGGATGTTCCAATCAATTTCTGGACATTTTTCCCGTCTTCATAATATAAATAAATTTCACAGAAGAGTTTTGTTTATTTGCATATAAAATTCTAGAAATAGTTTTATATTTGTTTATGTATTGCCTACCTACAAGTATGTGTTTTTGTTGTTGCAATTGCGTTCTTCGCAAAATGGTGCATTGTTGTAGATATTTAAATCTTTGCAAGAATTTATTGATAAAATTTAGTAGTTACACGTGATATCCCGAAGGTTGCAACAATTGTAAACAGGTTTTGTTTAAAATGTACCTCGTTAAAAATTTATTATTTGTTGCTTTATAAATTGTTATTTTACGTTTGTTACTTTTAATCAACTTTTTTTTCCTTTCAATATGCAAACGCTTATGGTGAGAGGTCATTGAATTTACTAAAATTATATTTTCTAAATATACAAACCATAAATATTTAATTTAACATGTGCCATTGATTATGAACGATACACTGAGTGACGACAACAATTTAATTAATTAAATTAGCATAACAATTATTTTCTTTGCCGTACAAACCGTGTTTAGTTGTTTGAAATACAATTTATGCAAGACGGTACGGGTACCGGTGCTCTTTAACTTATAATTGTTTCACCTTTCTGTTCTTTACCACCATATTTCATTTCGCAAGTTTTAGAAATTGTGACATAAATATGTATTTTAAGTATCTGTTCGGTCTTTAGCCTCACTAATTGAAGAGTGGAAAAAGAAGAAGAAAAGAGTAAAAATGGATCATCGTAATTTTTCTTAGCCGCTCCAAACTATTTCGTCTAGATGCGCGTCTCTTGGCCCCCTGACCTGCTAGTATTTAAATAATTTAAAGACTAGTTTCGGCGTTAGACGAAAAAACATTTTGTTTGAGATTTTATTAGACAACGTTTTACGATAATTTTTTTTTCCTTGCTTTTTTTGTGCTGATTCGACATTTGGTACATGACAGGTTCCTAAGATTTCATTCTTGAATAATATCAGTGCAATGTTTTTTTGAAAATAGTTGTTCCAAGTTGTTTTAAGTTTTTCGCAAATTGAAAAAAGAACGAGAGAAATCTTGAAAAATGTTGTTCCAGGTTTCACTGAGTTTGTTCCATATTGTTGCAGAAAATCATTTTCGTGTATCCAAAAATGAAGTTGTGAGAGAAAAAACAACATTTAAAGTCAGCTTTTTACATTGTTCTAGTAAAAGTAACAAGTAACGCAAATAATCCCAAAAAGCGTTTTTCCAATTAGAAATGTTAATCGTTTAGTATGTTATATATTTAAAATATTCTGTTTTAGCTTGGTTTTAAGTTGCGATTAGCTTTTATTCTCCACTATTAATTATCAATTGTCTTCTTCCAAAGCCAGTTTCTTATTTTTAGTTCTTTTCGGTATTACCAACTTAACACATAATAATTTATGCAGGTTTTATACACCGGGTCCTTCAGAAATGATATTAGTTCTTTTATCAGAGCCGTACTTGGGTGACGTCTTTATCTATTGGTTGCTAGTTGGTTTAGGATGTTTGTCTGGGTTACTCGACCAGGTCCGCACCAAGGGTATGTCTCACTTAATATAGCAGAAATATTTTTGTAATTTAATAGAACAATAATAGATGGCGCTACCAAATTTGAATACTTTTGGAATGGAAGAATATAATAATTGAATGGAAAGCATTGTATTCAGGAAACATATGTAGCTAAAAAAATCTAATAGATGTATTTCGAAGTCGACAGTGACTTGATAGAGACAGTGACGACACGAGCCCCTATTATATTCTATTATAGAATTTATATATATTATTAGCCCCTATTATATATATATTATATATATATTAATTCAAGCAAAAAATATAATGCTTTAGAATGGTATAATTATGCTTTAAATTAAAAGATTTTCCATTTCTCGTGTTAATAAAATGCACCAACAACGTAAAATAAAATACGAAAGTTTTCCATCGATTCGAGTGCCGCTAACAATTCTACGCGGTGTTAAAGGTCACGAAAATCGATTTTTTGCAAATATCGCCGTTACTTTTACGACAAAAGTAGCTTTAAAAATTTGATACCAAAAATTTTTATTTTCTTTTTGTTGTGCAATAAACTATTTCGACAATAATTCAATTCGTAGAGTCAAAATCTCACAATTTCTCTTGAAATGTATTTCTTTCCCCACCGCCACCGGCTTGCTCACACACACATGTATAAAACACGGGTACCTTTTTTTGCATATGTGCGAGTAATGTATTTGCTTGTTTCTGTCAGGGAGCGTTCATAAACTACGTGGTTTGGTCAAGGGGGGGGGGTTAGGTAGAAAGCTACGCAGGACTACATGAGGGTAGGGGGAAGTTAGAGTCAAGCTACGTAGTTTTCTTCATTTATTTTATTTCGGCACAATGAAAGCAATTTGCAGAATAACTGACAACATAATATGGATATTTAATATTATAACAACTACAAAAAAATATAAACCAATACAAATATCGGTCTTATTAATTTTTTATACCAAATAATTTTTTAATAGTTTTGTTAACAGAAAGCACAAACTGTCTTCGGGACTTTGTAGGAAAAAAAAACTACGTTCCGTCTAAGAGGGGGGGGTGTAGGGGTATCATGGTAAAAGCTACGTTAAGCTACATGACGGGAGGGAGGGGCTCTAAAGAGGTCAAAATCAAACTACGTGGTTTATGAACGTTCCCTCACCGAAATCTAATAGCAGATTTTTGGCCACTCCTCGAGTGGCGAGAAGATTCTGACTTTACGAATTAAATTATTGTCGAAACTTTTGATTGCACGGAA
The DNA here is from genome assembly GCA_947369205.1 of Cantharis rufa. Lineage (NCBI taxonomy): Eukaryota > Metazoa > Arthropoda > Insecta > Coleoptera > Cantharidae > Cantharis > Cantharis rufa. Next base: position 21,362,533 of record OX376307.1, on the reverse strand, counting down.
AAATAATATAAATATTTTTTGGAGACATTTTTGAGAGCTACAAATTTTATCTATTGTACTTTTCCTCTAAAAGTAACGGCTAACAAAATATTCGCAAAAACCTATTTCCACGACCTTTGAAGCCATAAAAGCAACGTTTCTACCAAAATCCAGCTTTTCGCCACTTATTTCCTAGAAAACGTCTAATTTCCCAGGACTACTTGGATTATTAAGTTTTTAGAGATTATGTCAAAAACCTTACATGACGGAGTTAAATGGACTTTGAATTCGGCTTAAGCAACCTCAAAAAGATATAAATATTGCAATGACCCGAAGCCTTTTAATTTTCTAAAATTTTAAATTTTAAGAAAATATTGCCTGCGGGCCACCCTTTTATATATGAACATGATACTCTTTCTTTTATAAATTTTAATACTCCAATTTCAAAATTTTAATTATCAACTCTAATTATCTTACTAACGCTTCTAAATTTCGTATTTAAAACCTTCTAAATTTCTTCAAATTCGTCCAAATACGGACAAAAGTCGTCTAAATCAACAATAAAAATCAATAAAAACAATAAATAACAACTTATAAAAAATTTCCGCAAACGCGTCCATTGACTTTAACAGACCTGGCAAAAAGCTAAATTATCACAAAACTTTCGTGCCAACATAAAAATTTTGGCGCGAACAATTATTCAAAATATTTATAACAAATTTAATTTAAATTCACAAAACAATCAAAACAAAATTAAAAATTAACAAAATAAAATTTTAACATGATCTGAACCTTATTAGGCCAAAATATTTTGTGTGTGGCTGTGTAATTATCTCAAGAATTAAGTTTGATAACTCAGCAGCCAAGCGTTTTACTCAGCTAATCACACACTACGTCCACAATAATCCGCACAAAGCTTTTAACATAAATTTGGTATACAATTATGATTAACTATAATAATTTTTAATGTAGTAGGTATCTCCCCAAATGACCAAAATATTTCTGTGGGAAATTTCTCGATTCAAATCAAGCTCTCAAAATTTATGTAAATGTCAAAATCTGTCAAGAAACCAAATTTTCTGTTCGACATGAAAATAAAAATAAAAAATGGTTTAATTAAAATTTAAGCAAAAATTTTCAAATATAATGAGTAAGTATTAAAAAGACTACAAAAATAATATTTTGTTACCCAAACAGTTATGCAACCAACTACTTAAGTGAGTATCCTACCCAATAAACTTTAATAAAAATTTTTAATTTAGGCAAACAAGAATTACAAACATTTAATATACCAAAAAAGAATGATACAAAGAACCTGCAGTTAAGAAATTTGAATGTGGAAGTGGATCGTCAGATTGTAGTAACTTTAGACGAAACTTTAATTGAAACCAAAAGAAGTGAAGATAATATCGAGTGTATACTAAAAAGTAACAATAAATGCAAAAATATTGAGAGAAATTCAAAAATAACCAGCAAAATTCACGTAAAGTCAAACTTTGTATGTTACAATGTAGATGTGGAAACTACCAAAGATGAAGCAGGTGAAGAAAACCCTGAAATATCTGAAAAGAAATTATCAAAATTTCAGTTACTTCGTGAACGTTTAAAACGCAATAAAAAAAAACCTTCAAAAGAACTAAATGTCGAAAAAAATAAGGCTCTCGAAGACATTTCGAAAAGAACACCAGAGAGTGACATTGCCAAAGAGCAAGTTCAAGAAGTATTGGAATACCTTTTAAAACATAAAAAAAGTGACGTTGGAAGTATTAATGAAAAGGGTGAAGCACCTCAACCTCGAACATCGGGGCACCGACTTCTTCATTCGCGGTTAAGACCCGATACGTCTCAAACTTCTAATTTGATCATTCCCGACTTAAAATATACTTTAACTCCCGATCCTCATGCAGAACCAAGATATCCCAAAACTGATCCTCCACCCGTATTTAAACCATATGGCCCGTTTAAAAGTTATCTACCAAAAACAGTATGACTTCTGACAATACTACATAGATACAAGTAATAATACTTTTTTTTGCAGTCTTCTTCGGGATTCGTAAACAAAAATCAAGCAGAGTTAGAAGAAATCGAACCAGTTGTTAGTCGTGAACTTATTAATGTTCTTAGTGAACACTCCAAATTAATAAAATCTAGAGAGAATATTCGATACGATATAATTTTTGGAAATTTAAAAAATTACGATAGTAATGCGATTCTAGAAAATGATGAGTTAATTTCCAAAAGTGAAACTCCTGTTGCTGTAGTAGAAGAACATCAAGAATTAGAAGAAGTTTTGATGAGAGAACCTTCTGTAGACTCAAATTTAATAGACGATATCCTTCAGGAATTGTTACTTGTAATACCACCACCTGAACAAGAGAAACCTGCAACAGACGCAGTTGAAATAGTAAGACCTATAGTAGAAAGTCTCATAGAGAAGATTTCCGAGAAAAAAAGTACGATTGAAATAATTCCTATAATAGAAATTCTAATAAATGAAATTTTAAAAAATGAAAGTGAAAACTTAAAGAGAAAAAGTTCAATTCAAAAGATGGAAAGTCCAATTCCGAAGATGGAAAGTTCAATAAAAGAAATTGTTAAAACATTAAGTTCAGTTACAGTATTACCTTTAGAAGAAAAAGTTGTAGATCAAAAAATTTCTGAAATTGAGATTGAAATATTGGAAGATTCGTCAAAGTGCAACAAAAACTGCGAATACAAAACTATTTGTGATGCCAGAAGAAATGCAAATAAAATTGAAAATTTGGAAAATGATAATGGGATAGAATCGAAGCCGGTCGTACTGAAAGAATGTCGGGGTAGTAAAATTCCGATATTTAAAGGGCGAAAAAGTATTAGAGAATTTTTTAATAAAATGAAATTATTTAAGAAATGTTTCAGGATATAAAAAGAAAATGAAAGATGTTAAAAAGCCAAACATTCTTGAAATATGCGAATGTAAACCGAATGGAAGTAATCAAACTTGTAGTGTGAAACTTTTTCTTGATTCTGGGAAGAAAAGTGACAGTTTTGAAAACGAGCCTATATTATGTTGTCCTAAATGTATCACCGTAGATTCAAAATCTGTGGAGAAAGAACTGCAAAATTATGATTTTAATTTAAATTGTGTTACACGAAATTATGAAAATTTAAAATCGACGATGTACGATTTAGTGCTGGATATGACATTTGCAAATTCACCAACCCAAACTTATGGTTCGTTTACAAGAACTGATAAAAATACACAAACAAACAATTGTCCTGCAACATGTACTTCAGCAGAAAAAGAGAAGCTTTATATGTACGTACCCAAAAATAACACTGCAGCGAGGAAATTCCTTGAAGATGCAAAAAGAAATGTTTTTCAAATAACTAATCAGGTTGATTTGATAAATCCAAAAGGGATAAGGAAAAATAAATCGCATCATTCGTACAAAATAAATCCCAATCTTGAAATTGTTTACAAAAGTAAATATATAACAGCTCGTCAGCACCACGTGAAAGTAAATCCTCAGTTTGAAAACCAGCCTGTCTTTCGCTTGCCATGCAACAACTTACCAACCCCAATGGATTGCAAAGTTTTTTTTATAAACCCAAAAGTTAAAAAACGTATGTGATGTAGAACAAAAAACCGTAATTTATTAATAAAATTGATGAAAAGGCACTCGAAGGCGTTAGAAAGAAGGAACCTAAATAAAATATAATTTTGCAATAGTTTTTACAAGTGCTGTTTGAGAAAAAAAATTATTTCACGTGGATGTTACCAAAATGTATTCTTTAAATAATGTAAAATAAACCCATAATATAATTAGACATTTTGATTGCGGATTGATACATTTCTGAAATATTAAACTCGTTATCGTAGTCATCTTTATCAATGAAGGTGTTTACTAGGGAAAGATCTAAAAAGGTATTTTTATTATTCGACTGCATTTGCACGATTTAACATAACTGAGCAGGTTATGGTTCTATGCCCACATGCACTGAATCTCTTGCCTTATTTTACCCCGTCTTACAAGTTTCACTCCATCACCGTTGCTTCCTCAATAAAATTGAGTATACAGCCGATGAATACATATAATTATATTTATTCAATTAAAACAAACGTTTTAAAAAATGAAAATTTATTAATTAAAGCTACAACTGTTCAACTTAAATGCAAGCCAACAACTGACTTGAAAATACAAAAATATATTTAGGATTGAAACATTTCTCAAGTGGGTTGTTTTGAACTTGGTTTTCTAGAATGCGCACCATTACTGTGACGTCACAGTATTGAGGTAGGTCAGCAGTTGGACCAAAACAAACTTTTTTCTTATGGGATTTTACACAGTACAAGTTTTGATTTCATGTTTTAAGTTAATATTTCAACACTAGTACAAGTTTTATACAGTTCAGCTAAGCTTATTTTTAATACATTTTGGTATAATAAAGTTATTTTGAAATTAATTGGTAAATTACTTAATATAATAATTTCAAAATAACTTTATTATACCAAAATGTATTAAAAATAAGCTTAGCTGAACTGTATAAAACTTGTACTAGTGTTGAAATATTAACTTAAAACATGAAATCAAAACTTGTACTGTGTAAAATCCCATAAGAAAAAAGTTTGTTTTGGTCCAACTGCTGACCTACCTCAATACTGTGACGTCAGCAGTAATGGTGCGTATATTTAAGTTAAGTTCAAGACGACCCTTACATATAAAACCTTTTAAAAACTTATTTTAATTATTTTAACATAAACAAGAAATATATAATTAATAGCTATAAGTGGTTTTTAGGGGTTCGTTAGACATAACTATATACAATCGGATATGGACTACCAAGGTATCGTAGCCTCATTGAAGCAGGCGCGGATCTAGACTTTTGGCAACGGGGGGGTCACAGGTCACAGGATATTCATTAAGCCTAAATAAACATGCGCGGTCGTTAGACCGCGTCAGCAAAATGCACCGCAGGCAATTTTTTTTATTGTCCTAGAAGCACATATGTGAAAAGTTAGGATTTTCATGGACATTATCAGTTTTTTTTTAAATTTAAATATTAAATTAAATATAAACACTTTTTACACTTTACAGAAGCTTTTATTTAGCCAAAACTGTGGTTTCAAGGGGGGGGGGGGGTCATGACCCCCATGACCCCCCCCCCCTGGATCCGCCACTGCATTGAAGCTAGGGCAGGACATGTCCGATATACACAGTGTATCTTTCTATAGGCTAGACATATTAAGATTCTCAGAGGAAAGTTTCGCTATAGCTTTAATTTTTTTACCCTCTATGTTTTTTGGATCGCTAAACATGAATTTGAAGTTTGCAAGCAAAAATTTGAACTGGAACTTATCACTCATTGCGTGAAGAAACATGATCTGTTCTTGGTGAATGAAACGGTGAATTTCACTAGATAAGAGAATATAGCCCTTTTTTGACGGGCTCTAGCTGCGGAACGGTTAGTGTTTCAAAAAAACGTTATATATCGAAAATATAGAAAATTTTGTCTACGTTAATTTTGTATAGGATGAGCTTGTCGAAAAAACGTTTCCTTTTTGAGATATAAGACAAAAACTGAAAAAAGTGCCAAAATTTGAACAAAAGGGCCAAAATATCAAAGTTCCGGGCAAAAATTTTGCCTTTAAACTTCAAATTAATGTTCAGTGACCCAAAAACATAGAGGGTGAGAAAATCAAAACTATAGCAAAACTTTTCTTTGAACCCCCATTATTTTCCTAACATGCCTAGCCTACTACCTGCATTTCCTAGATGTGGAATATTCTGCAACTCCAATAATCTTGTGTGTCTATTTAGACATCAGTGTCCTGTAAGTAGTCTTACTGTCTTTATCAGCTGCGGTCCATACACTTTGAAGATTTCTCGTTTTCTTTTGTCCTTAGAGGGCTCTTTAATGAACATTTACGACCCCCCCCCCCCACACATTCCGGTCAACTTTGGGTATAATATTTTTTGCCAACGTATTTTTTACATTGTTTACATTGATGCAAACTAAGTTGGATTCAAGCACAAAAAATAAGACCGAATGACATCAATTTCTATAACTGTTTAGAGGACAGTGGTCATGGGCGTACCCAGCTTTTGGCCTAGGGGGGGCAAATCAGGAATTTTCAGTTGATAAATAATTATCCTGGCATAGGCACATAATTAACCAGCTAAATGTATGGGAGACGGGAAGGATCCAGGGAGGGGCAGCTGCCTCTCCCTGCCCCCCACTGGGTACGCCCATGACAGTGGTGTTTTTGTTTTTGTCTGATAGCTGTTACACACATTTTTCATACATCAGTCAAAGTTTGACATTATCAAAATTAATCTGTAAATATTATAATTGTTCAAAATCAAAAAAAAAATTAATTTCTGACTTTGGACTTAATTTTCAATAAATGGGTAAGTGTAAAATTATAAAATTTGTATTTTAGTGTTTTGCCATGTAAAAATTTGAAAAACCAAATCAGCAAGTATGTTTTGGATCGGTACTTTAGCAAGTTACCACATATCTGTTTTTTTTGTCAGCTGTCACATAGACAATTTACGATTTAGTTCTAGAGCAATATTGGGAGCAATACTAATCTTCTTATAATGTTAGCTTACAACCCTAGTAGCTTACATAACTATTACTGTGAAATCCAATTATTAGCAAAATAGGGTAAGTATTGCAATTTAATTTAATTAAATTGGATTATTCTTTTAGGAAAACAAGAACTTGGTGATACGACCACCAACAGTTACAAATCCGAATTTTCTTTCGAAAATGTGTTAGAAAAAAATTTAAATTATAAACAATGTCGTCGGTCCAAACTAACATTAAACAAAAATTTAAATACGTCTAAAACAAGTATAGAAAACGAACTTATTTATTCAAAAAAGGTTACGGACATACCGTCCAAATATAAAACTGAAGAAACCAAATTCGCATGTTTCAAACCTGATATTGTATGCTACAATATAGAAACTCCAAATGATCAAAATACTGATGATGCCATTAATAATAAAATTACTACGCGTAAACCGAAAAAGTCCTCTAAGCGGGTGAAAAAAAATGATAATAAAGATAATAATACTGAAAACCTTATATCCGATCCACATGAACATTATTTCCTCATTGATAATCCTAATCATTTGCACAAGGGGAGCGTCCATGCAGTTGAAAGTAACATTAGTAAAGAGCCTATCAAATGGACAACATCTAGAACGCGATTACTACATTCTAAGTTAAGACCAGATACATCGAAAACTTCAAATATAGTATTACCAGATGTAAATTATACTTTATCAACTGAAAAACTACCAAAACCCAAATATCCTAAAAATGTCCCCCCACCCGTATTTAAGCAAGTTGGTTCATATAAAGGCAAAATACCAATAATGGTGAAACACGATTCAATTATTTGTTGAAATAAATATTAATTTGAAATATTTCCAGACTTCTAAAGAACGTTTACGGCAAAGAACAAATTTAAGAAAAGAACAGCAACGATTACAAAAACTTAAGAAGAAAGAGTCAAAAGAAATGCAGCAATTTAAATTTTTAAAGAAAAAAGAGAATACGCAATACGACATACTTTTTGGAAAAGGTAATCCAGAAGAGATTATAGAAGATTATGATGATGACTCAGTGGGATCTCACTATAATAAACAATCTGCAACCAGAAAGTTATTACAGAGGTTTGCAAAACGTCCCCGGTCTGAAAGTGAAATGGATGTAACAATGATCGAAGCGCCGCGACCGATAACTAAATCTTCCTCCGTAAATTTATTTATGGAAAATTATGATGATGAAGATTCTGAAATAGAAGAACCGAAAGAAGAATCAGAAGATGAACCGGAAGAAGAAATAGAAGAACCGAAAGAAGAGTCAGAAGATGAACCGGAAGAAAAAATAGAGGAACCGAAAAAAAAATCAAAAGATGAACCGGAAGAAGAATCAGAAGACGAGCCGGAAGGAGAATCAAAAGAAAAGCCGGCAGAAGAATCTGAAGAAGAATTGGAGCAAAAACCGGAACAAGAACCAAAACAAGAACTGGAACTAACGTATACACAAGAATTAGAAAATGAACTCGAAGAAGAAGATGAAGAAGAATTAGAAGAGAACGAGTATGACGAAAAGATTTTAATAGAAGATTATTTTGAAAAACAACCAATCGAAAAAAATTTAGTTGAAATAATTTCTAAAAAAAAAAGCTCAATTAAAATGATTGATAAACAAGAAAGTCCAATAACAGCAATCGAAAAAGAAGAAATTCCGATAGAAATACTTCAAAAAGAAAATACAAAAACACTAAAAAGCAAAGCCGAGAAACCACAATGTGCAGATGAGTGTACAGAACCATGCAGATATAAACCACCTTATGATGATACGAAAGCTGCAATTAAACCAAGAACCAAGAAGCGTCTGGTTATATTTGATGGATGTGACAGTCAATTGTGCACTTATGATGAAGGCAAACGTAACAAAACGTTAATATTTAATTATTAGAACATTAATTTTGTTTTAAATTTTTAGAATGTAATAAAGTAATGATAAATATTGGAACTTCAAGTCGAGAAGAACAAAGGGATATAGTGATTGTGCATAGCAATAGAAAAGAGTTTACCACAGAATCTCGATCAAGTCGAGAATGTCCGAATGATTATAATTCCACACGTAAGTCATATTGCACTTGGCAATAATATTAATTTAATAAATAATTTTAACTTAGAAACAAAAAGTGCAGCTGTTGAAAATAGTAGAAATTCAATTGGAAAACGTTCAGAAACTGTCGAACAAGAACTCAACACAATTTCTAGAAATTCATATCGCAACGGTCCAAAAAGTAGTCAGCGTAACAGGATTACAAGAAATATTAAAAAGAGTACTTACAACAGCAAGGAAGTATTATATGAAAAAGAACTGCAAAATTACGACTACGTCACTGATCGTGTTTCACAAAATTATCAAAACCTGCAAGCAACTGATCACAATTTACTGTTAGATTTAAACTTTCAAAACAAGGTAACACAAACTTACCATACCAGAAGGAAGGAAAAAAATATTCAAACTACGAATTATTTTCCTAGCAACCAAAAGCAATATATGTCTGTGTCAAGAAGAAATGAACCATCGAGTAACTACAATAGCTATTCCAAAAATGCACTTCTAGTTTCAAACGGAAAAAGTTTAAAAATAATCCATAAAACTCCTATGGGAGCACCTCAATTGTTAATAATAAACCATCCTACACGATGTCAATCACAAATGCCAAAACCCACCATCGATATAATTTATAAAAACAGTAAATATTCATATCCGAAGTATGTTAAAACCATTAGTCCACACAAAAGTTCTCAGAAAATATTAATGAACAATAGAAAGAGTTCGTACAACAATAATTTTCAATATAATCTACCAAGCAATGAAAATTATAAAATGTTTACCTATTTTGTTAACGTCCAACAGGAACCTATTAAAAATCTGCATCATTCTCTAAATCTAAAAACTATAGAGCGAGATTTGATTATAAAATTTGTATAGACGAAAGGGGAAGCTATAAGTTCTAAGAAACTATATTGTTTTATATTTTTGTGCAAGTTATGCAACATTTGTAATTTTTATTATTTATGTAATTATTAGTCGAACCATTGATTATAAAAATGGAATATATTTTTGTTTTATTTTACGTAATTCTTTTTATCTGCAGATCAATTCATATGCAGGGTATTCACTCATTTGGTCCACATATCAATTTGGCGACAATCATTTGGTAGACAGACAGGCGCAAATATTAAAAATTTAATATTTAAATTTAAATTTAAATATTAAATTAAATATAAACACTTTTTACACTTTAGAGAAGCTTTTATTTAGCCACAATAATTATGGATTCAAGGGGAGGGGTCATGACCCCCATGACCCTCCCCCTGGATCCGCTACTGTAGACAGATTATTTAGCCGATAGTTAATTGGCCGACATTATCTGGGAATCAGTAGTTCAGTGCTACAGTCATTAACTATTTTACGTGAAGGAAGGTAGACACTTATGGTAATTAACAATTTTGATGATCTTTTATTAAAAATATTACAACTACGAAAACATATTGCTCCGGAGAGTCAGTGGCGTAGCAAGGGGGGGGGCAAGAAGGGACATCGAGCCCCGGGTGCTACTCACAAAGGGGCTCCAAATGGTCCGCAAAACAAAAAATTGCTGGATAATTTTTATTTTTTTAATTTGCGAGTATATTTTACATATATATTACAACAGGGTTCTTTTCAGACCCCTAGAAATTTGAAGGCCCGGTGCTGCAACCCCTTAATCCCCCTTAATCCGGCTGTATTTTCACTTCAACATATTATAATGTTTGATATTGAACTGCTATTATCTTTAATTCTTCAGTTTATTGATCTTATACTAACGTAAAATTATTTTTAAAATATTTTTTACGCTCAGTTCACCACACTGATTACTGTTGTATTTTATGTTTGAAGTGTTGCCTACTCTGTCATTGGTTAAGTCGTGGGTTGCCACCGAGGGGGAAACCGCAGACCTAACTTTTGTACACCAGATGAGACATTCTTTGGATTTCCTTGGATATAGTAAAATTTCTGGATTTTCTTAGATTTCCTTGGATTGCCTCAAGATTAATTTTAGAAAAGATCGAAAAAGTAGAGCTTAGAGAACTGAGTTTAAAGAAATTTAAAAAACTTATTGTTACATACCAGCTGTATGACGTAAAGCCTACCCTGGTGGAAATATTTCCCTGAAAACTCTAAATTAGACTTTTGCAGAGTTTCTTAGAGTTTGTAAGACTTCTGCAGATTTCATTTTACGTTTGCAGAGAAATATTCCCACTAGGGTACTCCTGTCGACCGAGAAGCGGGTGGCCGCGATTCAAATCCTGGTCGGGTCGAATACACTGCTGTGATCTAAAGCCCAAAGTAGGTCTGTTGGCCAGTACATCATCTTGGCTTCTGCGAAATGATTGTCTACGCACTGCATAGTGTATGGCACTTGAGATTATTATTCGGCACTGTTAGTTTTTGACCTAAACCTGTATCAGTACTGTTTATAAACTATGCTGTTTTGATTTTCAAATAGCGGTTGTCTACAATTTCTATACATCAATCAATATGTGACATATCAAAATGAATTTGTAAATATAATACAAAATGAAAAAAAAATACATTTCTTCAACGAATTACGTTATATTTGGATGAAAATTAAATTATAACTTAATTTTTGGTAAAATGGGTAAGTTATAATGTAGTACTATAAAACTTGTACTTGTATTACATAGTTTGTTTTGTAAAAATTTAGAAAAAATGAATCAACAAGTATATATTAATTATGCCTGGGATAATGCCAAATAGAAATCGGGTATTTCACCAAGTTACCAGCTGTCTGTTTTTTTGGTTCCTTATTGCGAACTGCTTTTGTTTGTTTTGAATTCTTTGTTTTTATTTACAATTCTACGATATAACTGCACATGGAAAGTGTATCTCCTCCCTGGGTGTACCGTTGGGAGTACTACTATTTTTTAGAAGTAAACACTAAAAGATTGTTCTTGCTATAATAAAAACTAAAGTTATATTATCTTGGCTTAAGTGTTAAATGGAAAGGTTTTCTAATTAAAAAAAAAATACTTCTTGGTCCTTTTCGCAGTTTCTATAATATATCGTACTTACATTAAAATCATATTGTTTTAGGAAAACAAGAACTGTGTACAAACATATCCGATGATTCGACAATCATCAACTACACTTCCGGATTTTCCAATAAAAATTTGATAATAAAAACGTTAAAGTTTAAAAAATATCATCGGTCTAAATTAACATTATTCAAAAATATAATTACGTCCAAAACAAGTATCGAAAACGAACTTATTTATTCAAAGAAAATTACCGATATACAATCTAGACATAAAACTGAAAAAATCACATTGGAAAGTTTAAAACCAGATATTCTGTGCTACAATATGCAAACTCCAAATGAGCATGGTAAACATACTCAAAATAACCCGAAAAAATCTTCTAAACTTGACAAAAAAGATGATAATAAAAAAAGTAATAGGCGTATATTGGATCCACATCATCATTATTTCCTCCATGATGACCACATGCAAAAGGAAACAATCCACCCAGTTGAAAGTAATATAAGTAGAGAGCCCATTACATGGAAAACTTCTAACATGCGATTACTACATTCTAAGTTAAGACCTGATACATCAAAAACTTCAAATATACTATTACCAAATCTAGATTATACCCTATCAACTGAAAAGTTGCCAAAACATAAATATCCTAAAAATGTTCCTCCGCCTGTGTTCAAAGAGGTTGGTTCATATAAGGGCAGCATATCAATAATGGTGAGTCACACACGGATAAATTTTGGTGTGAAATTTAAAAATAATTAAAAATATTTCAGACTTCCAAAGAACGTTTACTGCAAAGAGAAAGATTAGAAAAAGAACAGAAGAAATTAGAAAAAGAAAGAAAAGAAGCAATAGATGCTACACAACCATCAAAATTTTTAAAGCAAAAAGAGAACACGCAATACGATATAATTTTTGGTGGAAAACATTTAAAAGGCATAACGAGAGAATATGATGATGACAAATTACCGGAATCTCAAAATAAAAAAAAATCTGCAACTAGAAGAGTATTGGAACGGTTCCGAAAAGTTCCTAGTCGGTCTGAAAGTGAAATAGAGCTCATAGCGGTCGAGTCATCGCTACTTATAGCAAAATCGTCTCCTATAAATCTATTCATAGAAGATGATGATGAAGATTCTGAAATAGAAGAACCCGAAGATGAATCAGAAGAATCAGAAGAAGACTCAGAAGAAGAATCAGAAGATGAATCACAAGAAGACTCCATAGAATCAAAAGAAGAATCAAAAGAAGAAACAAAAGAATCAAAAGAAGAATCAGAAGAAGAATTAAAGCAAAAATCAGACGGAGAAACTAATAAAATTCAGCTGGAGTTAATGGAACCGGAAGAAAAAGAACTTCTATCAAAAGATTATTTTAAAGAAAAACCAAAAAGGAGAATAAAAAGTGAAGAAAGTCCAATAAAAGTAATTGATAAAAAGGAAATTCCGATAAAAATGATTCACCATGAAACCAAATCAATTAAACCAGAAATTAATAAGCGCCTAGTTATATTTAAAGAATGTGATGGTAAACTGTGCACTTATGGTAAAAACCGTCTAGATAAAGGTAATAAAATATTAATATTTAAATTTTTTTATAAAGATACATTAGTATTTTTATTATAGTATGTGAAAAACTTATGTTAAATATTGGAACCTCCATCAGTCAAAAAGGACAAACAAGTGTGGAGGTTGCAACCTCCACACATGTTCCCAATAATACAAAAGCATTTCCGATAGAATCTCTATTAAGTCGAAGATGTCCAAATTATAATCACATGGGTAAGTTACATTGTCATGAACGTTAATATCTAAACATAAATAATCTTAAAATAGATGCAAAAACTGTACCTGGCCGAAACCCTAAACTTCCACCAAACTATGTAACTCAAGATCTGAGAAATCCAATTTACAATCGTTCAGAAATGATTGAACATGAACTGCAAGTTTTTTCTATAAATTCATGTCCCAATCGATCAACATGTGGTCAGCTTAGCAGAAGTACCAAAAATCTTAAAAAGAGTGCTTATGATAGTAGGGAAAAATTATATGAAAAGGAATTACAAAATTACGATTACCTCACCAATCGGGTTTCGCAAATTTCCCGAGATCTGACACTAACTGAACACAAGATACTATTAGATTTAAACTACCAAAACAAGGTAACACAAACTCGCCATTTCCGAAAAAAAGAAAAAAATATGCAAACTTACAATGATTTTCCAAGCAAACAAAATGCACTCCAAGTTGCAAACCATCGAGGTTTTAAAATCGTTCGTAAAACTCCAATGGGAATACCTCAATGGGTTATAATAAACCATCCCATAGGACATCAATCACAACTGCTAAAGCCTAACACCGACATGATTTATAAAAACATTAAATATAGAGCTTGTCCAAAATATGGTAAAACTATTAATCCACACGGAAATCCCCAGAGAATATCGGTGAACAACAGAAAGCATTCGTACAACAATAATTTACAGTATAATATATCATATATTAAAAATTACAGAATGTTTACCTATTTTGTTAATGTCCACCAAAAACCTAAAGATAATCTGGAACATTCTCTGAATTTAAAAACTGTAGATAGGAATTTGTTTATAAAATTTGTATAAATTTTTACAAGTTCTAAGAAAATATTAAATTTGTTTTTTATTTTTTATTAGTAAAAACAGCCATTTAGGCGCCAAATTTTTTAACTGTTGCCTTACTTCTGTTCTTAGTTATTATATTGTTATTATTTTTATACGATAGGTGTCTACACTAAATTAATTGTTAAAACTAATTCAGAGAAGCATTTCCTAACTCTTAAATTTTAGGATACTTTTTTCGGGGTATTGTACATTAACCTCCAAATTTGACCATAAAATGTAAACTGCCCTCCAAGTAAAAAGGTTTTCCCATATGTAAACTGCCCTCCAAACTACCTGAGGCTTAATTTATTAATCCCATAAATCCACAACACTAATGCCAATTAAAAATAAAGATTTAATTCAGAACAGAAAAAAAACACAGCGTAGAGTCCACATCGAGGAAGATCCACCCCCTTCCTGGTAGCACACTCTGCCGAGTAGGACCAGTCTAGAGGGATATTTTAGCGAAGAGTAAAAAATTACAAAAATCGTTCTTACGTAAAAAAAAATTTGGGTCAACGACAAAATGACTGGCACCTAAATGGAACTTCTCCTTATTTGATGTTCTTCCTTTGCTTGTTGACAAAAGCCATTAAGCCAAAAATGAGCTTCGTCGCTGAAGATGAATTTTCAATGAAATTCAGGATTTTCTTCAAACTTTTGCCAAGCCCAATATCAGAATTTCGGAAGTAATTTTTAATGATTTCCAAACGTTACTCGTTCGTGAACTTCACATGATGAAAATGTAAACCTTGACTAACGTTTTGCCTTTGACATATGTATCATAAAAAAAATTAAGGGTGCGTTGATATTAAAATACAAAATTGTTATGTCCCTATTGAAAATTCTTTACTATCAGATATACGGATTTGATTAGAGCTTTGAGAGCATGGTGTACTTTAAAAAACAATTAATACCCTTCCCATATCCTCTTTCTTCTTCCATCCCTTAAAATCTCAATCAGACAAGCTCAACGCCATCTCTGGTTCAGTAATCCCTTAAAATTACCCACGCGTCATTTATGCTTTGATTTGCTTGCTTTGCTCAACGAAATTTAAGGTAGTGTGTTTGTTTATAGGATTATAGGAGTGTACCACTTGGTGACGACATAGCTTAAGATAATTCCAGTGCTATCGATCTTTCTTCCCGGTCTTGCTCGCTCTCTTCTCTCTCTCTCATTCTCTTTTCTATTAGCAATTCCATTCAATTCAATGTATTTCAATTTCAAGTCATTTCACTCTCGCGTACGTTAACTATCAGGCGACCTATTCGATCAAAAGCATCATTTCTCATATTTTATTCATCAGCAAGCCAGTTTTCCTTCTTTCTTTCTTACTCTGTTCCCAAACCTCCAACCTTCGACTTCCTATTTTCACGCCAATTTCTTCAGACGTAGGAGACGCATGCTCTTATTTGCCTTTTATGCTTTGCTTTGCTTGCGAAATTTAGTCAAATATCATCAATTTCAACATCAAAGAATTAAACCAATACAATCTGTCGAAAGGTAAATAATTATTTAAACTTGTAATTAGAATTTTGGAACTTTCCGATTTTGTTGAAATTTTTGAAAAACTGTCTCGAAGGACACTTTTCAGTACTAATCCTAGATTTTAGTAGCCTATCATAATTAAAGCTTTCTGACGACCCGCATCCAACTACTTCTTCATTCTTGTATTAATTCAACGCAAACCCTATTTGGTACAAAATTTCAGAATTACCAACTGTGAAAAACTACTATATAAAAAGAAAATATATTATGATAATATTAAATTAAAATCATTTCATAAGTATATTTTACGATGGACTTGAAATCGCAAGTTATTAAAACTTCAGAAAAAGATTTCGAAATATTACACTTTTTGGGTAAAGGAAGTTACGGCCGAGTGTACCAAGTAATGAAAAAATGTGGTCAAGACGAAAATTGTGTTTATGCCATGAAAGTAATAAACAAGAATAGAATTGTTGGGAAAACAAAGAATATTGAGCGTGCTTTTTTGGAAAGAAATGTTTTAAAATCTATCGAGAATCCTTTCATAGTAAAACTAATGTATTCATTTCAAAGTGAAACAAATCTCTATTTGATATTGGAATACTTATGTGGAGGAGATTTGCAGAATTTATTGGTAAACCAGAAGATTTTATTAGAAGCTCCCACACGTTTTTATCTTACAGAAGTAATTTTAGCATTAGAATATTTGCATTCTAGAGATATTATTTTTAGAGATTTGAAGCCTGCTAATATTTTGTTGGATAGGTATGGGCACATTAAGCTAGTTGACTTTGGGTTAAGCAAGGAAAATGTATCTAAGTATCAGTTAACATATTCTTCGTGTGGAACATTGACTTACGCGGCACCCGAAACAATAAAAAGATGTGGACATGGAAAAGAAGTCGATTGGTGGGCGTTAGGCATTTTAACTTTTAGAATGCTAACAGGACGACATCCATTTTCAGAAGAGGCTAACGATAATATATTAGCACAAAAAATTGCAAAGGGAGTTTATTTTATTCCTCCCAATGCCAACATACAATCAGCCGCAAGGGATTTAATACAACTTTTGTTAGTAGTTAATCCAGAGTGGAGGTTAGGTTCATCTGGTGCCAATGATATCAAGAATCATAAGTTTTTCAAATGGACGCGTTGGGATCAGGTTCTAAGCCGAAAACAAGTACCTCCTTTTTTACCAAATGTCGAAAGCACGGCTGATGTTTCCCAATTTACAAAGATCGATAGTAACCTAGGCGTATCATCTCCTGCGGTGTGCTTACCGGAAATTACTCAAACGCAGAACGAACTTTTTAATGGCTTTAGCTTTACATCTTCTGAAATGCTCCAACCAGACAATACGGATGATAATGATGACGTGGCCAATAATTTGTATAACGAAGCAAGCCTACCTGAAAATAATCTTACGTTACATAAAAAATTATCAAATGCTTTAAAATCTGTAAGACAATTCTTTTATAAAACAAATTAAATTTTATATTACAGTTTCCCCAAAAATGTTTCATTATGCAAGGAATTATTTTGAAATGTTATAATGTTAATAAAATTGCTTGATATCAATTGCAAATTTAACCTTGTTTATTATATTATTTCTAGTTTTTTGGTCTCATATTTTGAAATTTTTGAAAGACCATTTTTTATATTTTGAAAAGACCAGCAGTGTGGCGTAAAGACTACACCGGCCGACTGGGAAGCGGGTGACCGCGGTTCAAATCCTGGTCGAGTCGAATACGCTGCTGTGATCTAAAGCCCAAGATAGATCTGTGGGCTGTGCAGAAGGGAGGGGGACCCCCACTGCATCCATACTTTGTCCCAAGAGAGCAATATGATTTGATTTAACAATTGTTTATCATGAATGTTGCCACGATGCCCGGATTCGGGCGTACCGACCAAGAAGAATTTTGAAATGCACACTTTTTTTTTATCAATTTTGTATGTATGATACTGATAATATAACAGCCTCTTACTCTTTAAGTGTTCTTTTATTGTAATAAAAATTTTTAAAAACATTAAAGAATTTTATATAAATACCTGTAAAGAAATGTAAAATATAGCTTTACCCTGAAGGGATGGACTTAGACAAAATATTGTATCTAAAATTTTCTTAGCACATCTATCACCACTTTAAAGATTTTCCCACAATCACGAAAACACCTTGTCTGCATTATTTAATTATTATTACTCAGTTCAGTGCGGTTAAGACGACAAATTTAATTGGTTAATTACAAATTATTATTATTAAAATACAAATTTAAAACGACCAAGTCTACTGCGCTTAAACTTGTAAGACATCCTCTGAGACCAAAAAGGAAAAAGAAGACTAAATTCGGGAAGAGTCTAAAACCATGATGGGAAGGCTAATGCCCTCTTTGAAGAAAACTGCCACAAGAAGAGAATAATAATAACATTTATAAACATCAAAATTATGTAAACAAAAAAGTGTGCCGATTAACAGGAAAAAGCACTCTTTAACAGGAAGACGCACTCTAGTATAAGTATTTGTTTAATTGTAAGTGCAATTATCTCAAAATTTAATTGATTTACGAAATATCCACATTGTAGTTTGTTCAGTTATTAATTTTCAATTAAAATTTTTATCTGAACCCGATATAAGATATGATGTATACGTGGAAATTTCTTAGTAATTTCAAACTTTTCCTAAGTGTTTAAATAAGTTACTATAGAGAAAGTGAAAATAGTGGAACGACTTTTTCTATTTAAAGTTATGTGTTTGTATTAAAATAATAGTGAGAAGATAATAATAATAATTCAAATATTAATAAAAATAAATATTTTCATTTGTTATTCATTATATTAATTTAAGATCGAATACCAAAATCAATAGTTTTTGATAACTTCGCAGTATCATTTTGTTACTTCACACGAAATTTTTGAAGAAAACAACCAAAACTAAAACTTAATGGATTGAATTCGTTGGGTAAATAATTTTTATTTTAATTATTTTAAATTGCAAGAAACTTTTTAGATAAATTAAAATATATAATACAGAAAAATCAGGCAGATTAGAAGCAAAGAAATAATGGGAAATTTACTGAATGCACAAAACAACGGTTCCAGAACCTACATATTTAGAGATTTGGAAAAAGGAGATACTCAAGAGTGTTCAATTTGCCTCAAGGCGTTTAAGAATCAACAAACTGGATTATTAAAAGCTTGTGAACATTACTTTTGCGCTCAATGCATTCTTCTATGGAGTAAATATCATAACACTTGTCCATTAGATTACAAAATATATGATTCTGTAACTATTCAGAAATACTTCGAAGGTCCAACTATAAGATCAATCAATATCAAAGATATTAACACTTTTGAAACACCTGAAGAAGAATGTCAAAGCATCCCTTACTACATATTTATTGCTGTATTACTCTTATGTGGTTTGATATTGCTTGTTATGATAAATTACCCTTTTGTGAAACTTGCTAAGTACATATTCGGATAGCTTTTTTTTATTTAGAATAAAGTTTTTGAATTTTTTCGATTTTTGAGGTGTCAAATACCATGCAATGTGTCGAGATGCTATCTATACATTTCTGACAAAACAATTAAATTAATTAGTTATTAAATAAGCTTTAATTAAATATTTAATAAACAAAATTACCATTCCTATATTTTTAAGAAGACAAACTTATTCAGCTCAGTAACGTCACATCACTCATCAAATCAACAGATTAAGTATTTATTTATATATAAAAATAATGACATAAACTTTATACCAACCGACGAATTGGTCGGTTTTTATATTTCAATTTTTCAAACTTTTACAGAAATGTCCTGAAATCAGGTCTTCTTTTTTGTGAAAATATTATGTTTCCGTCTTTTTGGTAAGAGCCTTTCACCCTTTCGTCGCCTTTCGCAATTTTGTGTCTTCAAATTTATCTTCGGGTCGTCCCTTGACTATCATTTCGATTTGGATTCCTATGAATTTTCATCTCCATTTTGCGTTGGGTTTCATCGGTCTTCAATTTGTTTTTGTTTCTGTTTTCACTTTCCTCTTTTCACCAAGTTTCGCGTCCTTGGTTACTTTATTTCTGGGGAATTTGCTAAAAATTCTGAGTGTTTTGCCTGGGTGGGAAGGCTCGTTATTATATGAAGGTTCCCCTCCCTGTCTTCGGTTCCCCTGTATTTTGGTTCCCAGAAAAATTTGGGACCTTGATACAGGGTTTTCGTATGAGTTTCGAATCTTATTTGTTGCCTGGGTGGAAAGGCGATTCTGAAGAATCCTTTGAAGCTTCCGCTAGTATGGTGTTCAGAAGATTTAAGTACCTTGTGATGCTATTGGTGGGTTTTTAGGATTTTAAGAGTTTCGAATCTGAGACTCAGCTGCCAACTGAAATATCCAAATACTTCAACGATTACAGAGTAAAGCCTTTTCAATGTTATGAATTAAACACAAAACTAGGTCATGCAACGAGATACTTCTATAACTTCAATCATGAAAAAGGTAAAAAGATACAGAGTCCAATATCGCGAAAGACTTGCAAATCACCTTATTATTTTTCAGGGTAGAAAAATATTTTTAAAAAAAATTAAAAATAATTTTTGTTA
Organism: Cantharis rufa; assembly: GCA_947369205.1. Lineage (NCBI taxonomy): Eukaryota > Metazoa > Arthropoda > Insecta > Coleoptera > Cantharidae > Cantharis > Cantharis rufa. The sequence continues at coordinate 21,342,210 of OX376307.1, read as the reverse complement.
ATATTCAAAATATTCAAAAAATATGGTGTGCTTTAAGGGCCAGGAACTTCGGCGATTATTACTTTTTTTTACATTTAGACTGGATGGCTCTTATATACGAGTACTATTATGTATCGTTGTAATATCTATACTTCTTACAAAATTATTTTTAAACCCAAATTAAGTATTTTATAAATTTTTAATTTCGCAACAATTCAATTATTACTCATAATCCACTATAATTATTGATCCACTTCTTCTCCAATTTTAACTACAATTATTCTCCAAATATTTAACGTTAATTATGTCATTATGTCATTACATTATTTACATATACATTATGTCGTTAATTATGTCATGTCCTCGATGTAAATGAAGAGTACACGGGAATAACGATCAGGGTCCAATTTTGCTGAAAAATAAACTATTAATGCCATTCGATAGATGGTAATGAAAGGTATCTTCTAGTAAAAATATATAAGATAAAAATGATTTAAGTCCAGTGTAAAAAAACATATTTTTAAAATCATTTGTTAACGATCTTATGAGTCTGTAAATCTTGAAGTTCAATTTACGCAAAATATACAGTTTGTGACTCTGATCGTTATTCCCGTGTACTTTTCAAATAGGTACAGCATTTGTTTTATTGGACATTATAAATGCTACAAGGAAAACATATTTAGTAAATTAAGCACCAAGAATTGGCTGACGTTGATCAAAATCTTATCATTCTAACGTACGCTGCACCAGTCTGGAATTTTGCATCTGTCAATCAGTTCAAGAAGCTCCAAGTCGTGCAGAACATAGCCACGAGACCTGTCTGGAAGGCACAATGGCACGTATCGAACAAGCGGCTACAAGAGGACTCTAACTTGAAGTTAACTTGAAGCCCTCCCATGGGTCCTACCTACATCATGGGTCCTACCTAAACCCCCAACCCAAGTCCGCGATATCCTAGAATAATAGAGCAATGAATGTAACTGGAAACACGATTCCGTAAAAACTCACAAAGCCCCGACAAAATATGATTTTCAATAAACACAGCAAACCCCATTGTTCACTATCTCACTAATAAAGAATCAAGCGCAGCCGGCTAAAAAGCAGGGTATGCGATCCGGCGTCTACTATAAGGCAACTGCTCTTCTCCTGAAGGGCCAAAAAGGATTTGCGGCAAAGCAAACACGATCCCAAAGCCCACTCACCTGAAAAATTTGCCTAGCGCAGCGCTCCAAGTGTTAGCAAAAGTGGTCACAACAGAGATTGCCTGTAAAGCCAATGAAGGTCCAATCCCGTAGCAAAGAAAAACGTCTCCCGTGACCCCCACACAAGATTCTGAGTATATGGCTAATAACCGTGTAATCTAAAACATGATTCACGATTATATTAAATTAGTGCCCTAAGTGGAAATATTTCCTGAAAAAACTCTGAATTAGACTTTTGCAGGGTTTCTCAGTGTTTGTAAGACTTCTGTAGACTTTGTTTTTCAGAGAAATATTCCACCAGGGTGAGCATAGTTTTTTTCGGGATAGTCGTAATAGTTCAGTCAAAGGTGAGCAACTCAGCAAAACACATGTTGTGTAGAATTTTAAGGATATGTTTTGATTTTTCTTCTAAGTTGGCCAAACTCCTCAAGTTGAAGCCATTTTGTTAGTGTTTGTGAATTTGGGCAAAAGATTTTGTGGTTTAGGTTTAGGAGTTTGAGTTTACCTCATACTCTATCAATACACAAAAGAAAGAATATATTTTAACAAATTCTACAAGCCATCATACAAAGATCTGAATTACCAAGAAATAGAACTCTTAATTCACGGACACCTAAGTCTAGCAGCCCTACCAGACGAGGAAGATAGAAGAGGATGGTCGGAAAAATCAAAAATGAAGGACTATACTGTCCTGCTAAACGAAAGTACAGTATACACAAACAGTCATTCTGAGATTAACGACTTTTTCAATTTAATTTTACGATCAACGGCGCTGTGGAACACGTTTATTTCAACTAATTGTTGAAACGTAAGTTTTATTTATAAATAAATATATAAATTTATAAACTTTTTATAAATTATTTTCTGAAAATAGGATTTTTTGCACCCAACCAACTCTTGTAGCCCGAAGCTATTCAAAATATTTTCCCGAAAACGAAATTATTACCGATGCGGATCTATCTATAATAAGCTTCTCTGAAATTCTTTTGTAATTACTCTGTGTGCTCTAGTTATCACTGACATTGTGATATATGGCGTTAGTTCTCGTCAGTTTTGTGTTTGGTTTGTTACAAAGACACTGTTGTTATTTTGAATTTTTTTTATTAGTGCGGCTACCTTTCGAACAGTTAATTATATCTTTATTTATTTTTGTCGCGATTTATTATTGCGAGGAAGGAAATAGTGGAACGAAATGCAAATATCCTGTAATAAGTATGATTACATTAATTATTAAATATCACAATAATCAGTTATTGATTATTAAAATCACGTGCTGTTAAATTTTTTTGGAAATTTTACGTAAGATTTAAAATAAATTGTGTTATGATTAATTATTATTATTAAAGAGCATTTAAATTGTAACCGAAACGCGTCACTCTGTAAATAAATATTTTGCAAGAAGGGTGCATTATTATATTTTTATTATTAATTATTATACAGGGTGTCCCCGTGACCGTGGAGAACCTCTTAGGTGGTGATAGAGGACACTTTTCTAAGACATATTTTTAAATAAAATTTTTGGCCAAGTCCAAACCCTTGAGGGGTACCTTACTTTAAAGCAATTTTTTCAATTTATGATTTCAAGCGGCCATTTCGATTTTTTGGGTTTAATGGATTACAGCTTTTCTATAGAGCATTTGAATATCTACAAATTATGTTATAACCCTTTATCGCCTAGAATCAACAGATTTCGAGTTATGAATTAAATTAAGGGAAAAAATGTCAAAAAATTCCGAGTTTTACTTTTTTTACTTTTCTTGCCAACCCCGTATCTTTTACACGAAACGTCTTAGAAAAAAACTAACGGCCCAAACCGGATAGGGAATTTAACGGACTACAACTTTAGCTTAATAATTTTTTTTGGAAAACCAACCGTTTTCACAGAAATTACGAAAATAATAGGTGTAGGTTAAAAAAAACTAAATAAATTCACAAAATTCATTTTAATAAATTTTCAAAATGGCTTCCCGCACTTTCAGCACACAGGCATGTTCTTTACAAAAGGTGTTGCACTGTATTATTTGTAATGGTGCTTTTTTCGGTAAGTTCTGTTACACCTCCTATCAGTATTCTTTTCATTAATTTCTGTTTTTTTAACCTACACCTTGTTCATTATTTTCGTAATTTCTGTGAAAACAGTTGGTTTCCCAAAAAAAATTATTAAGCTAAAGTTGTAACCCGTTAAATTCCCTATCCGTTTTGGGCCGTTAGTTTTCTTCTAAGACGTTTCGTTTAAAAGAAGTCGTTTTGAAAGAAGTCGGGGTTGGCAAGAAAAGTAAAAAAAATAAAACTTGGAATTTTTTGACATTTTTTCCCTTAATTTAATTCATAACTTGAAATCTGTTGATTCTAGGCGATAAAGGGTTATAACATAATTTGTAGATATTCAAATGTTCTATAGAAAAGTTCTAATCCATTAAACCCAAAAAATCAAAAATATCGGTGCAATGGCCGCTTGAAATCATAAATTTCAAAAATTGTTTATGAGATTCTCTTTACTTTACGAGTTGTATTGTATTTGTATTTGAATAAAAAGCACTGTACTCGTATAAATTTTATTAGATGCTTATTGGTGACACGTTTCGGCTTATTAGGCCATAATCATACCAAAGAATGATTCGTCAACATAAACAATTAAAATTCAAACAAATCCTAAGTTAAATAAAATTTTTCGGCCTAATAAGCCGAAACGCGTCACCAATAAGCATCTAATAAAATTTATACGAGTACAGTGCTTTTTATTCAAATACAAATGAAAAAATTGCTTTAAAGTGAGGTACCCCCAAGGGTTTGGACTTGGACAAAAATTTTATTTAAAAATATGTCTTAGAAAAGTGTCCTCTATCACCACCTAAGAGGTTCTCCACGGTCACGGGGACACCCTGTATATTATTAAAATAAATTTATATTTATATTTATTTAATATTTTTCTTGTAACAATATTATTGCATTATTATTTGAATGTAATAAAAAATGTTGATTTTTATTTTAATTTGATTTCTTCTTAAGAAGTTTAGCTCGGCGCCTTTGATTTAGGAAGCTCCTGGAACCTGGAGTATTAATAATAAATTTTATTACACAAAATGTTATTAATATCGTACACATCAGCATATGATCATCGATTTATTAATCATGAATAATAACTAAACCATATAATTATTTTTTTTAATAAAAAGTAGTATACCTACTTATATTATATTTATTGTGTAAGCACGGGGTATTGAAATTCGGCGTTGTTAAATAATAAATTCCTAGTAATTATAGATATTGTTTATGTAGGTAGGTACTTAAAATAAAATTGCAATTTCTTGCTTTCTGGAACATGGAAAACATTTACATATTTACATAAACTTAATATCATTTCTATATTTAATGTGTTAGTCACAAATAAGTTAATCTCTGAATTCTTACAAAATATATTGATAATGTAGACATGACAATCGCACCAAATAAAATTTTGGTGTGGACTTTCACCCAAGTCAATTTTTATAATAATTTTCTGATGAATAATACAAATGAAAATTACACTAGTGCATAGGCCGTACACCGGATGGTTATAGGTTCGATTCCCAGTTGCCACCAAATTATTTGTAATCTTTTAATTTTTTATCTTTTTACTATAGTACATACTACATATTTTTATTAGATACAACAAAAATATAGCGTCTGTTCAATATTAACCTAACAGACGGAAGTGATGTTCAAACGCGTGACTATTTATACCGTTCTGTTATGATGCAGTTTAATTTGAATATTCAAAAAAATATAAATTTGAATATTTTGATAATAATATAAATAAAAAATTCAAAAACTATTTAATTGCAAAAAACTGATCAGTTGCAGTGGAATTTTTATTAATTTATTTTGGTCACGTCATAACCATTACGTATTGAATGGTTTTCTTGAATCATATTTGCACTTTTGGATTAGGTCATACAGCATATATAGCATGAAAATTGCGCAAGTAAAGTCTTGTTAAAGAAATTACAATACAAATTAACCTTGAACGCAGAATCCCCACAACAACTATTCAGCGATGACTTCATTTTAAAATTGTGCCACTAAAAAAGTAATCAGTTTTCAAAACTTGTTCGATAGTGTAGCTTAGCTTTAGTAGAATTTGTAGTTCTTTCCACGCTACTACGTTCGAGTCGATCGATATTTTGTGTACAAGAGGCACACCCTTATTTGTTGAAAACAAAGTTCAAATATTAATTGTATCCAAAAATGGCTATCAGCAAATTATCGATTGTTAAATTTTTAGAACTTGTAAGTATTTTGTTGTATTTTAATTGTTTATTTGCGGCTTAACCGTTAATTGGGGTTCTTTTAATTTTTACCCAAGCACAATCTTACTCCTACAACTAATTTAATAAAGGATGTCGGTAGTTTGCATTCATTAAGGCTTTATTTGCTTGGATTTTAAAATTTCAAACTACTTGTTGAAAATTTTCAGTGGCGTGCTACTAGGGGTCAAATTAATTTAATATAAAATTTATGAATGAAAACATTCGTAATAATATAATTACTCAGAGATGACTCAAAGTATTTGCCAATATCAAGTTCAATAACGTTATTACAATGGTTTTATTTGCCTATTTAAAATAGATTTATTTTAATAATAGAAAATAAGCAAAACAAAAAATTAATAAATTTGAAAAAAATTTAAAAGCTTAATTTAATTTATTAATTAGATATCATGTTTAAGAACACCTTGTACGTTGCACGTTTATTTTAAAAAATTATATGTTGGGTACCTACCTACATTATTAAAGCCCATTATTATTTTATGAAGTAATTTCGTAATCTGTCTTTCACGCCCAAGTTTTATGTTAATTTACATTGTAATAAATTTAGTTTCTTGAAAAATATTTTATGATATCGGGCCATAACATGAACGCACATTTAGGGTTTGGTTGTAATTTTTAATTTACTATAATTATTATTTATTCGAATAATAAATTAATTAAATTATTTAAATTGATATAAACTGCTACAATAATTATTATGTATCACTAGGTACTTAATAACATTATTTGCTTATTAATTAATAAGTTGTGAAAATCAAGTTAAAAAATATGCACTATTAGGTCAAGTTACGAGATTGATAATATCATAATTTAATAAAAAGGAGATTATTTTTCATATTACATTAAAATGTAAAAACAAAACAATTTTTGTTTTTTATATTTCTATATTTAGTATTTTATCATTGTTATTATCGTAATAATAATTATTATGTAACAGGTGTGAACTGACAATTTTTATTTCGTTACGTTGTCGGATAACCGGCTAATTTTAAATATTTATTATTTTACAATGCTTTTCGAAGGAGGGGGGCCGGAAATTATTACGAATGTTTACGTGAAAGGTGGACTTCAAATCGTTTTACTTTGTATTTCTAATTATTTATTTTAAATTTAATTATAAAATTTCTTCTAATCTAACGAATTGCTTGCTAAAGAGGCTATAGTAGCCTCGCACGGTACAAGTAATTATATTGGTTTCCGGATTACCTAATTACTGATTAGCAACTATGATACAACCTACTATGTCATTGCACATAGATAAACATTTTCCAGTAATTAATATTATTTTTTCCAAAAATACTTTTCTGGAAAATTTTCTGTTTGTTATTGTTCAATACGGTTAAACATGTTATTGCAAACATTTTATAAATAAATCATTGTATTCACGTGTTCCTTTTGTCATGTTTAGGTGATGTCATCTATGACATCGCAGGTTGTTGTTACCTTTATATATCTATAATATGTAGTACACAAAAAATTATTACGAAAAATCAATTGTTTGCAATAATTTTTTTTTCTTGTTGCACCTACTAACTCATTACGTAATCACCATTTAAGTATGAATTGTTAAGCTAATTGGGAATAAGCGAATAAAGACAAATATAACCGTTTTCTTCAATTTATTTTTCAACATTTCTATTAAAAAAAGGTGACGTAACTAGTATACAATTTGTTTGTAACCTACTTTGAATAAAAGGTAAAAACCTTGAGATGGAAGAAATGATAGCTTCACGAATCTAGAATGTAGTACAAATACATGTAATTCATAAAATTTAAATTATCGATATTTTTACAGGCACTTACAGTCGTTTGTGTGGCTCTACATTACCACAGCGTAACTGCAGATCGCGATTTGGAACTGCTGACGTCGGGAGCCTTTTGTGGCTTTACAGTCATTCTAATTGGAGGTTTTATTGGTAATTAATAAATAAATTGCTTCCAATTAATTGTCATTAATTTGATTACATTATAGGTCACCTGATGTCAACTCCAATTAACAAACGAATCGACCTCTTCTTTTGCATTGTCGGATGCATTGCCTTTGTTGCTGCAGGGGCACTCAACATCAAACATTTTGATAACCTCTACAAGGGTGATTACAGAAATTATGGTTTAGCTAAAGGTTCTCTGGCTATCCTTAACGGTGCGGTATTTTTGGCCGACTGTCTTTTTGTTTGGCGAGGAGATTATTAATTTATTAATTACGTTTTTTGTTTTTTAATTGTATGTTGTAAAAGGATAGCGCTAGCTTTTCTATTTTATAGAATAGTTTATTTATTAATACGTTGTTATTATGTACAAATACATGTGAACTATACTTACAATTTTAAATTTCTCTTCGCAAAGTAAATTTTTTAATTTTGTTAAAATTTAAGAAATGTAATTGATGCACAAATCTGTTTTTGGAATTTTAAAAACTCAACTTTAAAGTTTCAACAAAATCACAATTAGAAAATAACATTTTCAATTTTCTACTTATAATATTTATAGGATAAATGAAAGCCAAAGGAGACCATACAATACAATTAATTATTTATACAATTTTACCTGATTGATATTACGTATTTGCACAACATAATTGAGACCAATTTTATTCAACTATTCTAGAACCCTGTTTACATCGGACGTTCAAAAAAATTAATTTAGTGAGACAAAATATATACAAACATTCGCATGTCTTTTAGAATTAAAAATATATAGCTAAACATTTACCATTAAGCCATCGTAAAACTGTATCGCATTATATTAAAAAATATATTATTATACCTAATATTAATATAATAGATTATAAAAAGAACATTGAAATTATATTTCAAACTGTGAGACTGATGAATTTCCACAAGGCTTATTTCAATTGGGACAATATAAAATTTAAAATATAATTAAAAAACGAACTAAGAAAATATAAAACGTTGATGTAAACATGGGGAATTTTTTTACTAGTTAAACGATGTGTAAATTATACATGTGTGCCTTTTGTATGCTATACTGTACTATTAAATTTGTTTTTACAAAATACTGTAGTTATACCTAGTACTATATTTTTGTATGCTCAATAAATGAATGTATGTTTTTATCAATACAAATTAATCTTGATTGGATTTTGCAATATTGCTGTAATGCTATATTTAATTTTTGGGTAAAATTAACCTTTGCATCCTAGAAATCGTGATCATATTTTGTCGGTGAATCCAGGGCCGCGTTAAGGCATGTGAGTACCCTAGGCATATTTTTTTTGCCGCCCCCTTAAAATTAAAATTTAAACTTATAAATTTATAACAGCATAATATTTATTAGCGAACAAATTTATTTACTTAAACAGTAGACATTTTGTTGTTCTTCGTTTATTTTTATTCTTTATTCTCTTGCATTACTATGCGGCACTTAAAAATTATTTTTTTAACACTATTACTCGTAGACATAGCCGATATTAATTTAATAAAAATTGTTAGTTTTCTACATAATGAAATATGATTTTTAAATAAGTACAATTTACAATCAAGCTTCTATTTATGTTACATTTTTTATTAGAATTAATTAGTATTTTTGCCGCCCCCCAAAAGACTGCCGCCCTAGGCAGCTGCCTTTCTTGCCTAATGAATAAATCGGCCCTGGGTGAATCATGTCATATGTTTTCCTGTACTATGTACAGGAATGTACTCATGTACTATGTTAGTCCTATGTTTTCAATGTAAATTGTGCTTTTTGAAGCCTTCTTTTGTCAAAACAAAAATTGATTTCATAGCAAAACTTTTTAGAAATATTTTATTGCAAATTTCATTGCCTTCAACTTTGTTTATATACATTTTTTTATTTTGTCGCACTGTTACTGACTGACAGCGACTTAACCAAGGCCTCTGTAAAATACAAAAAATATTGTCATCCATATCGTCGGTGTTTTGTATAAAGGGCGAATAAGCCATTTTCAAAAAAATGAGATTTTAATAAAAATATAATATTCAATACACTAATATTGTTATGCAAAAAAAACACCTTTGTATCTTGATAGGAACAGTCAGTATTTTTTAAATCTAAAATCAGTCTTACATAAACCGCAATACAATATGGAAACATAAAAACGCTTCTCCTGTAAAATTTGTCATTTGGAGAATTCGCCCTTTATACAAAACACCGACGATATACAGTGCCTCATAATGAAATCCGTTAACAGTGCAAATTGCCGGTTTTGAAGCCTTTTTTGGCATATAAATTTCCATTTTACAGAAAAACTTATAAGACGTTTTTTGTTGAAAATTTCGTTGCTTTCAATTTTGTTTTATACATTTCTTTACTTTGTCGCACTGTTTCTGACTGACAGCGGCTTAAACAAGACTCGGTAAAATACGAAAAATATTATCATGCATATCTCGGAATAGTGCGCCTAGATAGAAAAATGTTTATGAACAAATATGTAGGGAATAAAATTTACAAGAAAAAATGCCTAATCATTTTTTGTCGCACCGTTTTCGGGATATAGATGACAATATTTTTCGTAATTTACCGAATCTTGTTTAAGCCGCTGTTAGTCAGAAACGGGCGACAAAATAAAAAAATGTATAGGAATAAAATTAAAGGCAATGAAATTTGCAACAAAAAATGTCTAAAAATGTTTGCTGTAAAATCGATTTTTATATGCCAAAAACGGGCTTCAAAATAGGTAATTTGCATTGTTAACATTGTTAAAAAATGTGTATTAACAAAACTAAAGGGAATGAAATTTTAAGCAAAAATATTTAATAAGTATTGCAGTAAAAGCTATTTTTATGTATCCAAAAAAGTCTTTCAACGGTACAATTTACATTACTAACATAGAACTGTCCGAATAATTTTTTATTCGCTGTATATTATGGACAGTACCGTTCTAAGAAGAAAAAGTAATTTAGTACAGAATGCAGTTCTCTAGAAAATTTGTTTTGAATTTATTGGCGTTGCCGTTTGTTTCAAGTTTTCAAAAACAGAAACACTAAGTATAATTATTATTATCGCAAACGTTTTTACTATGCCATGGCATCATCAGGCGATGAACTGCGATAATAATTATACTTATGCAGTGTATATTGGGCGTGTTTTTAAACTACTCGAGCAGCTGTTCGAGTACTCGAACAAAAAAAGTGATTTTTTTAAACTACTCCATCTACTGTCATCGGTCGTTTTAAAACTCCCCCACTCTGCTCGAACGCATTACTCGAGCAAGTTTTCATGCATTGGGCGTGTTTTTAAACTACTCGAGCAGCTGTTCGAGTACTCGAACAAAAAAAGTGCTTTTTTAAACTACTCCATCTACCGTCATCGGTCGTTTTAAAACTCGACCACTCTGCTCGAATGCATTACTCGAGCAAGTTGTCATGCACCGGATCGTAATGCAATTGTTCTAAGAAGTTCTAACCTGCTCAACTTTGGTTCGAGCAATTATTGCTCGAGCAACCGGTACACTTTAAAAACACACCCATTGGATCGCAATGCACCTGTTCTAAGCAGTTCTAACCCGCTCGACTTTGGGTCGAGCAATTATTGCTCGAGCAACCGGTACAGTTTAAAAACACACCCATTATATTGAAAAACTTAAAACAGTTTAGTTCAAAAAGTATTAGTGAAATTTTTTGGTTTTTCTAAAATAGGTACCTTACATCCAATCATAGAGAAATATCATGGGAAATAAAATTTTGGGAATGGTTCCCCTAATCGGACTAATCGGACAATACAAATTATTCATCAATGTTAATCACCGAGCGGGTGCAAGTCAACTGACGCAAGCCACGCCTCGTATAATTCCCAGTCTCTATCAGATCCACTCGGACCACACATACCGTCAATAGATTGAATTGTTAACGTATTTTGTATGCAAAAATCAATTAATTCCTAAATAAATCAATATTTGGAGTTCATTTTCAAGAACTTTAGTGGTATCTATAAAAACCTCTGGACCCAGTTAGGGTACTATACCCTAAATTTATTTTTAAATTCTTCAAAGATTTTCTTTTCCAAAACTGAAGATACCTAACACTCTATATTTTGGTTTTCAGTTATTTTAAAAGCTATTTAGTAGCTTTGATTGAATTTCGTTGCCATTGTTTACCATTGTTTGGCAATAGAAGTCAATGGCAATGGATAAAAAAAGCAGGAATTCACCAGAATTCTATTTCTCTATGATCGGTGGTGAAGTCGGTCACCTGGCATATAATATATAATATAGACATTACCATGGGCCGCCTATGGAGGGGAACAAGACGGGGCCCTTGCCCCCTTTTGAAAAAATAATATGAACTAATAGTTTTTGCAAATAAATATTTAGTTTAATTTTACTTAGCATTTTGATAAATTTTTGCCCCCGTCTAATTAAATTTCACCCATGGGCGTCCATAGACATTACGCTTATTCCTAATAAAATTCATTATTGGAATCTAATAATTTAAAATAATTATGATAAAACCAAAATCAAATTTATGAATGACTTCGTATAACTTTTTTCGTTAACATTTCTCAAAATGTGATCCGAGTACGACAATAATTTGAAACTCAACAAACATACAAGACTTGCGTTTAGCCTACCTTACATAGGTGAACTATCTTTCAAGTTTCAAGATTTGATGACAGATGTTTTAATTTTTAATTTTAATATTAAAATCAAATTTTTTTAATTTAAATGATTATTAGTATGTTATTAAACTTATTTGTATTTTATTAAAAACAAAAGAAAATTATCACTTTCCGACCGTCATGTCAGGTCGGAAAATAAAACAAAAAAGGGTTCCGACTGGTTGGAAAGTGAAATACCAGCAGATGAGCAGATGCGGATCAAGAGTATATTTTATAGTATAAAATCAAAATTTGCACCCCCCCCCCGGTTAACCTCATTTGTCTTTTTTTAACATGAATACGAAATGAAAAAACGTTTTTGTATAAATAAAATGTTTTTAAATAGATTTGTATTCTATTCCATGACTCAAAAACGGAATACGTCTAATAAACCAAAAAATATGAAAGCAAACAAAATCTTACCTCAGTCCAAAATACATTAGTTTTTTTTTTATTATTAAAAAATACGTTCTGTTGAATTAATCTCATGGACGCAAAAGCGAAAAGCGGAATCTTTCGCGACAGACTGAATGAAAAGCTTGAGAAATATACCTACAAACTTTTCAGATTTGCGGAAATATTTTTTTAAATGCAACCTTTTTCAGATTTTCACTATTTCCTTATAATATGATCAAATAATTTAAAACTAAATAATAAAATTTTAAAAAATTGTAATAAATCTTGCCCCCCCCTAAATTTCCTTTGTTTGCTGGTTAATCCGCCTTTAAATACCAGTGTCAAAATTTCAGAAATTTGAGTCAAAGAGATAACGCCGCGCTGGTCGATCGAGATTTTGTTGTAGTGTTAATCATTTCGATTTAAAAAAACAACTAATGGAATTATTATCCACATATTTAATTGAAAGTTATATTAAAGTTGCAATTTGGATTTCAAAAAATTATAGATTTTGGAGGCAATGTCAGCAAGAGGTCTAGGTCTAGAGAAACTTTGTTTGAACAGAGGAAAGTGGAAACTGGCGACGGAGACACGTCGATTTTCGTCGATGTTGAGCAAAGCGAATAGAAGAAATGGAAAATTTTAAATTCTTAGCAATAATTTGAAGTAGGATTATGCTACACTAAGCAACGAAGGACTAATATCAAATTATATTGAATATTTTTGGATAATTGTGAGATACAACCCCAAGAAGAGTTAAATTATGTTTGGGTCCTGAGGTTGGGTCCTGAGCATGATTGAACCCACGATTATACAACTGGATTCTGGATACCAGTAGTAAAATTAAATCGAAACCTGATGTAAAAACACTAAAAAGGAGACCAAGAGCAACATAAAGAAATAAAATGATTACAGGTCTATGATTATTAGAAACTTGTGGAGAATGGTAAAATTGAAAATAGGCAAAACCCATGGTACCTACCTAATTTATAAGAAGAAAACAATAAATGTTTTTTTTTAATTCTTTAATAGATATTAATTATAAGTTTTTAAATTTTTAAAAGTAAAACGAAAGATGTCTTTTATTTTGTCATAAATTTTACAGGATTTCTCAAAAACTTTTTTTATAACAGGTGTGCATGCGAACTGCGATGATTTTACATCGTGAAGTAAAAACAAAATCAATAATTGGGCCAATTATTACCTTGCCTGTTAAATTTTTATTCAACTTTTAATTTATTTAAAAACGTCGCTAATACATTAAGTATCTACACAGTTTGGCAACAAATTAATATTGTTGAGTAATATTGATCAGGCAATTTAGTAATTAATTTTTTATTTATGATATAAATGCAATTTAATATGAACAACATTTATGTTTCAGTATTATTTATTGTGGAAACTATTATGTATAACACAATTTACTAATTAACAAGGTTATCGTGATGACATTCAACCTTAATGAAGTGTTCTGATTATATTTTATAAACCTAAATATAAATGAAATGTAGTTTAATCTGAAACAGGATTCAAAAGGTGTATTTTGGTGCCAATGCCGTTAAGGAAAGTAAATTTGAATGGTAGGTTTAAAATAACGATCGACTTGATTAAAATGTGTGCATAAGACCAACAGAAATAGAAATTGGTTAAAACTAAAAGTATAATATGTAACGAAAGGGAAACCCAATTTTAAAAATTGCATAACATTCTATATCCTGATAATTAAAATTTTTAAGCATTTTTCTCCTGAATTCTTTATTAATATAAAATTGTTGTAATCACTGGTATCTAATTAGACAGCTTAATTACTTCGATTCCACCACATTAGGTAATAAACGATATTCTACCTACCTGCCCTGTTCTTAAAGTTTTTATTTATTACTTGTTGATATAATTATGGTAAAATTTAAATTATATTGTCCACCAACCCAATGAAGTAAGATTAATTATCTTAATTAAGGTAAAATAGTACAAAAATTAAAATTTTGATTACAAAAGTGTAGGACGAACAATTTTTTTATGTACTCGATAAAACCATAATTATTGAAGGTACACCATATTTATGTAATGTAAAACTTGTTCTGCAAGAAAAATTACTACAATGTAAATTATAGGTCAGACAACCACATTTTTGTACCTACTTAATGTACGAGAGAAAATAAAAGTGTGTGATATGATTTTTTAGACCAATAACATAAATATATTTGAGAGTTATTGTTTTGATCTTAACTTTGGGAGTGGTCACATTTCCTATTACGTTTAAATGGGTTTAAACTAGAGACGAAGGTGTATTTCGTACGTTTCTAATGAGCAATACTCATATGTAAGTGATTTTTCTGTATCGTTTTAAAATAAATTGCGTGTGCAAACAAGCAAGATGTCAGATTGCTGCACCTACTAAAGTAGGTTTCCCTAAGAGGCTTAAAAATAATTATGCAAGTAAACTTTAAAGTACCATGTTGTTGGTTACACAACAAATTATGAATAATTTGGAAACTGAAAACCGCACTTTTGTAACCGAATTTAATGTATTGGGTTACGCACTCCATTGTTATTTTTACATCTTCATTCATGAAGGCTTATGTAATATTCCAGCGACTACTCACTTGGAGTACGAAAAATAACTATAGACAAGATTAATTGTTATTCATAAAAATTTGTCTACATCGTGCAGTATTTAAGCATAAATCTAAAAGTTGAATTCATTTTTTTCAAACGATTTCTGATGATTAAGCATCTTCATTACCTGAAGATGAAACTTAACATTCGGATCATTCTGATTTTTAATCTTAAAACTGAGGTGGTTAAGAATACATTATGCGTACATTAACTTAGCCAGTTAGCCGAACAACTGCTGACTCTAACAACGTTTGAATCCTGGGAGAGTTTAAAACTTTGATATGACCGTTTCCTAGCTTCGGATGGCAAAGCCGATGGTCTTCCCTGGATTGATATATCATGAAATATCACTGAATTTACATGGAATTTAAATGATTTATATGGAAAAAATGTGAGCATTTTTTATTGGAAAAAAATAATAAGAATTTTGCAATGAGAACAAATTTGTTACAAAGAAATTATGTCAAGGTTTTCCTCTGTTAAATCTCTGATAATATCCCAAACTATAGAGTAAGTAGATAAACTCTTACGTTTCAATGGAGGTTTTTATCTGTAATGTGAAAGTTTTTATGTAAGCTTTACTGCCCTATCAGAATAGTGTTAATGTTAACGTAAAGATAAAAGCAAACCGGGAAAAAAAATGTTGGCCACATGTTGATCAATGTTGGCAACATATTTGTTGGATACCGCAACTTGTATCCGCATACATGTTTTCAACAGTGTTGCGCGTCTAAACCAAAACCAAAAAACAAAAAAGTATAGACTGAGCAATGTTTTCCATATGAAATGAAAAACATGGATATAAGCAACATGCAACAAATTTGTATATGTCATGCCGACCGATGTTGACGAGTATCCATCAACTAGTTGCTAGTTACCGGGATACATGTTGACAACACCAATATCAACATGTTGCCAACAGTTTGTTTCCCGGTTTGTTCTTACCTTAATGTTAACGAAAGCTTGCATTCAATTTGTAGATCGTCGGAAAGATGGCTTTAGATTGGAGCATTTGTTAACATTACGTTAACATTAACACTATTCTGACAGGGCAGTTATGGTATACCAAGATGGGAATGGGACTTTTCTGCCCGCGGGTTCGGCAAAGCCAGTTAGACGCAGCCGGTTCGGCGTAACCATTCTGGTGCTAAGGCAAATCGGTGTAACCCAATTCGGTGCTGAGACTATTCGGCGCCGCCAAACCGGTGCGCATTTTATTCAAAACTAAAAAATTGTATTGGTTGTGCAACAAGTAATGGCGTTTATTTTTATCATAACATTAACATCTGGCAGCTCAAATGCTGATATGATTTAGTTGCTGTTTTAGTTACTGGTCGCTTCACGCATGCATAATCTTGAGTTTTCAGCAATTTTTTTTTAAACATTGAGGTATTTTAATAATTAACATTACTACCGTGGATAAAAGTGAAGATCATTTACGGCATAGTTTACTTTATGAATTTCAAAATTAAAATAATGCCACAACTGCAGCTAAAAATCTGTGTAAAGTGTTTGATGAGAATGCTGTAAATACACGAAAATGTCAAAGGTGGTTTAGAAAATTTCCTAGTGGCAATTTCTCTCTTCAAGACGAAGTACGATTGAGACGCCCATTTACTTTATAAGCCAAAAACTTTAATTGAGGATAATCCGCGATTAAAATGTCGAAAAATTGCTACCTTAACCAATAGTGCAAGTTCAACGGTTTTTAATCACTTAAAAAATAAGAAAGGCAAATTTTAAGGGAGCATGAGTACTGCATGATTTAAACCAGAGGTGGGCAAACTTTTTTTATTGAGGGCCAAAAAAGCCTAAAAAATTTTACAGGGGGCCAGAATTCCAAAAAAAATACAACTTGTCTATCCCATACAGGCCCTCCAGGCTCTGACCACAGGGCCAAGCACGGGACAGGACTGGGCAACCCAGCTCTGGCTTCCCAATGTTGGCCCTAACTAAGGCCCAGGACTGGAAAATCCAGCTCTGGTCCTTCAATATTGACCTAGGCTTGAGCCAGAACTGGGCAACCCAGCTCTGGTCTTCCAATGTTGGCCCAGGCTTGAGCCAGAACTAGTGAACCCAGCTCTGGCTTTTTAATGTTGGCCCTACCTAAGGCCCAGGACTGGGTAACCCAGCTCTGGTTCTCCAATGTTGGCCCTAGCTAGAACCCAGTTCTGGACAATCTCAAATAACAAATACAAATAAAGCATTTTCGTAGACGGGTAAAGCTACGAACCTTGCGTTGTTAAATTGTTTCACATGGTAAGTTAAACAAGTGCTGCAATTCTCAAATTCGATATTTTCAAAATTGGCTGAATATCGTCGTAGTACTTCACCCACGCTTCTCCTGACCCTCCAAGCAACGACCGATAGACAGGCAGGTGGCAGAAATTATTGCAGTTTTATCTACGTATCTATTTTACACCTGTTTGTGCCGACGAAGTTGTTAAAATATAATTTCGAGGACCATACACTGCTACTTTAGAATAGATATTGGCGGGCTGGATTAAAACTCTTTGGGGGCCGGAGATGGCCCGCGGGCCGTACTTTGCCCATCCCTGATTTAAACGATAGACACAGAAAGCAACGAGTAATAATCTGCTCTTTGGTATTGAATAGGCAAAGATCAACACCTTTTCTTAGAGAGAATTACTGCAGGGGACGCAAAGTGGCTTCTTTATGCCAATATTACAAAGAAAAACAGTGGTTATCGAGGCTTAAACGAGAATTGCACCCAAAGAAAGTTGTTACTGTACATTTGGTGGGTTAATCACTACGAACTTTTAAACAAAGGACAGACTATAACAGCAAATGTTTATTACAATCTAATGGAATGTCTTCAACAAAAATTGATTGAAAAAATACCGTCTCTCGTCAATAGGAAGTCTGAATAATTTAAAACGACAATGCAAGATCACACACTGCAACATTCACAGTACAAAAAATTACTGACTTTGGTTGAGAAATTTTACAACATCGTCTTTGCGCTGAAATGGGATACGGGAAATCGTCCTTGCGCCAAATCATCTCTGCGCCGAACTGGCTACGTGGAACTGGCTACGCCGGATCGGATGCACGGCAAAGTCCTAGGTCCCCACCAAGATATAGTCTCAATTTTCTCATGGTATAATTTTATAAAGTAGCTGATTGCACGTTATGAAGCTATTGAGCTTAGAACTAGATACCTCATATTTAGCGAAGTTTTCACTTGGTAGTAAACAGTGAATATTTGACATAAAAACCGGTTTACTGATCAATTTTCTCTAACGGAAAATTGCATATATTTTAATCAGAAATAAAGTCTAATAAAAATTTTCTAGAAATATATTAATAGTAATATATAAGTAATATGGCGTCTATATACCAATAAGAATGATAGAACTTGTTTTTTTAATTATAACTCATCCGTGTAAGATACAATGGTAAGTAGGCTAATAAGTTGGCTAAAGCAAAGATGACTAACTGAGGACTATAACTACTAGGAAGGTTTTGAGTTACGTTTTATTAGGCCTACAGATGTGTTAGGTGTTAGATCACAGCATTGTGTCTGAAGCAAACCAAAATTATTTTATTTGTTGTTACCTGCCACAGCTTACGGACTGCTGAAATAATAAATCGCAACAGGACTAGCGCTACTTTAGCCCCCCCCCCTTTAAGTTTCAATGTGGATTTGTGAAAAAACTGTAATGGTTCTAGCTCAAATATTTAGGTGCTAGCTATACAGATATTAGGGAGCTAGCTTTTGAAACCAAAATAATAACTGGGGAGGGGGAGTAGCGTTACTTTAACCTCCTCCAGTTTCAGTGTGGATTTATAAAAAAGCTGTAAAGGTGCTAGATTTAATATTTGGATGATGGCTCCATAGATTCGGAAGCTAGCTTTTTGGCAATAAATTTTAAGTTGAGGGGGGGGCAAAGTAACGCATCTTTGAAATATTAATCTTTCAAGAGTATTCCATAATATATTAACTGGAGTATAAAAAGTATTCCATACCTCCCAGCAGACCCCCGGTTTCACAGATCGAAAATTCTGGTGTATGCTTTGCGATAGACTTTATTAATTAGGAAGTTTCAACTCAGTACTGTCACAAATTTTGTTCTCTTTTTCGATGATTTGTTCTAAATAAATGAAAGCTTCCTATGTAATAAAGTTAATGGCAGAACCAGCGGCGTACCAAGCTTCTCGGAGTGAAGGGGAGAGTATCTTTATTCTCTTTATTGTTAATTATTTTCTATAAAAAAATTTTTTAATTTCTTTAATTGTTTGTAAAATATAGCTAATAAATACCGACAGTCGGGATGAATTGGGACGGTTTTCAGAAATTTTTCATTATAATAATTCCTGATAAAAACAAAATCAAAAATCAAAACTTGGGATAGTTTTTAAGTCTGCTGAGAAAGTGCTAAGTGCGTCATTTATGAGTCATCGTAAATCATTTAATCGCTTAACGACTTTTTGTCCCAATTCAGCCCGCCGTCCCGATTAACCCCGATTGACGGTACTCAATCTCAATGGTTATTTTTTATGCATCATGTTAAAATAAGAAAATAAAATTAAAATAAAGAAAATAAATAAAATTTAATTTTAAATAAAAATTAATAAATGTTCGGCATGGGGCGTGAGCTTTTATGAAAATCAAAATTAATAATTACATTATTTAAATTACTATACGATTAAAACCTTATTACTACACTTTGACTATAAATTTATTCTGAATTGATTTTTATTTTTTATTTGGTACGCAACCGCGTGGTTGTAAAGCATGGGAAAATTTGACAATTTTTTGAAATTATTTCTTCGAAAACAATTTAAGCGCAGAAAAATTCTGGACCTTCAAATTATAATTGCAATGCTACGATAGGAAATGTTACTTACTTAACCTTCAAAATTTATTAAGCCCACGTGCAATTAATTTGAGTAGTATATATTATATTATTTTATTTATGTCCAAGTTTTAGTTATTTTTTTATTTCTCAATAATTTCAATTCATTTTTTTACTAGATTTTACTAAAATAGACTTTTTAAATTTTGTTTATTTTTTCACTTGAAAATAAATATTTTTGTGAAAAATTTTTAATTTTTTTTCTAATATTAAATTAAATGCAATAAATTGACGTGACGATTGGTAACAACTGTAAAATTGCTCAAATTATTGCGCTTAATATATTTCTTCTATTTATCTTGTGAAAAGGTAGTAGAATCAACAAACAAAAGTTTTGGTGAAAATACAATGTAATATTTTGCAATTTAATATTTATACAACGTAATGTTTACATTGCCCGGGGCCAACTTACAAAACGCAACATGTTAATGCAACTAGAAGAACCCCAAATTGACTTCTCAAGTGCCATAATACCCTTATATCTCTTATTTACAGTAACCTGTGAACTATGCTATTTTGTTTATTGAAGTGACTCTCATCGTTTAACTACTGATAAGCCACTCTTAATAATTATTGGCATAATATACTTACGACGCGACGTACGCAAGTGTCAAGTTTGAAACTAACAATTTATATTATAAATATAATTTATATCCGGCGAATATCTGATTACTGTTAAACTCAATTGGTTAAGAACTCGATTGATGTACAACTCAATTGATATGAAATTTGACTGATGTGCAACTCAATTGGTTATAAACTTGATTGATGTGCAACTCGTTTGATATGAAATTCGATTGGTGTGCTACTCTATTGGTTCTTGGAAACTCAATTGATGGGCAACTTATTACAGTGAGATAGAGAGTATTTTACCGGGGGTGTGATATATTTTTTGTTTAAAAAGGTCAACCAACCAGAGTGTTTTTTTTTAATTGGTGAAAGGTTACCAAAAAATGACACTGTAGCAACAGCAGCAGTAGCAGCTTCCTGGCATTGTATAATGTGCCGATATTTATCTTCTGAAAAGGTAGTAGAATCGACAAACAAAAGTTTTGGTCAAAATACAATGTAATATTTTGTAATTTAATATTATAATGATATTATAAATGATAGTAATATATCAATCAGTGTTATTAAATATTCATTTCAGGTTTTTTTGTTAAAAGCTTAGGTATTTCCGTAATTATGATTATTTAGATTTCTGTAAAATATAAAATGAAAAAAATTAAATGCAGTAGCAATGAAACTACTTTCGATTTATTATTATGGCAAAGTCGCATTACATTGTAGGTACTTCAAAAGGTGTGTCCACACCCTCATCAAACGTCACTATTGCAAATATAACGACACTTGAGGATTTGTTTTACCTTTTACTTTGATTCAAAAATCTAGTATGAAAATATTATGTCAATCATCGACGTACAGTTTCACTAATATTATTCTTATTGTGATTTAAGCCCATTAAACAACTTGTATTTGCAACGCTCCAATTTCAAATTACTTATTGTTTATTACTGCCTTGAACTCCTTCAACAAAATTGTATAAATTAGTATTTATTTTTTTCTATTTATTTTCAAAGGTTAACTCTATTAATAACTATTCCTTATAAATTGACAGTTTGATTTTCAAAATCTTAAGGTTGGTTGATACAATAGGTATGGACCTTCTGGAGCCATGAAATATTATACCCAATAATGAATAATCAGCAATCGAAAATTGTTTTGATTTTCTACTACACTTTGTACATTCGAAAATGCATTGCATATATAACTCAATTTACACTTTAGAATTGCAGTTATAATTTAATACAACAAATATAATATTTTTTATCACATTGCCTTATGTAATCAATGTAGCCAATAGGTAAATGAAATGTTTGATCATGAACTTAATTAAATTGAGCAAGTTTGTAATCAAATAATGATAAATAGATAAATGCATCATTAAATAATGAGCCAATTGAAAATGTAACCTTCTTAGGGAAAGCTTCTAATTACAATAATCTGAATGCAATTGCTACGTATTATACCAAAGAAGTTACAATTTTTTTCTTTAGGAGAACTTCAATCGTTTAAACGTTTGAAACGCTCCTATACCGGAAAATGTTTTCAATAATTACATTTAAATTTTTTGGGCGCCAAAAATTTTAAACACACCCCGACATTGATAGAGAAATTGTTATTAGATGACCAAGAACATTTACGGCGACCTTAGGTGATCATGCAAATTATTATCGATGCTGCAATTGCAAAATTTACAATGTTAATTGGCGATCTCTTATTGTAATTCATTTAGTTGTGACTATGTAAGGTATGCAAATTTAAAACGTCATTGAATCAAGTTTACAGTTTTTTTCATTTTCAATGTCGTATGAACCGGCCAATTTTTGATTTTCCCCAAAAAATGCTAATTTTCTTATTTTTACGTAATAAATTCTTTTTATTTTCAAACTATGCGATAAAAATCAAGAAAATCAATTTTTCATTGCCTACCTATTTTTATAAATATTTCCAAATATTGCAATCAAAAATTACTGTTATTATTTTTTTCTACCTACAATTATTCGTGTGATTGTATAAAAACCTATTTATGCATCACTTCCACACCTACATCATCAGTATAATGCACATTTAACATTTCCAAACTTGTTACCTTTAAGAAAAACCCTACAACACTTACACGATCGAGACAGTTAAACTGTGGCGATCGATTAAAACAGATCATTCATAAATAAAAAGTGCGATCACTCTCGCTTAAGTCTCGAACCGACGTGGTTTTTGATATTTAGTGTTGTGTAGTGTCATCCAGTTCGAACCTTGCATGTCCAACAATTTTTTTTTTTTAATTTTAAAATTAAAAACCAGAAATGAGACTTACGTGTGCGATAACTTTATTTATTATTACACAAATTTTAGCAACACCGTGTAACAATAAAAAATCAAATTTAAAATTGGTTTGCTATTACAGCGATGTTAGTGAAATTGATACTTGTAAGTGTACACACATTATTCTTCCCTCCAACACAAACATATCAACGATAGAAAATGTAAAAGAAAAATTTCGAGAAGGAAAAACTTTAATAACAGTCAACGAATTTAACCAGGTAAGCAAATAATACTGTTTACAAATATTTTGAATTTTATTGTAATACAATAATTTAAATTACAATTACAAAAATGATGACAAATCACCACCATTATGATTTAACAATTGCAGAGGTGTTAAGTAATTTTTGATCAGTCACTACCATAATTAATTGAGAAAACATCTCACTTCGGTGATTTTAAAAATTTAATTAATTTAAAAGTACTATAAGTAAGTTTGAATTTCCAAAATAAAAAGTTTTTAATTTAATTTGAAAATTGAATCAACAGTAAAAACAAAATAAAATAATTAATGAATGTAGGTATTAGATAAGTGAATTTGATAGGTATAACGTTATAAACAATTTTTTTATTTTAAATTACCTTTATTTATTTAAATTATTTTCAGATAAGCATAATTTTTGTTTTTTTCCAAAATTAAAAAAAACTTTTAATATTTTAATCTGTAAACGATTATTTTATTCGAGTATGTCATATTTTGAATAAGTCCTTGTTTTATTTCTGTATGTTTAGTAATAATTTTGTTTTAGAAAATAAACTCAAAAAGAATTTTTTTTCTACGTATTGTATTTCTTTACTTTACTGTTAAAATTTATTATTTTAACGTTTTGTTTAGTTCTGTTAAATCTTTAATTTTGTTTTGTTCAAAACTCAAAAACAAAAAAAATTGTGAGTCACATAATAGTCCCCGGCCAGTCCTTTCAAGATTGAAGAACAAAATAATACTAATTTATTTATTAAAAATCTATCGTGATACGTGGAAAATAAATTTAGTTCGTTTATACCAATTTCATTTTTAGGCTTTACGGTGCGCTCCGGTAATATTAACAAAAAAATTTACCATTTTATTTTCGTAAGTTAGAAGTTAAGGTAGGCCACCAGTATATAATCTACATAGATTACATATCTGGGTAAATGTTTTATTATGATATGCAGTTTAGTATTTATTTGTTTTTTAAATTTGATAAACAGTATTGGGTATCTTAAAACACTATAGTGTATATGTTACGCATCTCAAGTTACTTTGTTTTTGATTTTTATGACACATTGTAAAAGTAATAATGGTATTTACAACAACTCATTAAACTTTGCGGTAATAACAACTAATTAAATTAATTTCTGATAATTCAGTTTACCAGTCTTTGATTGTAGGTACCCACTATCCAGAGTACTGAGTACATCTCGGGTGTAGCAAAAATTCTTTGTTAAATTATATATTAAAGCTTGAGAATTAATTAATCCCGATAAATGGATAATACCTACATATTTAAGTTTTATAAATGAAACAGAAGTAAGGTAATCAATCTTAATTAATATTGCACAAAGTCAAATTTTGGATTAACGAATAAAATTTAGATTTATAGGTAATTATAAAGTTTTTTAAGTTGATACTTTTTAATTTTTAAATTTATCTTTTTAAAATTACCTTTTATGTAAAAATTTAATAGAAAAACATTGTATCGATACATATGCGACACGATCGCTAATCATTTTCTGAAAAAAATTTTTTGAAAATTTCAACAATGTTGAGATTACAGACCACGAGTGAATTACTTCATACTTCGATACTACATTAATTTGCTTTCTAATTATATATTTTTGATTTAACTCGTATAATTATTTCTTTAATCGAAAACACTATCTCCAAACCACTTAAAGTCTACAAAGCAATCTTCTTATTATTAAATAATTAATACTATCCAATTTCACTTTATTTCAATAATAATTAAGGATGATACAATTATTATTTTTAAATAATATTATTGAAGCAACTTAAAACAAAATGAATTACCTTTTATTGTTCCTCTATGCAAAGTAATATTCCGTCTACAACTTTTTACAACATGCTGGATAACCAATAGTTGCCGGGTTTTGTAGCAATTTTGCACAGCCCGGGCCGGCTTATAAAAGAAAACATATAACAATAATTAACACTTCAGTTACATATCGTTCATACTAGAAGATTTTTTCGAGATCAACTGTCTAACAATCTTGTGATGTCAATAGCAATGATAGTTATTTTCTTTGGATTTATAGAAATTGAACGACACTTTCTTTCTCAATCATCAATACTACCACTATAGAAAGTGGTAGTATTCCACCTAGAAAGTCCAGCAATTGTCTGTATTTCCTATGTTAATCTGGAAAGTAAAAGTGGCTCTAAAGCTCACGAACTAAATTGGTCATTTTTCACTTTTTATGATTTCATTGCAGTTTTTTGACTAACCTAATAAGTTGACTCTATGGTCAAAGAAAATCTTAAACTTTCATGTGATGGTCTACTGGCTTTGGAAGACACGTAAAGGCATTCTCCAATACGGTTTTTCCGGAAAGAGGAAGATGATTAATGAGCTGATGACAATGATGGCGCATTCGTTGAAGAGATTGAGCAGTAAATGCGGGGCTATCTCGAATAAACCCTATATGATAATTTCTGGCACTATAATCAAGATCAGGGTTCTTATTAATTATTTTCTTCGCCGTAGCAATTAGTGATGGCTGAGACACAAGAAGTCTCGCAAGACTTCTTGTCTTGTTGCTCACGCAAGACAAGAATTTATAGATTTATAGACAATATATTTATATTATATTAAATTATAGAATTTAATAGACAAGACCTTGTCTACAATTTGTCTACAAGTCTTGTCTACTAGACAAGACAAGACAAAAACAAGAAATAGCAAGACAAGAGCAAGACAAGAATGCCAACACTAGTAGCAATTAGCTTATTTATATCAAATGAAGAGACGTTTCCTACTCTTCTGTTGTTTATTGCTCTGCTGTCTTCTACTTATATCGTCTTCCGTACCGTTCTCTCCGTTATTCTCACTATGCACGGCTTTAGTCGATAGACTATATCTCAACTATTACAATATTTTATTTCTTCTATAATTTTCATCCAAAGGAAAATACCATTATTAAGTAAAGGAATACTAAGAATCTCAGTTACATAACTTTTGTCCTTTGACACTTGTTTTTATTCAGATCTGATAATTTTTTGACAATCCTTTTTTATT